>OY740802.1:46675329-46958475 GCA_963514005.1 Raja brachyura | reverse complement strand
AGCGGGCGGTCGGGCCGAGCGGCGGGGAAGGGGCTAGCAGCGCGCGGTCGGGCCGAGCGGCGGGGAAGGGGTTAAGGGGAGCGGAGCGCGCTGCGCAAGTGCAGCGGCCGTTGATGTGAGCGCGCCCGGCGGCGCCGCCATTGTTTGCAGCCCCGCGCTGAGGGAGCGAGCGAGCGCCGCGGCCCCTCCGGCCCATGGCATGGGCGGCCGCACGGCATGATCCCCGGCGATGGGCTGAGCGGCCACGATCATGGTGCAGAAAGGGAAGCGGAGGGAGGCGGCAGCGGGTGGAGAGGGGGACGGAGACGGGCCGGCCGTCAGGAGGCTGCGGGTGGGCTTCGTGGGTGTGGAGGGCGCCGAGCCCGCCTGTTCCCGGGACGGTGCGCTACTGATCGCCGGCCGCTCGCCCGCCCGCAGACCCCGCACCCGGCGCAACGCCTGCTACCGCCGCCTGCAGAACTTCATGTACAACGTGCTGGAGCGGCCCCGCGGATGGGCATTCGTCTACCACGCCTATGTGTGAGTACATACTCCCCCCCACCCTGGGGACACCCCACCCCCACCCTGGGGACACCCCACCCCCACCCTGGGGACAGACCCACCCCCACCCTGGGGACAGACCCACCCCCACCCTGGGGACAGCCCACCCCCACCCTGGGGATACCCCACCCCCACCCTGGGGCCAGACCCACCCCCACCCTGGGGACAGACCCACCCCCACCCTGGGGACAGACCCACCCCCACCCTGGGGCCAGACCCACCCCCACCCTGGGGCCAGACCCACCCCCACCCTGGGGACAGACCCACCCCCACCCTGGAGACAGACCCACCCCCACGCTGGAGACAGACCCCACCATCAACCTGGCGAGTCACCACCCACACCCTGGGGATAGACCTACCTACACCCTGGGGATAGACCCACCCACACCCTGGGGTGACCCCACCCTCACACCTCAACTCTCACCCTAGGGACAGACCCTGTCCTGTCAAGGGGGGGGGGGGCACCCTGGTGAGACCTGACACCAACTGCCCCCCCCCCCACCCCCGGACAGAACCCAAACCCACCCTGGTGAGACCCCAGTCTTGGGGAGACCCATTCCCCTCCCTGGGGTCAGGCCATACCATTGGGAGACCCCACCCTAGGGACAGACAAACATATCGTCACACAAAGGGAATGCTGGAAAGATAGCGGGTAAGGCAGCGTCTGGGGAGAGAAGCAGAGCTAACATTGGAAGCTGATGACTTGTATAGGGAAATGAGGGATTCCAGTTAAAGGCTATTCACCTCAAACGTTAATTCTGTTTCACTCGACACAGAAGCTGTCTGACCGGCTGAGCAATTTCGTTTATAATTTCAGATTTTCTGCATCTGCATCTGCTTGACTATTAAACGACCAATAGGGTGGCACAGTGATGCAATGGATATAGCCGCTGCCTCACAGCGCCTGAGAGCCAAGTTCGAACCTGACCTCATGTGCTGTCTTTACGGAGTTTTCACGTTCTCCCTGTGACCGCGTGGGTTTTCTCTGGATGCTCCTCTCCCTGTGACCGCATGGGTTTTCTGTGGGTGCTCCGGTTTCCTCCCACTCTCCAAAGACGTGTAGGTTAATTGGCCTCTCTATATTATCCCTAGTGTGTAGGATAGTGCTAGTGTATGGGGTGATCGTGGTCAGCGCGATCTAGGCAGGCCGAAGGGTCTGTTTCCACGCTGTATCTCTAAACTAAACTAAAATTGCTGCATTTCATGTTGTGTAACCTCAATTTGAAGATTTATTGTTGGGAACTGGAACAGGAAACAAATGTTGTATTAATGTTATAATTAATATTAATCATAGAGTTATAGAGTGATATGGTGCGGAAACAGGCCCTTCGGCCCAACTTACCCATATTGGCCAGCATGGCCTAGCTACATTAGTCCCACCTGCCCGCATTTGGTCCATATCACTCCAAACCTGTCCTAGCCATGTGTCCGTCTAACTGTTTCTTAAATGTTGGGATAGTCCCTGCCTCAACTACCTCCTCTGGCAGCTTGTTCCATACACCTACCACTTTTTGTGTGTTAAGGTTCATTTTCTTAAAACAGACAACTTACAATAAGTTAGGTAAAACCAGTACAAGCTTTAATGATCATTTAGCCAGCAAGAGTGCTAGGAGATACAAAATCAAGCATCCAGTAGATACTTAACTCCTCCCAGGCCACCACTCTAATGAATGTAGACATACAGCATCTTTTATAGTATTTCGGTAACATAGTCACATGTTTATACAGAGTTGCAGCAATGACATCTAACATATCAATCACAGCTCTACCCATTCAAAGCATGCTTGTCACTGATACAATCCTTCTCATGCTATGGTTATATTGATCACAAACTTTAGTCACAAAACCCCCAAATAACAGGAAGTTAGTCAATCATCTGCAGTACCTTCTTAAACAATGTAAGGATTCAGTATACAGAAACTTCCAACGTTTCAGAAAGCTTATCCTCTCTTAAGTCTTCTGTTTACAGAAGCCAGAACCTTCTCAGGAAGTACATTCCCTCTCACCATTGTCAATATCTTTTGCTTGGGCACAACAGGAAGCAGCTTGGATGCAGTTTGAAAGCTGGCCTTCAATTTCCTGATTCCCACGTTTCTGCAAACGTGATCTTATTTCAGCACCCAGAAAAAGCTGGGTTATACTCAAGCTATACCCAAGCTAATATTTTACTAAATCCATTCTAATTGTAAAAGATTTAATTGTTAACTAGGATATTACAGGACTCTCACAACCTTTTTTCTCTGTTGCCAGCCGGGCAACCTTGGCAGCTTTTTAGGTTGCCAAATGACAGTTTAGGTGGTCATTTAAGACAGTTTGCATGGCGCGTGCGATAATGTGCTTGGACGAAGCGCGTAGTTACCAGTTGGAATTATGCTCAATGAAGCATTCGCATATTATTTCTGCTTCAAATAAAGTCACAAACTAAATATATTCACCAATCAAGACATGATATATACCACAGTGACATGCAGCAAAATTATAATACAGTATCTCAACTCTTTTTACACCTTGCAATTAATGCAATTTCTAATAGTTCACTTCCAAACAAAAATGTGGTTGGGATCAACTTGTGTCAATAAATCCTGGACCATGGTAACATATATGCTTAACCATGCACACTACAGATTGCTGCAAGCATGTTTTCTGTGAAGGACCGAAAATTACCATGACATGGCCATTGCTATTGGTACAGAAACACACTCGCTCCCCACATAATTTTTCCATACCAAAATATACAGCTTACAAGGAAATTTCTAAAGGCATTTTATAATAATAGCTGTTAAAACTGACTATACCCATATGACAGGTTAAACATTACACCAACTGACAAGAGATGGCCAAAGGACATAACTGCAGCAAATGTTCTTTTGGTAATATGTTTAAAGGTTAAGAAGGCAATCGGTGCGGTATGGATGGATTAAAGCAGGTGAATTAGTACATGTGTTGGTTGGAGTATGTAAATTTGTGAGTGAAGAGCACAGTGGGGTGTCAGTGGTGTTGAATGGGGGGGGGATCAGTAGGGATGGATGGGGGATCAGTACAGGATGAATGGGGGGTCAGTACAGGATGAATGGGGGTAGACAGAAATGCTGGAGAAACTCAGCAGGTGAGGCAGTATCTATGTAGCGAAGGAAATGGGCAACGTTTCGGGTTGAGACCCTTCTTCAGACTGTTCCCCCCATTCTTCTTGAATGGGGGGATCAGTACAGGATGGATTGGGGGGGGGAGATCAACGCAGAATGAATGGAGATCAGTACAGGATGAATGGGGGGAGCGGGGTTAATACAGTGTGGATCGGAGGGTCTGTGCATGATGAATGGGACATCACGACAGGATGAATGAGGGGATAGTACAGGATGAATGGGCGCATTAGTACAGGATGAATGGGAGGTCAGTAAAAGATGAATGGGGGATCAGTAAAAGATGAATGGGGGATCAGTACAGGATGAATGGGGGATCAGTACAGGATGAATGGAGGAGAAGTGCAGGATGGATGGGAAGCAGGGTAAGTACAGGATGAATTGGGCGACCAGTGTAGGATGGATTGGTGGGTGGCAGGAGAATCAATGCGAGACGGATAGGGTGATCAGCGCAGGATGAATAGATTGGGGGCTAGATGGGGAGGGGAGCACAGGGGATGTCAGTGAGGACTGAATAGAGGGCGGAATGGGGATCAATGCGGGATGGAGGAGGGGTCCCAGGATTAGGGGGGGTGGAGGAGGAGGGGGGGTACGAGAGAGAGGGGGGGGGCGAGGTAGGGAGGAAGGAAGGTCGACGTTCCTTGGACAACATCGCCCCGCTGCCTTGGCCGCCCCTGTCCAACGCCAAGTGCTGCCGCCAAAGGGGGAGGCGGTTGGGATCTCCTCGCCACCACCTCCCCTCCTCCGCCAGCCAACAGCTAGGTGCGGGACAAGTGGTGCAGCTGAAAGATCCTATAGCTATGGGATCATCGGTGCAGCTGCTTCTGACGGCGGAAGGAGGCCTCCCCTCCCTCTCTCCACCCAGCCTCGGCGTGCGGGAGGGTTTGTTTTGAAAGTACCGTTAACGGATTTGCAAGCAGCCACCGCTATCAGGATGGGTGGTGTGCGGGAGCAGATGGAGCCGTTATTGTGGCCGCTGCTGCCTCTGTTCGGGCCCCGTCATTCGCTCCGACCCTTCATCACCCCGCATCTAGTATCTTTGCCCTGCGCGACTGCCGTCGCCGACACGAAACGTCACGTTCTTTTTCTCCAGAGATGCTGCCTGACCCGCTCCAGTTTTTTGTGTTCATCTTCGGTATAAAACAGTATCTGCAGTGCCAAGCGGGGCAAAATGACTCGGCATTTAGGATGCCCGGCGGCACTTTGGGTGGTCAATGGCACCCGGGCAACCGCGAATTTCGAGCCCTGTATTATCATGTGTGGAAAAAGTTACCCCTCAGATTCCTATTAAATCTTTTCCCCTTCACCTTAAACCTTTGCCCTCTAGTCCTCGACTCACCTACTCTGGGCAGGAGACTCTGTATCTACCCGATTTATTCCTCTCATGATCCTCCTGATACTGTTTAAGTCCGCTTCCTGACAGAATTTGAATGCACTATTTGCTGACAGACGTCACCCTGTCCTGAGATGATGCCAGGTTTATTTATTGTTATGAGGCAGGTAGTGTGGGGTTACGTGTGTGATGGTGGATTGTTCAATAATTCCCTGACAGCACATTGTCACGTTCTTCGGCTACTGTTTGCTTTTTCATGACGTAGACTGGAAAAATATTTGAGTAGGAAGGAACTGCAGATGCTAGTTTATACTGCAGATAGACACACATTGCTGGTGTAACTCAGCGGGAACCCTGAAGAAGGATCTGGACCTGAAACGTCATCCATCTCCTCTATCCAGAGATGCTGCCTGTCCCACTGAGTTACTCCGGCATTTTGTGTGTATCTTCGGGAAAATATTTGAAACGTATGTAAGCATCTCCCCTGTCGCGGGCGTAGTTGAGGCCTTTGGCCAGCAGGATTTGTTGTGGATGGAGTGCCTGGAGTCTGTTGTTGCCACACCACGCCAACTGGAGTACACGCGGTGAACTGCCGGTAAGCATTTACTATGGCTGGCAGCACAGCGGGCTCTTCTTCTGGCCCAGCATCCGGACTGGTTGTACACTTGCGGACCCCAGGCCGTCTATCCCACCCCGGGGGATGGGAGGAGGAGGTGGTCGGGTGGTTGGGGGGGAGGGGGGGTGTGGGAGGAGGAGGAAGAGGTCAGGGTGCCGATGCAGCGCGGTCAGTGACGTGGTGGGCGGAGGCTGACGTTGCCTGGAGCCGCAGTCCCGCTCCCCCTTGTTCCTGGTCCCCCTAACGTGGCTAGGTGTACATGCATTCCCTATCCATGTGCTCCAGAGATGCTGCCTGACCTGCTGAGTTACTCCAGCACTTTATGTCAATTCTTCTAAATCAGCATCTGCTGTTCCTGGTTTCTCTAAGGGGAAGAGGTGGAAATGGGCGAGGTGAAGGGGGAAGGGTTGTTGGTGGTTAGTTACTTAAAATTGGAGAAATATGAGTTGTTGTTCTTCCAGTTTATGTGTGGTCTCACTGGCAATGGATGAGGCTCAGGGCAGAGAGATCAGTGTGGGAATGGGAAGGGGAGCTAAAATGGTTAACAACCGGGAGGTCCAGCAGGCCTTGGTGGATTGAGAATTCTTGATTGATTGACGCCTTCAAGGAGCTAATTGATGCCCAGGTTATTGCTAGCTTCAGCATCAGTGATGAGATTTGGCAGGAGTTATCGCCTGACTACATCCTCGGGGACGGTGAAACCAGATGTGTGTGTTTGGTTCTTCGGGGCCCATTAAAATCTATGTGCTGCGTGTTTGACTGGCTGATCACCCACTGCCAGTGATTGTCACACACGGAGGATGTCCTTGAGAGGATCGCGAATGTTCGAAACCATCCTATCAGTGTTCCACTCTGCCTCTGCTGTGCTTTGGATCTTTCTATCATTTCATTAATAAAGATGATCAGGGGCAGAGAGGATTGATGTGATAAGGAGGAATTGTTTGTAGTATTGCCTGCAAGAAGATTATATCTCACCAGTCAAGACATTCATTTATTGAGACATGAGAGGACTGCAGATGCTTAAATCTTCAGCATGCCCAGCGAGCCAGGCAGCATCTGTGGAGGTAATGGACAGGCGTCGTCTTGGGTCAGGACCCTTCTTCAGACTGATGGAGTTGGGGCTAGAAACTTGCAAGCGAGAGGTGGGGGCTAGACAATGCCTGGCAAGTGATAGGTGGATGCACGTGAGAGGATTGGGAGGGGGGAGGTGATAAGCAGGTCAGTGAATTAAGTGATGAAGGCTGAAGCTGAAAAGGAGATAAAATCTTGTTAGATAAGTGCAGAGCAGGAGTAAAATATAAAGCCAGAGTGAGGGATGTTGGTGGAAGGGGACGGAGAGAGGGGCAAGTAGGAACTGTAGGACTTGGGGATGGCAGGTGCATGTATGAAGGAGGGGGATGTAGCAGGGTGACTGGGGTTGGGGAGGGGGTGGGGAAGATGGGGAAAAATGTCTGTACTGGGGGGAAAGAAGGGTGTTACTTGAAGTTGGAAAATTCAATGTTCATATTAAAAAAGACACATGCTGGAGTAACTTGGTGGGTCCCCCAGCATTTCTGGAGACATGGACAGGCAACGCTTTGGTTCAGGACCCTTCTTCAGACTCTGCTGTATTCTCAATGTTCATACTGTTGGGTTGCAAACTACCCAAGCGGAATATTGGGTGCTGTTCTTCCAGTCTGCATACGCTTGTTGCTATTCTGACTACACTCAATGCCCTGAAGGATAAAAGGCCATTGGATGCGGAGACTGAGGGTTAGATCAGATTGCTCTCGGGTAGATGTGAATAGCCCACTTCAATACTGGGAGATCTCCCCTCCAATACCCCTCTCCATCCTCTCCAATACCCCCCTCCAACACCCCCTTCTCTCCCCTCCAATACCCCCCTCCCTCCCCTCTAATACCCCTCTTTCTACCCTCCAACACCCCCTCTCCCCCCCCCCCCCCACCCACTCAAACACCGCTTCCCTCCCCCCCAACTACAGATTATCTGGTTAGTTACCACCATGCTCTTTGCTAACTATCCATGACCAGAATGGAGAAAGAAAGAACTGCAGATGCTGGTTTATACCAAAGATAGACACAAAGTGCTGGATAACTCAGCGGGTAAGGCGGCATCTCTGGATGGGTGATGTTTCGGTTCGGGACCCTTCTTCAGACTGAAAAGCTCCAGAAGAAGGACATTCCGACTTGAAATGTGATCCATCACTTTCGTCCAGAGATGCAACCTGACCCGATGAAGTCAGAATTTTGCTCCAGAATTTTGCTAACTATCCCTGACCAGATTCTGCTTGCTGATTTAAAAAAAATATATAACCTATCTCTACACCCTGCCAAACAAGCTGATTTTGTTTAGATCTTTAGTCCTAGGAGTCCATCAGAAATATTTATCAGTCATATGATAATGGTGGTTAAGGTGGGCATGTAGATGGGAACGGATGGGTATGGGTCATGTGCAGGCAGTGGAGATGACTTTACCTTGGCAGGTAGACACAAAACGCTGCAGTAACTCAGCGGGCCAGGCAGCATCTGGAGAGAAGGAATGGGTGATGTTTAGGGTTGAAACCCATCTTCTGAAATCTGAAGAAAGGTCTCGACCCGAATTGGTCTGAAGATGGGTCTTGACCTGAAACGTCTCCCATTCCTTCTCTCCAGATATGCTGCCTAATGGCTGAGTTACTCCAGCATTTTGTCTCTACCTTTGATTTAAACCAGCACCTGCAGTTCTTTCCTGTCCAGCTTATCTTGGCATCATGTTCAGCGTGGACATTGTGGGCCGATTGGCCGGTACTGTTCTGTGCTCAACCAGTGCATTGAGTGAGTGAGCACTCCAGTGGTTTGTAAAGCAGATGTTGTTCCTTCATGTACGTAAATGTTGCAGAACAGTGTTTAGTTTATTGTCATGTGTACCGAGGTACAGTGAAATGCTTTTGTGTGCTAACCAGTCAGAGGAAAGACTATACATGATTGCAATTGAGCTCACCACAGTGTACAGATAAATGGAATAACGTTTAGTGCAAGATAAAGTCCTGTAAAGTCTGATTAAAGATAGTCCAAAGGTGTACAATGAGGCGGATGGTTGCTCAGGGCCGCTCTCTCGTTGGTGATAGGATGGTTCAGTTGCCTGATAACATCTGGGATGAAACTGTCCCTGAATCTGGAGGTGTGAGTTTTCACACTTTTGTGTCTCTTGCCTGATGGGAGAGGGGAAAAGAAGGAGTGTCCTGGGTGAGACTGGTCCTTGATTGTGCTGCTGGCCTTGCCAAGGCAGCATGGGGTGTAGATGGAGTTAATGGAAGGGAGGTTTGTGTGATGGTATGTGCTACGTCTGCAATTTTCTGCATTTTATTGTTGTTTTGGATGGAGCTGTCCTGAAATCACATTGTGATGCATCCCGCATTGTTTGAGAACAGCTCCATCCAAGACCGCAGCAAATACATGGTTGTTATTGGAGAGCACGTTTGGATCAGGAAGTGTGACACCTTGCTCCCCACTTTGTGCAGTTGTGCAGTGAGCAGGATAGTGAGAGTTGGGAAGTGATTTGAGAAAGGGTGGAACAGTGAAAGCCACATGCCACCTGGAGATTGAGTGAAAGATGCAGCAAGGACGCACACACAATGCCTGCATGGACTTGCCGTCTTGACCAGAGCTGTTCCCAGAACAAGCCAGCGGTATGCGTTGTAGAATCTGAGTTTGAAGAAGGGTTCCAACCTGAAACGCCACCTGTCCATGTTCCCCATAGATGCTGCCCGACCCGCCGAGTTACTCCAGCACTTTGTGTTTTTTTCTCACCTGTCAATTACTCCTTCAATCCTTGTAGAATCTGCTCCTGGCCCAATTTCACGCAGCACCTTCCTGAACAAGCGACTCGCTTTTGATTATTAAAAAAAGTGGCAATTGTTGGAAATAAAAACCAGGGTTGCCGGGAACACTCAGAAGTTAGGGCAGCATTTGTCAGAGAGAGTGAATATTTCAGGCTGCTGCGAAAACAGCAGCAAATTGAAAAATTGTGGTGGTGGTGGTCAGAGGGAGAGGCGGCGGTGGTCACGGGGAGCGGTGGTCACGGGGAGCGGTGGTCACGGGGAGCGGTGGTCACTGGGAGCGGTGGTCACTGGGAGCGGTGGTCACGGGGAGCGGTGTTCACGGTCACGGGGAGCAGGGGTCACGGGGAGCGGGGGTCACGGGGAGCGGGGGTCACGGGGAGCGGGGGTCACGGGGAGCGGTGGTTGCGGTCACGGGGAGCGGTGTTAGAAGCATAGAAACATAGAAAAATAGGTGCAGGAGTAGGCCATTCGGCCCTTCGAGCCTGCACCGCCATTCAATGTGATCATGGCTGATCATCCAACTCAGTATCCTGTACCTGCCTTCTCTCCATACCCCCTGATCCCTTTAGCCACAAGTGCCACATCTAACGCCCTCTTAAATATAGCCAATGAACTGGCCTCAACTACCATCTGTGGCAGAGAATTCCAGAGACTCACCACTCTCTGTGTAAAGAATGTTTTCCTCATCTCGGTCCTAAAGGAATTCCCCCTTATCCTTAGACTGTGACCCCTTGTTCTGGACTCCCCCAACATCGGGAACAACCTTCCAGCATCTAGCTTGTCCAACCCCTTAAGAATTTTGTAAGTTTCTATAAGATCCCCCCCTCAATCTTCTAAATTCCAGCGAGTACAAGCCGAGTCTATCCAATCTTTCCTCATATGAAAGTCCTGACATCCCAGGAATCAGTCTGGTGAATCTTCTCTGTACCCCCTCTATGGCAAGGATGTCTTTCCTCAGATTTGGAGACCAAAACTGTACGCAATACTCCAGGTGTGGCCTCACCAAAACCATGTACAACTGCAGTAGAACCTCCCTGCTCCTATACTCAAATCCTTTCGCTATGAATGCTAACATACCATTTGCTTTCTTCACTGCCTGCTGCACCTGCATGCCAACTTTCAATGACTGGTGTACCATGACACCCAGGTCTCGTTGCATCTCCCCTTTTCCTAATCTGCCACCATTCAGATAATAGTCTACACTCATGTTTTTGCCACCAAAGTGGATAACCTCACATTTATCCACATTATACTGCATCTGCCATGCATCTGCCCATTCACTCATCCTATCCAAATCACCCTGCAGCCTCCAAGCATCCTCCTCACAGCTAACTATACCCCCCAGCTTGGTATCATCTGCAAATTTGGAGATGTTGCATTGAATTCCCTCGTCCAAATCATTAATATATATTGTAAATAGCTGTGGTCCCAGCACTGAGCCTTGCGGCACCCCACTAGTCACTGCCTGCCATTCTGAAAAGGACCCGTTTACTCCTACCCTTTGCCTCCTGTCTGCTAGCCAGTTCTCTATCCACATCAATACTGAACCCCCAATACCGAACCCCCAATACTGTGTGCTTTAAGTAAACCACCGTGTTCGCGGGGAGCGGTGGTCACGGGGAGCGGGGATCACGGTCATGGGGAGCAGTGGTCACGGCGGCGGTGGTTGGTAGAGTGGCGGCGGTCGGGGAGCGCGGCGGCGGTCTCTGGGAGTAGTGGCGGCGGTTGGGGAGCAGCGGCGGCGGCGGTCACCAGGAGTGGTGGCGGCGGTGGGGCGCGTTGCGGTGGTGGTTAGCGGGCTGTTTTATGCGATGCCTGTTTGGTGCATGAGATGCCCGAGATCTGAAACATCACCTGCCTCTTTCCACAGGATGAGCTGCTGAGTATCAGCATTTAATCTTATACAAGTGAGAAAGATGTATGATGTAGGTTGGGGGGGGGGGGGGGGGGGGGGGGAGTGGGGGGAGAACACACTCTTATCCCATTGACAAATAATTAAAGTTGCAGCTTGGCTAAGGGTGATGAAGCTGGCGGGTGATGGATGCTGAGTCTGCAGTAAATGGAGGGCGGTGAATGAGGATAAACAATGCAGGAGCCATCGGAAGCAGAGGGAGCCGTCTCTGTGAATCTGAGATACAAGAGAACACTGAGATCATTAAAACTTGTCACCATTGACCACGTGCCAAGAATGAGCAGATTTGTCTGATTGTGGGATTTGAACGTGCTTGTGCCTTACATTCAATCCTGGATTCAATCCTGACTATGTGTGCTGTCTGTATGGCGTTTGTACATTCTCCCCATGACCTGCGTGTGTTTCCTCTGTGAGCTCTAGTTTCCTCAGGGAGATAATCCAGAAAGGCGCTGGAACCAGGTGTGCCGGATAATCGGGTGTGGACGTGCGTCATGGCTGCGGGCTGTATTTGTGGGATCGCACTGTGCATAAATCTGCTCTAGAGTTTCAGGAGAACCGAGAGTCAAGGATGTTTAATTGTCGCACAGACCAGAGCACTGAAACTCTTACTTTTTGTTTAGAGATACAGCATGAAACCAGTCCTTTCGGCCCACATTGTCCGTGCTGACCATCGATATCTCATTCGCACTAGTTCTTTGTTATCCCACTTTCTCATCCACACTTCACACACTTGGACCAATTAACTTACAAACTCGCCCCTCTTTGGGATGTGGGAGGAAACCGGAGCACCCGGAGGAAATCCCCGCAGTCACAGGGTGAACGTGCAAACTCCACACAGGCAGTATCGGAGGTCAGGATGGAACCTGGGTCTCTGGCGCTGTGAGGCAGCAGCTCTACCTGTTGCACAGGTGTGATGACAGGTGCTACAATTTTACTGGCAAATTGAATGCAGCAACACAACAAATAAATAAACAATAAATTACTAGTTAATTCAGTTGACCTGTGCAAGCCATGGATGGACTGGAGTGGTTGGGTGCTGATGGAGAGTGATGGTTAGGGTAGTTCATGATCTGATGGTTGTTGGGAAGTAGGTTTTCTTGAACTTGGATGTCAGGGTTCTCAGGCTCTTTCCCGATGGTAGGAGTGAGAGCGTGGCAAGGTTGGTGTGGGTCTTTGATATTAGCAACCTTCTTGAGGCAGTGCCTCCTGTAGATCCCTTCGTTGATGGGGTGGTCAGTCCCCATGATGGACCAGGTCTACCTTTGTTCGTGGGCGATTGTGTTATGCTTGGAAGATTGTTCAGCTGGGATTATTTTATTGGGAAGATGTGCTGGAGGAACTCAGCGAGTCCGGCAGCATCTCTGGAGAAAAAGGAATAGGTGATATTTCGGGTCGGAACCCTTCTTCATATGCAGGAGATAATTTTTCTCCAGAGACACTGCCTGACCCGCAGTGTTACTTCAGCATTTTGTGTCTATCTTCAGTATAAACCAGCATCTGCAGTTCCTTCCTGCACATACTTATTTTATCATGAGATATTGAGACTCGCACGTTGATCTTAGCCAGGTGTCCTCGATGTATTATAGAACCAAACAGCTGCAGACACCTCTGGCTGTTGGTTTCGGGAGCTGGAGCCCAAACTTTGACAGTGTTTTGCAAAGCTTGCAAAATTAAGCATTGCAAAAATGCGGTGCTGTCTGTGAATGAGACTTCTTCAAGACTGTTTCAGATGTGTCGGAGTCTGCTAAGCCCACCAACAGTGCTGTTTTACAGTATCCTATCAGATAGTCCGATCTAAGCAGACAACACCAAGGAAAAAAGACACAAAGCGCTGGGGTAACTCTGCGGGTCAGGCAGCATCTCTGAAGAATATGGATAGGTGATGTTTCAGTCTAAGAGCTATCTTCAGACTTCAACATGAGGAACCTGTACCTGTACCCCTGACACGAGTTACAGCCACAGCGAGAGGTTGGACAGGCAAGGACATTATTCCTTGGAGCACAGGAGGCTGAGGTGTACAGTGCCCTCCATCATGTTTGGGACCAAGACCCATCAACTATTTATTTGCCTCTGTACTCCCCAATTTGAGATTGGTAATAGAAAAAAATCACATGTGGTTTTTCATAGTCTGAGGTGAACAGGAAGGGAGAGAGGACTGTCCCCAGTGGGGCCCCCATGTCCGAGACACAGTTCTGTAGCATGACATATTGTGGTCGTCCAGTCAGGTAGATGGTGATCCAGGACACTAATGGAGCATCCACCCGCATCTTTGTTAGTTTGCTCCCTCGCAGTGCAGGCCGGATGGTGGTAAAAGCACTGGAGAAATAAATAAACTTGACTTGCAATGCTTCCCAGCTTATCCAGGTGAGCATAGGAACGATGGATCAGGTGTATGATGCAGTCTTCAATTCCATCTTTGTTTGGTAAGCGAACTGCAGGGGGTCCAGGTAGGGTTTAACCAGGGGTCGCAGGTGAGTGGGCACCAGCCTCTCCAGAGACTTCATGATGTGTGAAGTCAGCACCACCAGTCTGTAGCCATTGGAGGAGCTGGGAAGTGTCCTCTTTGATACAGGAACCAGGTGGGATGTCTTCTACATCACAGCAACCCTCTCCAGGCTCAAGTTGAAGATATGCTGTGGCACTCCACACATGGCTGGGCACACGCCTTGTGAACCCTAGGGCTGACACCATCGGGACCCGTGGCTCTGCCTGGGCGGAGGCTGCTCAGCCCCTTCCTCACCTGCTCAGCCTTGAGAGTCTGTGGGGGAGAGGAGAGTGTGGGGGAGAGTCTGTGGGGGAGAGTCCATCGGGGAGCAGGGCAGAGGGTGGGCAGAGGCCCCACCATCAAAACCTATTTTTAAACCTAGGTTTAGCTTGTTGGCACATTGCTGATAGAGGTGAATCGGGCAGAATCCTAGCTTATGGAAGGTGGGAGGGGAAGAATATGACTGCTCAGAAGCCTGAGGTGGGAGGGGAAGAAAAGGGAAGGAGGGGGAGGGGAAGAATGGAAACTGTCCTGTAGAGAGGTTCTGACTCTGCTTCTCATCGTTTTATTTTAGTTTGCTGCCACAGTTTTAGGGGGCATCTGAGGTGATTCTCTTCACAGAGGGAAGATTGTGCTGAGATTTAGCATTTGTAATGAGTTTTGGTAAACAAGCAGGATGTTTCCGGTGACAGAAGGCTGTCAGTAACTGGGAAACACAGGCTGAGTATAATCAGCAACACATCCATGGCGAGGTGAGGTAATGCTCTCACCTAACAGCAGGCTATGATCCAAAGTGTGTCAGGAGCAGATTTAATCAGACCTTTAGAATTTAGACATTAAAGAAACAGAAACAGGCCCTTCGATCTACCGAGTCCGCGCCAACCAGCGATCACCCTATACAATGGAAATATCCTACACTCTAGGGACAAATTACACTTTACAGAAGCAAATTGACCTACGAACCTGTTACTGAAAGTAAATATGCAGGTACAGCAGGCAGTGAAGAAAGTGAATGGCATGTTGGCCTTCATAACAAGAAGAGTTGAGTATAGTAGCAAAGAAGTCCTTCTGCAGTTGTACAGGGCCTTAGTGTGACCACACCTGGAGTGTTGTGTGCATATTTTGTCTCCAAATTTAAGGAATTTTATTGAGGGAGTGCAGCGTAGGTTCACAAAGTTAATTCCCGGGATGGCAGGACTGTCATATGTTGATAAAATGGAGCGGCTGGGCTTGTGCACTCTGGAATTTAGAAGGATGAGAGGGTTTCTTATTGAAACATATAAGATTATTAAGGGTTTGGACATACTAGAGGCAGGAAACATGTTCCCGATGTTGGGGGAGTCCAGAACCAGGGGCCACAGTTTCAGAATGAGGGGTAAGCCATTTAGAACGGAGATGAGGAAACACTTTTTCATACAGTTGTGAGTGTGGAATTCTCTGCCTCAGAAGGTGGTGGAGGCCGGTTCTCTGGATACTTTCAAGAGAGAGCTAGATGGAGCTCTTAAAGATAGCGGAGTCAAGGGATATGGGGAGAAGGGGTACTGATTGTGGATGATCAGCCATGATCACATTGAATGGTGATGCTGGCTCGAAGGGCCAAATGGCCTGCTCCCATTGGCTTTGGAATGCAGGAGGGAACTGGAGTACCTGGAGACAACCCACCTGGTCGCAGGGAGAACATACAAACTCCGTACAGACAGCACCCATAGTCAGGATATGCGTGGATATTTAAGGATAAGGGGGAGGTCTTTTAGGACCGAGATGAGAAGATCATTTTTCACACAGAGAGTGGTGAGTCTGTGGAATTCTCTGCCACAGAAGGTAGTTGAGCCCAGTTCTGGGCCGGAGGATGTCACCTCAGCTCAGGGGCTTCTCAAGGGCGTCTTCCCACCAGCTGTTGTGGTTGGTTCCCCTGGGAATGTGTCCCCTGGGTCGGAGGATGAGCAGAGACAACCCGAAGAGAGAGTCGTGAAGGTAGGGGCGGGTTTCCAGCCTGTGGTCCTGGTCGGGGCTGCAGGTGCAGTTGAGGGGTGTGCTGCCCCACTGCTGAGGGAGTAGGGGAGACACCAGAAACACCGGCTCCTTCAGTGGGCCACAGTGAGGTTACACACCTGGAGGCTGAGCCTAGAGGCTCTCTGGATGATGCTGTTGGAGCAGGTACCCTGGGTGCGGAGAGAGACTGGGCTGCTCCGAGTCGTGTCCCTCAATCGGATTCCAGGCATTCCTGCACCCTGGGAACGTCTCCTGGTTTTTCTGTCCCAGACCCAGTTGCAGTGGGCAGTGAGAGAGAGCAGGAGCCTGGCCATTCACTGGCCTGCTCATCGCTGTCAGAGGTACCGAGACCCTTGATACTGATCCTGAAGGTGGGATCATGTCGGAGGAGGGGGCGTGCGATGCAGCCAACTTGCGCAGTGGGGCGAGCGAGCAGGCAGCCAGCTGCAGCCCTCCAAACTCAGACAAAGACCTTGAGTGCAGTGAGGGGGATGATGTTAGTTCTGTCGACAGTGAGTTGGCAGAATGCCCGGATCCCAGCTCTGCGTCTCGATGGGCCGAAATCGGGGAGTTTCGAGAGTTTCTGCGAGACTCCAAGGGCAGTAAGAATAAAATCCAGTTAGCTGCCAACAGGCAGTCGAACCTGCCGGGACTTATCCGGTCGCTTGATACCACCCTTCGTAATAAGAGGGTTAGTATCCCTAGGAGTGAATGGCGCCAGTTCTGTGATCTTATGAAGCTCCTAAAAGAGGGGCAGAGGGCAAGATTTGGCTCCACTCCCGTGGAGAGTGCTAGTAAAAAAGGCTAGTGTGTATTCGACATGAAGATTACAGTAGCTAGCCTAAACATTAATGGTGGTGGGGGGGGGGGGGGGGGATCTCATTAGATTACACCACCTACCAGTCCTTAGAGAGGGGAAGTAAGCAGTGAACTTTCTGCAAGAAACACATACTGTTGCTAAAGATGAACCCACCTGGCTCCTGGAGTGTGAAGGGAGGTTCTACATGAGCCATCTCACCACTAATTCGAATGGGGTGGCCTTCCTGTTGGTCCCTACTTTCCAGCCAGAGATCCTGAAGGTGCAGTAAATTGTGCCGGGCCGTTTGTTGTATGGATGGCGTGCCGTTACATTTTATTAATGTGTACGCCTCCAAGACTGGCGTGATGCAGGCGTGCTTACTTCAGGAGGTGACTGCTCTGCTGAGCACTATTGATTGCGGGGAGTGTGTCTTTCATGCGGGAGATTTCAACTGTACCCTTGAGGTAAGAGATCGCTC
The DNA here is from genome assembly GCA_963514005.1 of Raja brachyura. The sequence goes on along the minus strand of OY740802.1, from coordinate 46,941,359 downwards.
CGGTACGCAGTGTGTCCCAGTGGCAGCGAAGAAGTTGAGAGAGTTGATGGATTCCTTTGAGTTGAATGCTGCGTGACGGTATCTCCACACTGATCCCAACGCTTCCTCGTGGTGGTCAGAGGGAGGTGGTTCCCGTATTGATCGCATGTATATCTCTAGAGCATATGTTTCTCGTGTCTCGGCGGTTTCTATGCGGCCGGTGCCATGCTCGGACCACTGTCTGGTGCGAGTGGACTTTATCCCAGCGCACACACGGTCTGGGTCCGCGTACTGGTACTTTAATAACCGGCTGCTGGAGGATCGCCGATTCCAGAATTCATTCAGACAGTTTTGGGCGAAGTGGAGAGAGAGGCAGAGGGGCTTCCTTTCCCTTAGGCAGTGGTGGGATGTGGGAAGGGCTTACATCCTCCTCTTTTGTCAGAAGTACACGAGGGGGTCGACCAGAAGGCGGGATGAACTACTCGAGAGGGAGTTACTCGGCGCAGAGACTTGCTTGGGTCGGATTGGTGAGGACTTCTGTGTGTTGGGAGAGTATCAGGAGAGGAAGGAAGCTCTGAGGGTCCTGCAGTTTGAGCGGTCCCGAGGTGCTTACGTGAGGTCATGAGTCCAGATGCTGCACGATCTGGACCGAGCTTCACCTTTCTTTTTCTCTCTGGAGAAGGGGGTGGGGAGCCTGCTAACAGCTCACAGAGCTGCTCGCAAATGATGGCACCTCTGTCACAGATCCAGAAAGGATCAGTTCTTTACTTCAGTCCTTTTACGGGATTCTGTTCTCTGCGGATGGGTTAAGTCGTTGTCCTGCTGCCCAAGAAGGGCCATCTCCACCTGTTGAAGAACTGGCGCTTGGTCTCTCTCCTCAGCACAGAGTATGAAGTTTTCGCATGGGCAATGGCAAATTGCCTGGGTTCCGTGCTATCCCGACTGATCCACCCTGACCAGTCCATCCAGGACAATATCCATCTGGTCCGGGACCTGATCCATCTGTCCCAGGGGGCTGGTCAGTCAGTTGCTTTTCTGTCCCTTGATCAGGAGAAGGCATTTGACAGGGTGGATCACAACTATCTTCTTGGGACTCTGCAAGCATTCGGATTTGGACCGCATTTTGTGGCCCGGGTCCGGAATTTGTACGCAGCGGGGTGTCTCGTTAAGGTGAACGGTTCGTTGTTGGCACGCATTCATTTTGGGAGTGGGGTACTCCAGGGGCGTCCCATGTCTGGTCAGTTGTACTCGGCCTGTGTGGAGCCGTTCCTGTGTCTTCTTCAGAGGCGGTTGACAGGCCTTGTTTTGCTCGGACGGGGGTGGAGGTAGTTCTCTCGACCTATGCCAACGATGTGTTCCTTATGTTCACTGACCCTGTTAACCTGCGGAGGATGCATGAGTGCCACCAGGTTTTCATGGCTGCATCCGCCAGAATCAAATGGAGTAAGTGATTTAAGTGGATCAGTAGCAGGTGAACTCCCTGCCGGTGGAGATGACATTTTATGCGTGGAGCTTCTCCTCTACCTGGGGGTCTACCTGAGTCCCACGTCCACGTTCGGAGATCAGGCCCACCACCACTTCCAGCCCTACGTCCGTGCTCGCGTGTCCCTGGAGAGGGACCATGCGGTATCCATGGGGGCTCTAGAGGCCTTCCTTGAACACTGGTCACCGAGGGGGGGAGGGGTCGAGTGTATTGTAGATATAGATGCCACTATTGTATTATAATTGCCTTGTAGTGGTCAGAAAACGGTTCAAAGGTTCTTTAATGATGGTTGTGAGCATCCACTCACAACGAGTTCCACCTAAGGGATGATAAACTCCCAGAAAATCGCTGAGCAGAAACCGGAAGCCTATGGGTAGTCCCTTGTCCCTGTCCCTCAAGTGTCGAGGGGGGTGGCGCAAGGACTGGCCTAATATCCAGGGACCGCCGCAGCCTGATGCAATGTGACATTTGAATGTTTTTGTACCTTCTCCTACACTGTCATATATGTAATTATTGAATAAAGTCCTTGGAAGGAAAAAAAAGTGAAGCTCTTTGTACACAGTCTGAACCATTTTAACTCCCCTTCCCACACTGACTTTCCGTTCTAGACCTGCTCCATTGCCAATGAAGCCACACACAAACTGGAGGAACAGTAGCTCCTATTCCGTTTGGGTAGCTTACAACCCAACGGGAGGCCACTGGGCCACTGACCAGGGCACTGGGCCACAAGTCAAGTCAACTTTATTTGTCACATACACATACAAGATGTGCAGTGAAATGAAAGTGGCAATGCCTGCGGATTGTGCAAAACAACAGAAAGAATAGAACAGAATAGTAAGATTGAACGAGAACTTACCAAGTTTGAAGGTTGATCTTTATTTCATGAGGAGTTGCGGTGAGGGATTTCGTGAAGAGCCCGCCGGCACGCATGCGCGACATTCTTCAAAGCAGCGGTGTGGAATCACAGAAACAACAGAAATGACTTGGCATAGTAAGATTTAAAGAGACTCTGATTACCAGCTGAAGATGATCGAGGGTTGGGAGCGGAGGGCACGAAATCCCTCACCGCAACTCCTCATGAAATAAAGATCAACCTTCAAACTTGGTAAGTTCTCGTTCAATCTTACTATTTCATTTCGGAGTCACGTGAGTGACTTCGTGAAGACTTCAAAGCTTCTGTGATTACACGCCCTGGACAACGTCCATGCAGACACACCACTAGCAAGGATGGATTGGAGTAAACAAGTTGATGAAACGAGGTTATACTGAAACAAAAAGAAGATTTATTAATAACACAACAAATAACGCCCTTTTAATCAGGGACATCCCCACGTTCACACCCGGCGTTCAGCACGGCCTCTGCAAACTGAAGGGGAGCAGCAACAGGCTTATTATAGAAACGCTGGAACACAGCTTCATTCGCCCATCCTGCTGTGGCGAGGATATGGTCCATGGGTACCTCCATGACCCTCGCCGCCGACGTAGATGCAGCCCTGGTGGAGTGGGATTTAAACACATTAGTGTCAATACCTGCCTTAGCCAGGACGATCCGGAACCACCTGGAGATCGTCTGGACTGTCACTCGATGGTGAGGTCGTTTGTGAGTGACAAGCAGGTACAACTCCATTCCTCTGATGCTCCTCGTCACCTTGATGTAGTAACGGATGTGAGTGGCTAAACATAGCCGAGCATCTGCAGGGTATGCCGGGAACTTCAGCTGCAGCCCTGTGCACCCAGGTCTATGCTGCTTAAGTAGCTCATCGACGAAAAAGACTACTTCTCCAGGGGTCGACGTCATCCTGTCAATACGTAGTTTGTGGAGCGTCTGAACCCGCTGTGCTGAAGTCAGCGCTAGTAACATCACCAATTTCATAGTGAGTTGGTCCAGCTGTAACCCTTCCATGGGTGACCACGACCTGAGCAGGGTAAGCACATCCCTGACATCCCAGGTGATGTTGTAGCGTGGTGTAGGCGGATTCAGATTGAATATTCCCCGCATAAGCCTGGACACTAGCCTGTTCGATCCAACCTCGATGTTGAGGTAGAATGATAGCGCACTCCTGGCGCTGTTGATGGCACTATAACTCAAGTGCTCATCATGGTGCAACCCCGCGAGGAATTCCAGGACGTCGGCTATGGAGACATCGTCATAGGTGATGTGAGAGCGACTGCAGTAGGCTTCCGACTTGGTGATGTGGGAGAGATATCTCCGCCTGGTTGACTCTCGACAGGATGCTCCAATGGTGTTCATGGTCCGGGTGGTAAGGCCATACTGCATCCATGGCCTGGTCAGAACCTGCAAGCCAGTAATTTTAGATAGGCATGGCAGGGGTGTAACTCCCCTGAGACAGGGTGAGAAACCACATGCGGGCAACCCTCTAGAGGGACCCAAGGTTGACTAATCATGTCAGAGACCACCGGATACCAAGGCTGTGTAGGCCAGTCGGGTATGACAAGAATGCCTCTGGCAGAATCCATCCTGATTTTTTGTAATACCCGACTGATGAGGCAAAACGGGGGGAATGCATAGAAAAACCACTTCCCCCAGTCTAGCGAGAATGCATCAATCGCTAATGCCCCAGGGTCTGGTTCCCATGAAACATATGTCGGTACCTGATGGTTCAACCGGGACGCAAAAAGGTCGATATCCGGTTGGCCAAATTTGGCTGTAATTTGGGCAAATATTTGAGGATGCAGCATCCACTCAATACTATCATTGAATTTGCGTGACCTGGTGTCTGCCACAGTATTAAGCCTACCTGGCAAATAGGTGGCTGAAATCCAAATATCTCGATTAATACACCAGCACCAAATAGTATTAGCCAATTTGTCACAAGAGACTGACCTGGTACCGCCCATATGGTTTAAATATGCCACCGCTGTGGTGTTGTCTATTTGGAGACGGACATGAGTGCCACTAAGATGAGCACAATATGCCCGCAGTCCGTGAAATGCTGCAAGCAGCTCCAAATAGTTAATCCCTTGTACTAGCAACATGCTAGCTTCAAGGGGATCCCACCTGCCTCCACAACTAGAAGAGCTGTCCGCAGCTCCCCAGCCTAGAGAGCTTGCGTCAGTTTGCAAATATACCACCGGATTGGGCACAACAATGGGTTTGAATGCCCTGCCAATATTGGACACCCACCATTGGAGCTCAACCTTAGCATCAGAAGGCAGCTCCATAGGTCTGCCAAAATGACCAGCGTTCTTTTTTAACGCAATAATTTTGGCCCTTTGCAGGTTTTGATAATGCAAAGGCCCAAACCGGGCTGCCGGAAATAAAGCTACGATTTTCCCAATTATCTTAGCTGTATGCCGAATAGATGGTATACTGGCGGATGCGAGATCCTGACATGCAAGGGAGACATCCTCCACCTTGTGAAATGGAATGGTGGCCCTCATTTGAATAGAGTCCACCGTGAAACCCAAATAATCCATAACCTGGGATGGGTGAAACTTCGATTTTTCTGGATGAACTATAAACCCCAGTTGCTGAAATATAGTAACAGTTGCTAAAACAGCGCTTTCAGCTGCTTCCAGAGTATTGCCAATAATCAGAATATCATCCAAATAAGCCATTACAATATGATGTTCTATGCGTAATTTGGCCATAATAGGTTTAAGTAATTTAGTAAAGAGCCTAGGGGCAGTAGTAAGCCCATTTGGCAAGGCTCGATATTGCCAGAGCTGATCCATCCAGACAAATTTCAAAAATTTCCGGTGATGTTTCCGGATGGACACTGAATAGTATGCATCTTTTAAATCAATACATGCCATAAAGCAACCATGCGAAATCAGTGATTTGGCTGTCTCAAAGGTGTCCATTTTGAAATGTGTATATGTTACAAAGGTATTCAACTGGGTCAAATCAATAATCACCCGACAACCTCCATCCTTTTTTGGTCTAGTAAATATATTGGAGACGAATTCAATGGGCTCGTGAATAGTTTTCTCTATCACGCCTTTTTGTTCCAAACGAAAAATTTCAGCCGTGCCTGCTGCCTGCTCAACAGCAGACAGCGTAAACTTCCGTTTAGGCATATGCTGGGATGGAGGAACTTTGCCGTGAATAAATTCAATAGAATGACCCCGAACATTTTGTAAAACAAATTTATCCGAAGTAACTGATACCCAAGCTTTAGCAAAGAACCGGAGTCGCCCTCCCACATGTGAGATTAAAGGGGCAGGGGAAAGAAACCCAGACCGCCTTACCTCCATGGTCACCGGCGGTCCCTGACATACTTGGGTGGCCGAGGAGGTGCTGGGTTGGGCTGACGATAAGATGGCTTCATCTTCCACTGGGGTCGCTGTGTGCCTGACCCTAAAAAAGACCGCTGCTGCTGGCCCTGTTGGTAGTAGTGCTGAGTAGTAGCATATGGTCTTGATGCTGATGCGACCGGACCTCGCGGTCGAGCAGGGGGAGCTTTTGGCACCATCGGTCTGGGGGCGATCTGAGATCGCATAAGTCCCACCGTTTTGGCTACCTCGTCCAGCTCCTTGACCCTCTTCGGAAGGTCTTCCCCGAAGAGTTGTCGGGGCGGTGGGGGCGGCGGTGGCTTACACAATCCTGCAAATTTTGGGTTGATAGACGGACGGATGCTGTTCTTCCGGAAATCGTTGATTTCATGTTGGGTGGCACATAATAGTGCTAACGCATCCTCCTGATCCAATGACAGGTCCGTTCCATCGACCGACCGCGCAAAGGCGGTAATACCGGCCGTGAGGAGTTTGAGGATCCGCTGGAGTTTAACCTCCTGATGGCGGACAGCCACGCCGATGTTGCCCCATATGGGCGTATTGACCAGTGGCACGTTGAGGGCATTACAGTTGGACGGGGCCTTGTGGCGCTGAGTGGCCTGTGAGAGTACTTCCTCCTGCAACCGATGATTCGTGAGAAAGTCCACTGTTGCTGCCAGCTTTGGCTGGAGCGGAAGTCCAGTTGTAATTGGTGCAGCAAATTTGGCTGCCACGTCCAGTAACTCAGCTGTCGGTGGCTCCGACGGTGTTGGGGTGGGGTCAAACCCTTCTTCCCCTTGTGGCTCGCTGATGAGGGAAACCGGCGAGGCGGCCCTGTGCCTGACGATATCCGTGGGTGCGTACTGCTGTTGATTATGGAGTACCAGCTCCAGCAGCCGCTCGATGCGGTCAATACGCCCCCCATCCTGAACACTCGGATGGTCGGAGTCCTCCGGCTCAGAAAACATGCCGGGGCTCCTATCATCGGCCCGCACCTCAGAGAAGTGATCTCGGTGCCGGAATGGATCGCTTTCGGCCGCCGCAGCGAAACCGTGCGAGTCCCGTGCGGGCAGGGTGTCCAACCGCCTCTTCTTGGCAGGAGTAGAAGCCGTTGCCACAAAGGGCCCTGACGGCTTGGGGTCGACTCCAGCAGAAGCATGGAGCGACGCCCGCACAGGCTTGCCGGCTGTCCGCATTTCGGACGGTGCCGACGCATGGTCTCGTCCTCCCATCCATGGGGGACTCGGCGACCGAGGCGGGACCGTACCCAAGCCCCCCGTCCCGGTGGCGGGGGTTGGGAGTTGGGTAGCAGACCTTAACGACCCAGGTCCCGCCGTTGCACCAGACCGCTCCATGGCGGCTGGTGGAGCCTTGGCCCGGACCGGGTTAGGCTTACGGGCGCCTCTGCTGCCTCTTAATGAAGGGCTAGCGGAGGGGGGTCGGGCCGCAGCACGAAACCCCTTCCCCGTTGTCGCCAAAGGCGAACTTGTGGCAGGGTCCACCCTTTCAGGAGGCACCCCGACGTCCTCCTCCACGCACTCCTCCTCGGAGCTGTGGCGACTCAGCGGGTCCCGACCTGCAGCAGCAGACGGCAATGACTTCCCCGCCTTCTTCCCGGCCCCAGGTGGAAACGATGAGGGCGCCGGGCCACGACTTCTTCTTCCAGACATTCTGAACACTCCAATCCGCACCCTTGCTGAAAGACAAAACCGACAGCAAGGGCCAACCAACTTAAGGTGAGTTTAACTTACCTAAGCGGCTCCTTTTGAAGGGCTGGCGAGGAGCGCGCCCCACCGCCAGCTGTCGGCAGCAATGCGTTGCGACGATATGTCGCGCATGCGTGCCGGCGGGCTCTTCACGAAGTCACTCACGTGACTCCGAAATGAAATCAGTATTTACATGTTAGAAAAAAAAAACAAGTAAAAAAAGACGCAACACAACAGTGAATTAGTGCAGTAAATGAGTCCCTGGTGAGATAAGAGTTTATAGTCCTAATGGCCTGTGGGAAGAAACTCTCATCCTCTCTGTTTTCACAGCATGACAGCGGAGGCGTTTGCCTGATGGTTGCAGCTGGAACACTCCGTTGCTGGGGTGGTAGGGGTACCCCATAATATTGCTGGCTCTGGATCTGCACCTTCTGATGCAGAGGTCCTGCAGGGGGGTGAGTGTAGTTCCCATAGTGCATTTGGCCGAACGGACTACTCTGCAGAGCCTTCCTGTCCTGGGCAGAGCAGTTCCCGAACCAGATTGTGATGTTGCCGGACAAGATGCTTTCTATAGCCCCAGAGTAGAGAGAATTTCCTCAGCTGCCTGAGGTGGTAAAGGCGCTGCCTTGCCTTACTCACCAGTGCGACAGTGTACCCTCAACTACCCTCCCTGGAAGACATTTACAAGGCCCGATGTTTACGCCGGGCGAGAAACATCACACAGGACTCATTCCACCCTGCCAACCACCTTTTCAATCTGCTGCCCTCTGGGAGGCGATTCGGGTCTTTGAAGGCCCGCACTTGCAGACTAACTAACAGTTTCTACCCATGTGCCATTAGAGAACTTAACTCAAACAGATAACTCTACGGGCAACACTACACAATTCGGGGTGCAAATAAAACTTTGCTAGAATGTGCAATATAATGTGCATTTTTTTATTATCTATTACTTATTTTATGCATTGATCTTGTAGTAAATGTAAATGTAAGACTAAATGGTTGTTTGTGTTATTGTGTTTTTGTTCTTTTTTTAAACTTTTTATCCCGTGTTTTTTATTGTTTACCATTGAAGGGGATGCACATGAAATTTTGTTGTACAGTTGATGTGCAATGACAAATAAATGTATTTGATTTGATTTGATTTGATGTTGTCCATGTCAGATCCTCTGTGATGTGGACTCCCAGGTATTTAAAGCAGCTCACCCTATCCACAGTAGCCCCTTTTACCTCCAGTGGCGTGTATGTCCTCGGATGTTGTGCCCTCCTAAAGTCCACGATCAGCTCCTTAATTTTTTTGACATTCAAGAGGAGGCTGTTGTCCTGACACCAGAGTGCCAGATCAACCACCTCCTCCCGATAGGCCTTCTCATTGTTATCGGAGATCAGGCCCACCACCACAGTATCATCAGCAAACTTGATTATGAAGTTGGAGCTGAACCTGGCCACACAGTCATCTGTGTACAGGGAGTACAGTAGGGGGCTGAGGATGCAACCGTAGGGGGATCCTGTGTTCAGGGTGAGGGTGTTCGATGTATGTCTTCCCATCTTGACTACCTGGGGCCTTGCGGTGAGAAAGTCCAGGACCCAAGCACACGGGGGTGTTGAGCCCCAATTCCAGCAGCTTCTCAGCAAGTCTGGTGGGGACTATTGTATTGAAGGCTGAACTGAAGTCAATGAACAGCATCCTCACATAGCCTCCCTTCTGGCTGTCAATGTGAGAGAGAGTGGTGTGCAGAACCTGGGAGCATCGTCTGTGGATCTGTTCGGACGGTATGCGAACTGTAGTGTGTTCATGTTGCGAGGGATGAAGGCGCAGATGTGGTTTTCGATAGTAATATTAAACGAGAACTTACCTGTTCGAAGCTTGATCTTTATTTTATGAGGAGTTACGATGAGGGATTGCGTGAAGAAGCCCCGCCAGGCGCATGCTTAGCGTACTTCAAAGTAGCGGCGTGAAAACACAGAACCAATAGCCGACATAAGATAGTAAGGCTCACAAAGACTAGAACTACCAGATGATCGTTTAGATTATGAGGGTCGGGAGCGGTGGGCACATAATCCCTCATCGTAACTCCTCATAAAATAAAGATCAAACTTCGAACAGGTAAGTTCTCGTTTAATCTTACTATTTTACTTTGGAATCACGTGAATGACTACGTGAAGATTTTGAAGCTGTGATTTTCATGCCGTAGATTCATTCCATATGACACACTGCTTCAGTTGACACAGTAGTGAATAAATAATATTGCTTTGAATATTGAACATTGCTTGAAATTATGCAATAAGTATTTTAATAATAATAATAAAATGAAAAGTAAGAACCCCTCTATCCCAGTGGGAGATTACAACAAAAGATATGAAACAATGACATAAAACAAAGCAGACAATCAAACAGAACTCAACACAGCGTGTCCAAACCCTGGCACCATGAGAACAGGTTTATTGTAAAACTTGGAAAAAGTTTCTTCTTTAATTTGGTCGAGCGGCACGTCCTGTGCCTTCACCGCGGATGTGGATGCCACCCTGGTGGAGTGAGATTTAAACCCATCAGTGTCTACTGCGGGAAAACAGCGCCATTCAATATGATTATGGCTGATCATCCAACTCAGTATCCCGTACCTGCCTTCTCTCCATACCCCCTGATCCCTTTATTTACAAGACCCACATCCACCTCCCTCTTGAATATAGCTAATGAACTGGCCTCAGCAACCTTCTGTGGCAGAGAATTCCAGAGACTCACCACTCTCTGTGTAAAGAATGTTTTCCTCATCTCGGTCCTAAAGGAATTCCCCCTTATCTTTAGACTGTGACCCCTTGTTCTGGACTCCCCCAACATCGGGAACAATCTTCCTGCATCTAGCAGGATTTGAAGATTTTGATAATGTAGAGGACCAAACTCAACAGCAGGGAATGCTGCTACTATTTTACCAATAACCCTAGTTACTTCTTGGATGGAGGGATAAGGTTTGTCAACAAGGCAACTACACGCATTTGTAATATCCTGAACTTTATCCGTTGGCAAAATTACTGACACAGCAACTGAATTAATGACAAACCCCAAATAATCAATTGTTTGGGAAGGCTGTAGCTTAGATTTTGTTGGATGGATCAGAAACCCTAGCCTTTCAAACAGGCTTATAGTTGCTGATTCTTCAGCTGATTCCTGAGTGGCATTAACAATTAAAATATCATCAAGATAAGCCATGACAATGTGATTTTGAGCCCCTAATAATGCCAGTGCTGGTTTCAATAATTTTGTGAACAGCCTGGGAGCTAAACTTAACCCATTAGGTAATGCTTTATATTGCCACAGCTGACCCATCCAATTAAACTTCAAGTACCTGCGATAATGGTGATGAATTGGCACTGAATAATACGCATCTTTTAAGTCTATAGTAGCCATGTAACAGCCTTGTGACAACAACTGCTTTGCAGTGTTGAAGGTGTCCATTTTGAAATGCCTATACTGGACATATGAATTCAATTTTGTGAGGTCCAGAATGACTCTACAACCCCCATCTTTCTTTGGCCTGGGGAAAATATTTGACACAAATTGTTGCGGATGATTCCCCGTAGTTTCAATTACTCCTTTTTCAAATAAAGTTTTTACTTCTTCTTTTATCTGAGAATTTTCAGGTGCAGAAAACACCAAAACCCGATTAGGTTCATTCTGTACAGTGGATGAATTCCTTCCATAAATTCTATTGTAGAACCTGACACAGTATCTAATATAAACCAATCAGATGTTATACAGCACCATTCATCATAAAACAATTGTAATCTACCACCAACCGGAGATTCCTCCAAAAGTTTTCTCTGTGATGGAATGAAGTTTTTGTACCTCAGCAAATGACCGTGACAGTCTCCTCCTTCCAACATATGGGTGGACATTGGGCTGTGATGGGTAATAATACCTTCTCACCATACCCCTGCCTCTGCTTGTTCCTGCTCCCGAATCAAACCCCCTTCTCATCCAGCCAGTTTGTTTCCTTTGGTCAAATATGAAAGGTTTCATGAGGCTGATAGTCTTTGCCTCCTCATCGATTTCTTTAATTTACTTAGGCAGGTTCTCTTTGAATAAATAACCGGGAGCTTGAACATTGCTTGATTTGTACAGACCTGCAAATCTAGGGTGCAGTATGGGCCGAATGGCGATTTCCCTCATTCAATTGATCTCACAATAAGAGTTACCTTTATAAAGGTCTGCTGTCTCAACCATGACGTTCTCCTTAAGCTGGTGAGAAACCAAATAATTTATGTTGGCCGCCAGGTTTTCTTCCATGGCCTCACCGCTCCCCTCTGGTATAGCAAAGGATTGTGCTACATCCGGTACACCTGGCGTTTTACTCTTGTGCTGTGGTGGGTATTCAAGACCAAAAACACCACCTTCAGGGTCAGTCTCCTGGTACTCCCGAGACTTGCTCAAAGGAGACTTCTTCCAGACCTAAACAAGGCTCTGGAGGTTCACATTCCCATGTTGTAAAGGCACCATATTCTTGATATGGAACCCCCTCAGGGGCTGCCTGGGAATACTCTGGACGCTTGGTTGATTATAGTTTGGAGCACTTTCTCCATTTGGTCCATCCTGAGCCACATGGCTCGTCTGTCTGGAGGATCTTCTTCATCACACTCGTCTGATATGACGGGCCTGACAGACTTCCTCTTACATTTCCTACCCACTGGAGTGCCCTCAGTGGCCTGCGGCAGTGGAGCGGCTGGAGGCTGACTAACGGCTGGGTCTACGGCTACCGGTATCGGAACCGGCTCCGTACTTATCTTCAGTCCCGATCTCAGTTGAGCTGCTTCCACACGGGACGCGCGCTTAACCTGAGCCGACTTTTTTCCACTATTCTCTATTTTTCCCAAACTCCTCCTGGCTAGCCAGCCAGCGTCATGGAGCTTAAATACCCAGGAAGTCGTTTTAAAAACCACTTGCCTGCGGGCCTGTTACTCACTGCTGGTGGAGCTGCGTTCTGCAGCCTTACGTGACTCCAAAGTAAAATCAGCCTCTCGAAGCATTTCATGACTACGGGGGTGAGGTCCACCGGTTGGTAGTCATTCAAACAAGCTGGAGAGGCATTCTTTGGTACAGGTACAATGATGGATCTTTTGAAGCAGGCCGGGACCACGGACCTGGCCAGGGAGAGGTTGAATATTGTGGTGAGCACTGGAGCTAGCTGCGTAGCACAAGACTTAAGTACTCGCCCAGATATTCCATCTGGGCCTACAGCTTTCCTCGTATTCACACGCGTCAGAGCCCTCCTCATGTCCAAACAAAGGGCATTGGGCTACCGACCTGGGGCACTGGGCGACTGACCGGGGGCACTGGGTCACTGGGGTACTGACGGGGGCACTGGGTCACTGGGCTACTGACTGGGGGCACTGGGCTACTGACTGGGGGCACTGGGCGACTGACTGGGGGCACTGGGTCACAGGGCTACTGACTGGGGGCACTAGGTCACTGGGCTACCGACCTGGGGCACTGGGTCACTGGGCTACTGACTGGGGGCACTGGGTCACTGGGCTACTGACTGGGGGCACTGGGTCACTGGGCTACTGACCGGGGGCACTGGGTCACTGGGCTACTGACTGGGGGCACTGGGTCACTGGGCTACTGACTGGGGGCACTGGGTCACTGGGCTACTGACTGGGGGCACTGGGTCACTGGGCTACTGACCGGGGGCACTGGGTCACTGGGCTACTGACTGGGGGCACTGGGTCACTGGGCTACTGACTGGGGGCACTGGGTCACTGGGCTACTGACTGGGGGCACTGGGTCACTGGGCTACTGACCGGGGGCACTGGGTCACTGTGCTACTGACTGGGGGCACTGGGTCACTGGGCTACTGACCGGGGCACTAGGTCACTAGGCTTCTGACTGGGGCACTGGGCCACTGACCAGGGACACTGGGCCACTGACCAGGGACACTGGGCTGCTGACCGGGTCACTGGGCTATTGACTGGGGACACTGGGCCACTGACTGGGGACACTGGGCTACTGACCTGTGGCACTGGGCCACTGACTAGGGGCACTGGGCCACTGACTGGGGACACTGGGCCACTGACTGGGGACACTGGGCTACTGACCTGTGGCACTGGGCCACTGACTAGGGGCACTGGGCCACTGACTGGGGACACTGGGCAACTGACTGGGGACACTGGGCTACTGACCTGGGGCACTGGGCCACTGACTAGGGGCACTGGGCCACTGACTGGGGACACTGGGCCACTGACTGGGGACACTGGGCCACTGACTTGGGCCACTGGGCCACTGACAGGCGGCACTGGGCCACTGACTGGGGACACTGGGCCACTGACTGGGGGTATTGGGCTACTGACCTGTGGCACTGGGCCACTGACTGGGGGCACTGGGCCATTGACTGGGGGCACTGGGCCATTGACTGGGGACACTGGGCCACTGACTGGGGACACTGGGCCGCTGACTGGGGACACTGGGCCACTGACCGGGGACACTGGGCCACTGACCGGGGCCACTGGGCCACTGACTGGGGGCACTGGGCCACTGACCTGTGGCACTGGGCCATTGACTGGGGACACTGGGCCACTGACTGGGGACACTGGGCCACTGACTGGGGACACTGGGCCACTGACTGGGGACACTGGGCTACTGACCTGTGGCACTGGGCCATTGACTGGGGACACTGGGCCACTGACTGGGGGCACTGGGCCGCTGACTGGGGACACTGGGCCACTGACCGGGGGCACTGGGCCACTGACCTGTGGCACTGGGCCATTGACTGGGGACACTGGGCCACTGACTGGGGACACTGGGCCACTGACTGGGGACACTGGGCCACTGACTGGGGGCACTGGGCCACTGACTGGGGACACTGGGCCACTGACTGGGGACACTGGGCCACTGACTGAAAGTAAATCCAAAGGGTTTCTACAACTATGTTAATAGCAAAAGGATAACGAGGGATAAAATTGGTCCATTGGAGAGACCGAGTGGACAGCTATCTGCAGAGCCAAAAGAGATGGGGGAGATATTGAACAATTTCTTTTCTTCGGTATTCACCAAGGAGAAGGATATTGAATTATGTGAGGTAAGGGAAACTAGTAGAGTAGCTATGGATACTATGAGTTTCAAAGTAAAAGAAGTACTGGCACTTTTGAAAAATATAAAAGTGGATAAGTCTCCAGGTCCTGACAGGATATTCCCTAGGACATTGAGGGAAGTTAGTGTAGAAATAGCCGGGGCTATGACAGAAATATTTCAAATGTCATTAGAAACTGGAATAGTCCCCGAGGATTGGCGTACTGCGCATGTTGTTCCATTGTTTAAAAAGGGTTCTAAAAGTAAACCTAGCAATTATAGACCGGTTAGTTTGACTTCAGTGGTGGGCAAATTAATGGAAAAGCTACTTAGAGATAATATATATAAGTATCTGGATAAAGAGGGTCTAATTAGGAACAGTCAACATGGATTTGTGCCTGGAAGGTCATGTTTGACTAATCTTCTTGAATTTTTTGAAGAGGTTACTAGGGAAATTGACAAGGGTAAAGCAGTGGATGTTGTCTATATGGACTTCAGTAAGGCCTTTGACAAGGTTCCTCATGGAAGGTTGGTTAAGAAGGTTCAACTGTTGGGTATAAATGCAGGAATAGCAAGATGGATTCAACAGTGGCTGAATGGGAGAAGCCAGAGGGTAATGGTGGATGGCTGTTTGTCGGGTTGGAGGCAGGTGACTAGTGGGGTGCCTCAGGGATCTGTGTTGGGTCCTTTGTTGTTTGTCATGTACATCAATGATCTGGATGAAGGGGTGGTAAATTGGATTAGTAAGTATGCAGATGATACCAAGATAGGGGGTGTTGTGGATAATGAAGAGGATTTCCAAAGTCTACAGAGTGATTTAGGCCAGTTGGAAAAATGGGCTGAAAGATGGCAGATGGAGTTTAATGCTGATAAATGTGAGGTGCTACACCTTGGCAGGACAAATCAAAATAGGACATACATGGTAAACGGTAGGGAATTGAAGAATACAGTTGAACAGAGGGATCTGGGAATAACCGTGCATAGTTCCTTGAAGGTAGAATCTCATATAGATAGGGTGGTAAAGAAAGCTTTTGGTATGCTAGCCTTTATAAATCAGAGCATTGAGTATAGAAGCTGGGATGTAATGTTAAAATTGTACAAGGCGTTGGTGAGACCAAATCTGGAGTATGGTGTACAATTTTGGTCGCCCAATTATAGGAAGGATGTCAACAAAATAGGGAGGGTACAGAGGAGATTTACTAGAATGTTGCCTGGGTTTCAACAGCTAAGTTACAGAGATAGGTTGAATAAGTTAGGTCTTTATTCTCTGGAGCGCAGAAGGTTAAGGGGGGACTTGATAGAGGTCTTTAAAATGATGAGAGGGATAGACAGAGTTAATGTGGACAAGCTTTTCCCTTTGAGAATAGGGAAGATTCAAACAAGAGGACATGACTTTAGAATTAAGGGACAGAGGTTTAGGGGTAACATGAGGGGGAACTTCTTTACTCAGAGAGTGGTAGCGGTGTGGAATGAGCTTCCAGTGGAAGTGGTGGCGGCAGGTTCGTTGGTATCATTTAAAAATAAATTGGATAGGTATATGGATGAGAAGGGTATGGAGGGTTATGGTATGAGTGCAGGCAGGTGGGACTAAGGGAAAAAAGTTGTTCGGCACGGACTTGAAGGGCCGAGATGGCCTGTTTCCGTGCTGTAATTGTTATATGGTTATATGTTATATGGTTATATGGACTGGGGGCACTGGGCCACTGACTGGGGGCACTGGGCTACTGACCTTTGGCACTGGGCTGCTGACCTGTGGCACTGGGCTACTGACTGGGGGCACTGGGCCACTGACTGGGGGCACTGGGCTGCTGACCTGTGGCACTGGGCTGCTGACTTGGGGCACTGGGCCACTGACTGGGGGCACTGGGCTACTGACCTTTGGCACTGGGCTGCTGACCTGTGGCACTGGGCTACTGACTGGGGGCACTGGGTCACTGACTGGGGGCACTGGTCTGCTGACTGGCGACACTGGGCCACTGACCTGTGGCACTGGGCCATTGACTGTGGGCACTGGGCCACTGACTGGGGACACTGGGCTACTGACCAACATAACTGGTGACAGCAGTTCTCTGCGGTCTGGCTCTGTGAGCTAACTGTCATTGGAGATGGTGTCCCACAGAGGGAGCAGGGCCTGAACTCATTACACTGAACTCTGCATGGAATACAGAGGGAGGGAGCTAAGCTCATTACACAGAGAGCTTCACCCCCTGCTCTTCACAGCTGGGGAGTTGTGAAACTGAGGCAGCCACACTTGTTCCTGTTTAATTAATGACTAACACTGTTAAATTCACCAGTTCAGGTCTGGCGGTCCCCTGCTCGTTCTGCACCTGCTACCATGGAGACAGCTTTGCTGCCTCAGCTGGAGTTATCAGCGTTCATTCATGCTCAGTTCCCACACTGTAGATTTAGGTTACCATATTAACATGAGAAACGTTGTTTTGAATCCTATCTGGTATGATTTACCCGGATAGCTGGCCTTCATAACAAGAGGATTTCAGTATCGGAGTAAAGAGGTTCTTCTGCAGTTGTATAGGGCTCTGGTGAGACCACATCTGGAGTACTGTGTGCAGTTTTGGTCTCCTAATTTGAGGAAGGACTTCCTAGTGATTTAGGCCGTGCAGCGTAGGTTCATGAGATTGATCCCTGGGATGGCGGGACTGTCATATGAGGAAAGATTGAAAAGATTAGGCTTGTATTCACTGGAGTTTAGAAGGATGACGGGGGATCTTATGGAAACATAAAATGATAAAAGGACTGGACAAGCTAAATGCAGGAAAAATGTTCCCAATGTTGGGCGAGTCCAGAAACAGGGGCCACTGTCTTAGAATAAAGGGGAAGCCATTTAAGACTGAGGTGAGAAAAAACAGAGGGCAGTGGAGGCCAAATCACTGGATGGATTTAAGAGAGCTATATAGAGCTCTAGGGGCTAGTGGAGTCAAGGGATATGGGGAGAAGGCAGGCACGGATTGATTGGGGACGATCAGCCATGATCACAATGAATGGCGGTGCAAACTCGAAGGGCTGAATGGCCTCCTGCACCTATTTTCTATGTTTCTATGCAACAGAAAGGTGGCACGATAGTGCAGCAGTAGAGTTGCTGTCTTACAGCACCGCAGACCCGGGTTCGATCCCGACTACGGGTGCTGTCTGTACGGAGTTTGTACGTTTTCCCCGTGACCTGCGTGGGTTTTCTCCGAGTCTTCAGTTTCCTCCCACACTCCAAAGACGCACAGGTATGTAAGTAAAACTGGCTTGGTAAATGTAAAAAATGTCCCTACTGGGTGTAGGGTGATGTTAATATGCCGGGGTCGCTGGCCGGCGTGGACTCGGTGGGCTAAAGGGTCTGTTTCCACGCTGCATCTCTAAACTAAACTAAACTAAACAAGGGAAATTACTTATTTCAAAACAAGATTAATCTGTTTGAGCGGTTCGAAGCAGCAGCCTTTGATTACCGAGATTTTAGTTTAGTTTAAAGATGCAGCATGGAAACAGGCTTTTCGGCCCACCGAGTCCGGGCTGTCCTGCCAGCTCCCCACACTAGCACTAGGTTCCATCTTGCTTTTTATAGCAAGCCAATTAACCTACAAACCTGTGTGTGTGGGGGAGGAACCCGAAGATCTCGGATAAAACTCAGGCAGGTCACGGGGATAACGTACAAACTCTGTTTTTACAGACAACACCCATATTCGGGATCGAACCCAGGTGTCTGGCGCTGTAAGGCAAGAGCTCTACCGCTGCACCACTGTTAATGGCAGTTAAATGGATGGGTTCTGCAGGCAGTGACTGATGTGGGGATGCCGTCAGTGCGACTGGGTTAATGACAGTTATCTTTTCGCTAATAAAATTGCGAGTTCCAGCCGTGGATGTGTGCTGTAGGACTGATGAGTTATTGGGAGAAGGTGATGGTATTCACCAGTGCTCGGTTCATCTGCCGCTGAGAAGTTACTCGGGACTGGACTGCTGGAGTGAATCGACATGTTCTTCTAGGAACCAACATTGATTTGATGGCCGTTCAATAAACCATTGATATTCCCAGCACCTCTCATTCCCGGGGTCGGACAGAGTGAAGCTCCCTCTACACATCCCATCACACACACTTCCAGGGTCAGTCACAGAGTGACGCACCCACTATACATCAGCCAAATGTCAGGAGAAGATTTTGTTACGCAAACAGACATGCTGGAAGAAGCGTGCCAGCGGAGCAGAGTCGATGGGCTGAATGGCCTAATTCTACTTCTGTGTCTTATGGTGCATCTGTAGAAAGAGGAACCAGTCTCTGTTTCAGGTGAGACCTTTCTCAGGGATATTTTGCAGTGAGACTCACATCGGCAAATATCTCTTGTTGCCTGTGCGTGATATTTGCTCTGTCTCCACTCGCTGTCGTGTGGCCTGTCTGAGTTATGTCGATGATGATATGTCAGCAAATGGGGCCACTGAATATGTATTGCAGAATGTTATGTAAGGCGCATAACAAAAGAAACAGGAGGAATGAGATGAATATTTAATGTGGACTAGATACTACCATTCAGATATCGTTTCACTT
The DNA here is from genome assembly GCA_963514005.1 of Raja brachyura. Next base: position 46,922,355 of record OY740802.1, on the reverse strand, counting down.
TAAATATAAATGAAACCACTACCTCCATAGACAAGATCATCAGCGTTGATAATTCAAGCCGTTCTGTGGGAGATGCTAGTCTATGGGGAGATGTGGAGCAGTATTACTGTTACACTAACTCTAGGCAGGTCAATGGACACAAGACACTGGTGTTTTGTCAAGGTGACCTTTGGAAGCTGTAACACTCTGATCCCAGCTAACTCAGCACTTTGATGAGAGGAATAGATTGGGTAAACACACAGAACCTCTTGCCCAGAGTAGAGGAATCGAGAACCAGAGGACACAGGTTTAAGGTGAGGGGGGAATAATTTAATAGGAACCTGAGAGGATGGTAGGTGTATGGAATGAGCTGCAGGAGGAGGTAGATTAGTTACTCTACTCACACTAGGGACAATTTTACATGTATACATTTATACCAAGCCAATGAACCTGTATGTCTTTGGAGTTTAGTTTTTAGTTTAGTTTAGAGACACAGCGTGGAACAGGTGGGTGGGACTAGTGTAGTTGAATATATTGTTTGGTGTGGTCAAGGTGGTCGAAGGGCCTGTTTCCACGCTCTATGAGTCCATGTCTCCATGACTCTATGTCTCCATGTCTCCATAGACAATAGGCAATAGACAATAGGTGCAGGAGTAGGCCATTCGGCCCTTTGAGCCAGCACCGCCATTCAATGTGATCATGGCTGATTATCCCCAATCAGTAACCCGTTCCTGCCTTCTCCCCATATCCCCTGACTCTCTTGAAAGCATCCAGAGAACCTGTCTCCGCCACTCTCTGAGGCAGAGAATTCCACACACTCACAACTCTCTGTGAGAAAAAGTGTTTCCTCGTCTCCGTTCTAAATGGCTTACTCCTTATTCTTAAACTGTGGCCCCTGGTTCTGGACTCCCCCAACATCAGGAACATGGTTCCTGCCTCTGGCGTGTCCAAGCCCTTAACAATCTTATATGTTTCAATGAGATCCCCTCTCATCTTTCTAAACTCCAGAGTGTACAAGCCCAGCTGCTCCATTCTCTCAGCAAATGACAGTCCCGCCATCCCGGGAATCAACCTTGTAAACCTACGCTCCATGACTCCATGTCTCCGTGACTATGAGTCTATGACTATGAAATTCCAAGGTTCAATGCAAAGTTTGACCTGGCATGCATTTCCCGATATGTTCGTGCCTCTCACTTGTCAATCATCAAATGACATTATCATTCTTATCCACAATGCACTCGACCCCCTTGCCCCCTCCCCCCACGGTGACCAGTGTTCACAGAAGGCCTCCAGAGTCCCTGTGGACATCACGTGCTCCCTCTCCAAGGACACACGGGCATGGGAGTAAGGCCGGAAGAGGAGCAGGCAATCGACTCGGGCAGAATCCTCAACTGCCCGCTGCCAGGCCCAGGAGCAAACCAACAAGAGCATTCCCCCTCCCCACTGACTGACCCTCCTTCATACCAGGACCATTGCAGCCAAAATTTGAGGAACAGCTCCTTCAGATACTCAAACCAGGGCTGCAAGCTACGCTGACCCCACAGCCTGTGAAAGGTGCGGGACTGTAGGCAGAGAGCGAGGAGTAATGGGCTCAGGACTGGCGAGGGGTGAATGCATGGATTGCTGATTAGAATGGAGTGAGCATATTATTGGGGAGAAGCCAGCGTAGAGCCGAGGGCTGGCGATAAACAATGAACACAACAGAAAAAATAAATCAGCAGCTTTGAAGGGAGACTGGGTTGCTTAGAACCCGTTGTGGAATTGGAAATATAATTTTAATAGAATTATTGATTAATTTGTTCTGCATGGTTCACTTGCACATAACAGCACGGACAGGAAATGTAACTGAGATAAATATCTGGGCAGCAACTGTCAAGGAATGTTTTATCTGGCATTGTCATCGAGTCAAACATCATGGAAACAGGCCCTTCGGCCCAACTCGTCCAGGCCAACCAAGTTACCCCATCTAAACTGAAATTTAGGTAATTGGGCAATTTTGGCAGTTTAGTCCAGGTTAGAGCGGATGTGAAAAGGTGATCAGTTCAGTTTAGTTTATTGTCACATGAATTGAGGTACAGTGAAAAGCTTTTGTTGCATGCTAACCAGTCAGCGGAAAGACAAATACATGATTACAATCGAGCCATCCACAGTGTACAGATACAGGTTAAAGGGAATAATGTGAATAACATTTAGTGCAAGATAAAGTCCTGCAAGGTCTGATTAAAGATTGTCCGAGGGTCTCTAATGAGGTAGCTCAGGACTGCTCTCTAGTTGTTGGTTGGATGGTAGGAAGCGATTTAGTTTAGTTTATTGTCACAGGCTGCGTACAGTACTAGTCGCCTCATTACTGAAACAATGTGGCGGCTTTAGAGAGCTTTTCCACAAGGCTACCTGGATTAGAGGGTATCAGTCACAGGACGAGGGACAAATTTGGATTGTTTTCTCTGAGGCATTGGAGGACCTGAGAGAAGTATATCAAATTATGAGAAGCATAGATAGGATAAACAGTTTGGAACGTGTTTCCCAAAGTGGACGTGTCAAAGCTTAGAGAGCACATCTTAAAGGCAAAGTTTAAAGATGTGTGGGGCAAGTTTTTTTACATTGGGGGTGGGTGCCTGGAACATGATGCCTGGGGGTGGTTGTGGAGGCAGATAGTGGTATTTGGATAGGCACATGGATATGCGGGGAATGGAGGGATTATGTGCAGGCAGATAAGAGTTGGTCTTGGCATCATGTTCGGCTGGGACATTATGGGCCGAAGGGCCTGTTCCTGTACTGTGTTCTAAACTAAATGGGCTATTGATGATCAGCAAGGATGCAGTGGACATGTTTCTGCACTGTATCTCTGTAGATCATGTCTGTGGATGTTGATGACCACAGTGGGAGACTGCTGATGTTCATACAGTCATAGAGTGCTACAGTGCAGAAACAGGCCCTTCGGCCCAACTTCCCTACACCGGTCAACATGTCCCAGCTACACGTCCCACCTGCCGGCATATGGTCCATGTATCTAAGCCTGTCCTATCCATGTACCTGTCTAACTGTTGCTTAAATGTTGGGATAGTTCCTGCTTCAACTACCTTCTCTGGCAGCTTGTTCCATACACCCACCACCCTTTATGTGAAAACGTTACCCCTCAGATTCCTATTAAATCTTTTCCCCTTCAGAATAACCCTACGTCCTCTGGTCCTCGATTCCCCTACTCTGGGCAAGAGACTCAGTGCATCCTCCCGATTTATTCCGCTCATGATTTTATACACCTCTATAAGATCACCCTAAGGATAACAGATTGGCTGGATGGCAGAAGAAAATGGGGCTTTTTCTGGTTGGCTGCCAGTGACTAGCGGAGTTCCACAAGGGTTGGTGCTGGGCCTGGTCCTCTTCACGTTGTATATTAATGATTTGGATGAGGGGTTTGAAGGATTTTAAGGCAATGTTTGCGGATGATACGAAAATAGGTGGAGGGGCAGGTAGTGTAGAGAAAGCAGGGACTCTGGAGAAGGACTTGGACAGGTTGGGAGAGTGGACAGAGAAGTGGCGGATGGAATATAGTGTCGTTAACTGTGGAGTCATGCATTTTGGTAGTAGGAATAAAGGCGTAGACTATTATCTAAATGGGGTGAGAATCCAGAAATCGGAGATACAAGGGGACTTGGAAGTGTTGGTGCAAGTCAAGGGCTTTAATACAAAAACAGGGATGTAATATTGTGAGCAATTTATAGAAACATATAAAATTCTTAAAGGAGTGGACAGGCATTGGACAAATGTTCCCGATGTTGGGGGAGTCCAGAACCAGGGGTCACAGTTTAACAATAAGGGGAGGCCATTTAGGACTGAGATGAGGAAAAAACATTTTCACCCAGGGAGTTGTGAATCTGTGGAATTCTGACACAGAAGGCAGTGGAGGCCGATTCACTGGATGTCTTCAAGAGGGAGTTAGATTTAGCTCTTCGGGCTAAATGAATTAAGGGGGAAAAAGCAGGAATGGGGTACTGATTTTAGATGATCAGCCATGATCATATTGAATGACGATGCTGGCTCGAAGAGCCGACTGGCCTACTCGTGCACCTATTTTTCTATGTTTCTAATTTTGGGCACCATATCCAAGGAAGGATGTGTTGGCTCTGGAGAGCGTCCAGAGGAGGTTTACAAGAATGATCTCAGGAATGAGTAGGTTAACCTATGACGGCACTGGGCCTGTACTCGTTAGAGTTTAGAATAAGGGGGGACCTATCGTAAGTGAAACATACAGAATCATGAAAACCTTGGATAGTGTGGATGTGAAGAGGATGTTTCCACTCATGGGAGAGTCTAGGACTAGAGGTCATAGCCTCAGAATTAAAGGACATTCTTTAAGGAAGATGTGAAGGGATTATTTTTAGTCAGAGGGTGGTGAATCTGTGGAATTCTTTGCCACGGATGGCCGTGGAGCCCAAGGCAGAGATAGATACTTGATTAGTACAGGTGTCAGAGGCTATGGGGAGAGGGCAGGAGAATGGGTTTAGGAGGGAGAGATAGATCAGCCATGATTGAATGGTCCAGTAGACATGATGGGCCGAATGGCCTAATTCTACTATTCCTTATGACCCCTAATCTTCCTGAGCTCCAATGAATAGAGTCCCAGCCCACTCAACCTCTCCCACCAGCTCAGACCCTCCAGTCCTGGCAACATCCTCGTAAATCTTCTCTGAACACTTTCCAGCTTTACAACATCTTTCCTATAACATGGAGCCCAGAACTGAACACAATATTCTAAATGTGGCCTCACCAATGTCTTATTCAATTGCAACATGACCTCCTAACTTCTATACTCAATACTCTGATGAAGGCCAAAGTGCCAAAAGGGTTCAAAGAATAAAACTAGCAATTATAGACCTGTTAGTTTGACGTCAGTGGTGGGCAAATTAATGGAAAGGATACTTAGAGATAATATATATAAGCATCTGGATAAACAGGGTCTTATCAGGAACAGTCAACATGGATTTGTGCCTGGAAGGTCATGTTTGACAAACCTTCTTGAATTTTTTGAAGAGGTTACTAGGGAAATTGATTAGGGTAAAGCAGTGGATGTTTCTATATGGATTTCAGTGATGCCTTTGACAAGGTTCCTCATGGAAGGTTGGTTAAGAAGGTTCAATCTTTGGGTGTTAATGGCGGAGTAGCAAGATGGATTCAACAGTGGCTGAATGGGAGATGCCAGAAAGTAATGGTGGATGGCTGTTTGTCAGGTTGGAAGCCGGTGACCAGTGGGGTGCCTCAGGGAACGGTGTTGGGTCCACTGTTGTTTGTCATGTACATTAATTATCTAGATGATGGAGTGGAAAATTGGATAAGTAAGTATGCAGATGATACTAAGATAGGAGGTGCTGTGGATAATGAAGTCGATTTTCAAAGTCTACAGAGAGATTTGGGCCATTTGGAAGAGTGGGCTGAAAGATGGCAGATGGAGTTTAATGCTGATAAGTGTGAGGTGCTACATCTTGGCAGGACAAATAAAAATAGGACGTACATGGTAAATGGTAGGGAACAGAGGGATCTAGGAATAACTGTGCACAGTTCCCTGAAGGTGGAATCGCATATAGATAGGGTGGTAAAGAAAGCTTTTGGTGTGCTGGCCTTTATAAATCAGAGCATTGAATATAGGAGTAGGGAAGTAATGTTAAAATTGCACAAGGCATTGGTGAGACCAATTCTGGAGTATGGTGTACAATTTTGGTCGCCTAATTATTGGAAGGATGTCAACAAAATAGAGAGTACAGAGGAGATTTACTAGAATGTTGCCTGGGTTCCAGCAACTAAGTTACAGAGAAAGGTTGAACAAGTTAGGTCTTTATTCTTTGGAGCACAGAAGGTTAAGGGGGGACTTGATTGAGGTCTTTAAAATGATGAAAGGGATAGACAGAGTTGACGTGGATAAGCTTTTCCCATTGAGGGTAGGAAAGATTCAAACAAGAGGGCATGACATGAGAATTAAGGGACAGAAGTTTAGGGGTAACATGAGGGGGAACTTCTTTACTCAGAGAGTGGTGGCTGTGTGGAATGATCTTCCAGCAGAAGTGGCGGAGGCAGGATCGATTTTAACATTTAATGTGAAAAATATACATCTTCTAGATGCGCTGGGACGCATCCTCAGTGATGTGACCTGGAGTCATCGGGTGTTTCGGGTCTCAGAACATCAGACACCTTCGCCCAGGCGACCCAGCCGGGGTTGATCAGGCCCCGACTTGCGTCCCAGCAGCAACTGCCCACGTAAAGTAAAGTGGATAGGTATATGTACGGGAAGGGAATGGAGGGGTATGGTCTGAGTGCAGGTAGATGGGACTAGGGGAAAATAAATGGTCGGCACAGACTGGAAGGGCCGAGAAGGCCTGTTTCTGTGCTGTAATTGATATATGGTTATATGGTTTTATATGGCTAAAAGACTTTTTGACCACCTTATCTACCTGTGACTTCATCTTCAAGGAACCATGCATCTGTACTCCTAGATCCCTCTGCTCTACAACAGTACCCAGAGCCCGACCATTCACCATGTATGTCCTGCCCATGTTAGACATCCCAAAATACAATATCTCACATTTCTCTGTATTATATTCCATCAACTATTCCTCAGCCCACTTGGCCAATCGTTCAAGATCCTGCTGCAATTTTGCATAACCATCTTCACTATCTGCAAAACCACCCACTTGTCAGTGTTCAGTGTCTGGACTTACCGAGGAACAACAAATCTGTGTGTGTGTGTGTATGTGTGGTCTTTATCTCGTCAGGGCTAAGGCTTCAACTTCTGCTTGTGTCTTGCAGCTTTCTGCTGGTCTTCTCCTGCTTGGTTCTGTCAGTCTTCTCCACCATCAAGGAATACAAGAAGAGTTCTGAGGGAGCACTCTATATTCTGGTGAGTCCCTCCTCGGTGTACTCTGGCCTCTTGCCCAATGGTTGACCACTGTCTGGGTGTTCAGAGGACATGCATGCTCACAGTGCGGAGCGAGGAGCTTTTGGGGAGGCGATCCTTTGCTCCACATTCCAGAATCCACCGTTTCCCCACCCCTATCATCTCCGTAGTCTGTGGGACTCGCTGGGGCCGTGCACCCAGGAGGCACATAGAGTGGTCAAAGGCTGATGGAGTTTCACCTTTGTTGCCGGATCTGGAAACGTTACTATTCCCCCAACCCCCCTCTCCCCCAAGCCATTCTGTAACCTCGGCAGCCCTCATAGAAACATAGAAAGATAGAAAATAGGTGCAAGAGGAGGACATTCGGCCCTTTGAGCCAACACCGCCATTCATTGTGATCATGGCTGATCGTCCCCTATGAATAACCCGTGCCTGTCTTCTCCCCATATCCCTTGACTCCACTAGCTCCTAGAGCTCTATCATAAGTTCTCGGAGCAGAATTAGGCCATTTGGCCCATGTTTTGAGTTTAGTTTATTGTCATGTGTACTGAGGTACAGTGAAGAGCTTTTGTTGTGTGCTAACCAGTCAATGGAAAGACTACACATGATTACAATCGAGCCGTCCACAGTGTACAGATACATGATAACATTAATAACGTTTAGTGCAAATTAAAGCCAGAAATGCCCATTCAATCATGGCTGATCTATCTTTACCTTTCAACTCCATTCTCCTGCCTTCTCCCCATGACCCCTGACACCTGAACTAATCAAGACTGTCAATCTCCGCTTTAAAAATATCCAATAACGTGGCCTCCATAGCCATCTGTGGCAATGAATCCCACAGATTCACCACCCTCTAACTAAAGAAATTCCCACCCATCTCATTTCTAAAGATATATCCTTTTATTCAGAGGCTACGGCCCCTGGTCCGGGACTCTTCCACTATTAGAAACATCCTTGTATATTTTACCTTGCACTAAACATTCCCTTAACATGTAAATGGACACTGTAAATGGATTGATTGTAATCATGTGTTGTCTTTCTGTTGACTGGTTAGCACGCAACAAAAAGCTTTTCACTGTACCTCGGTACAAGTGACAATAAACTGAACTGAACTGAACACCTTTTCACATCCGCTCTATCCAGGCCACAAACCGAAACACCAACACATCCATCACACTGATCCACACTGACTACCCCAAATCAGTCAAATACAAACAGAAAGTGCTGGAGCAACTCAGCAGGTCAGGCAGCATCTCTGGAGAGTGTGGATATGTTCAATGGTTCAATGTTTTTTTCATTATCACGTGTACCATGGAACAGCGCAAGACTTTTTTTGCATACAGCTGAGCAAGACTATACCTGTACATACGCACCATCCCCAGGTTATTACAGAACGTAAAGAACAGCCCACTGAGTCTATATGCTACAGATGCCATCTCCCAGTCCCAGCAGCAGCTGGTCACAAAAGGCCGTTGAAGCCGTCGCCTCCATTCCAGTCTTCCCGCGAACCGTTGTCCCTCTGGTTGCACGGCCCTCTTCAGCCCTTGTTCCCCATGGGGGGAGGGGGAGGGGGGGAGGGTTGCCTCCTGCAGCTGGCCTTCTAACCGGGCCATTTGTCCAGCGTCTGTCACCATCTCCCCCCACCCATCTCTCCGATTCCTGGTCTTTGGTAGCGAGAAGCGGCCGGGCTCGGTGACTTCTCTCTCCGGGCGGGTTCCCGGCTCCACGGTGGCTGAGCCAGGCCTGCGGTTGTGATATGGCCATGGCTTGCTGGGAGATCTTCTCACTGTTCTTCAGACCCACTCTACCCGAAACGTCACCTATCCACCATGTCTTCCACAGATGCTGCCTGACCCGCTGTGTTACTCCAGCACTCTGTGTCTTTGTTACATCCTCTTGTCTCTCTCGCCAACCGCAGGAGATTGTGACGATCGTGGTGTTCGGCGTGGAGTACCTGGTGCGCATCTGGTCCGCCGGCTGCTGCTGCCGTTACCGTGGCTGGAGGGGTCGCCTCAAGTTCGCCCGCAAACCCTTCTGTGTGATCGGTGAGGGGGCACCGCGTGGTACACGTGTGGTACACGTGTGATACACGCGTGGAGGATTGACCAGGGCAATGGGGTCAGGGCCAGGTTTGATGGGGGGTCATGGGGAGGGTTAGGGTCAGGGTTTACAGTCAAGAGTCAGGGTTGCGGAGAAGGGTCAGGGGTGAAAGTGAGGGCTCAGACTTGGTGAAGGGTCAGGGTCAGGCTGTGGGGTAAAGGGTTAGTGGTCTGGGTTGGGGTCAGGGTGAAGGGTGACAGTGTAGGGTGAGGGGTTGTGGTCAGGGTCAGGTTATGGGGGTCAGGGTGAAGGGTCAGGGTCGGGGTTATAGGGAATAGTTGGGGAGCAGTGTGGGGATGGGCAGTACCCAAGTCTAATGCTCTCCCCTACTCTTCCACCCTCCTCGACACCCCATGGTCCCCCCTCACTCTCTCCCCCCTCGCTCTCTCTCCCCCGCTCCCTGCCTGGTCCCCCCTCCCTCTGCCCCCCTCCCCTGTTCTCCCCCCACCCCCACCCCGCCCAGATGTGATGGTGCTGGTGGCCTCCATCGCCGTGCTGGCGGCCGGCACGCAGGGCAACGTCTTTGCCACCTCCGCGCTGCGCAGCCTGCGCTTCCTGCAGATCCTGCGCATGATCCGCATGGACCGGCGCGGCGGCACCTGGAAGTTGCTGGGCTCCGTGGTCTACGCTCACAGCAAGGTGGGGGCAGGGGGGAGGGGGTCCGGGGGGGAGCGGTGGGACGGGGGGGGGGGGGACGGGGCTATGCGGTGGCACCTGGAAGTTGCTGGGCTCCGTGGTCTACGCTCACAGCAAGGTGGGGGCAGGGGGGAGGGGGTCCGGCGGGGAGCGGTGGGACGGGGGGGGGGGCTGCGTGGTGGCACCTGGGCATTGCTGGGGTCTGTGGTCTACGCTGACAGCAAAGTCGGGATGGTGAGTGGGAGTTACGCGGGTTGGGAGGCTGTGGTGGGACGGGGACCGAGAGGAGACCTGATAGTTTATTAAACAACAAGGCTTAGATGGGGTAGACAGTCAGAACCTTATTTCCATCAGTGGAAATGTCAAGTTGTGGATGGCATGGCTTTAAGGTGGGAGGGGCACGTTTTTATACACCGAGGGTGGTGGGGCCTGGAACGTGGGCCAGGGGTGGTGGTGGTGGCAGATAGATAGTGGTGTTTAAGAAGCTTTTGGACAGGCACATACCTGTAGATGTGCAGGGAATGGGGGGGTATGGAGGCAGATAAAGTTGGTCTTGATATCATGTTCAACATGGATATCATGGATTGAAGAGCCTGTGCCGGTGCTAGCAGGGATTTATTTATGGCTATCAATTTATTGATTGTGTTTATTATATATTATCTACATTATTGTGTGTACAGGCCTGTTAAGCTTCTGTAAGTAAGAATCTTCTGTTGTCAGTACACATGACAATTAAATACTCTTCACTCTTGCCTTGGATCAGGAGACTGTATCTACTGCAAGGACACAGGGGAGTGAGTCTGTTAGGACAGATGGGAGTGAGTCTACTCCTCTTTGTCCTTGGGACAATGTACTCACATCTCGCTGAGGATCTGTTTACTGTCTCTCTGTCCATCTGTCTCTCTGTTTCTCTCTATTTGTCTCTGTCTGTCTCTGTGTCTCTGTCACGCCATCTCTCTATCTCTCTATATCCAGGGCTGCCAACTCTCACACATTGAGCCTGAAAATCACGCATTTGGCCAAATTCTTACACTGATCACAAATTTCTCATGTTCTGTTGTGAGAAATACTGTGATCAACGAAAATTTCAAAACTGCATGGGCCGCGCGTGCTGGAGAGCCGGGGCTGAGGGAGGGATGGAAGCAGAAGCAGCAGCGGAGACATATGCGGACAGGGAGCGGGGCTGGCGCGTGTTTACAGGGCTGGCGAGTCGCTCGCTGCAGCTCCGGCCATGGAGCAGCCTCAGTGCAAGAGACCTGGGCCGTCGGAGGCGTTGGAGGCATTGCGCCGCTGCCGCGAGAGTCTCTGTGCCGAATTCGCCCTGGTGATTAGCATGGATCAAGTTGCGGCTTGGTGCATCCTGGAGGACAACCAGAAGTAATGTACCAAGCACTAGGTAGAAACGGTGGAAGATAGTGGCCTTCAAATGGGGGTGGTTGGAGAAAGCATCCTGCTTGTCTGCTAGATTTTCACTTAATGTAACTGCAGGAAAAATGTTCCCGGTGTTGGGGGAATTCAGAACCAGGGGTCACAGTTCAAGAATAAAGGGTAGGCCAGTTAGGAAAGGACTGAGATAAGGACAAACTTTCTTCACGCTGAGAGTTGTGAATCTCTGCCACAGAAGGCAGTGGAGGCCTATTCACTGGATGTTTTCAAGAGAGAGTTACATTTAGCTCTTGGGGCAAACGAGATCAAGGGATAAGAGAAAATACAGGAAAGAGGTACTGATTTTAGATGAAATGCCATGCTTATGTTGAATGGCAGTGCTGGCTCGAAGGGCCGAATGGCCTATCCCTGCACCTATTTTCTATTTTTCCATGCTTGAGTATATGGCAATAAAACTCAACCACTTCATTTTGAAGCATTCATACATGGTGGAGGTATAATGTAGTCATAGAGTGATACAGTGTGAAATGAGGCCCTTCGGCCCAACTTGCCCACACCCGCCAACATGTCCCAGCTATGCTACCTGCTTTGGGTCCATATCCCTCCAAACCTGTCCTATCCATGTATCAGTCTAACTGTTTCTTCAATGTTGGGATAGTCCCCACCTCAACTACCTCCTATTGCAGCTTGTTCCATACACCCACCACCCTTTGTGTGGAAAAAGTTACCCCTCAAAAAGTTACCTCTTAAAAATACTTCAAACAAAAAACATTGAAATCATACTTCTACAATGAACTAAAACATGATTTTAATACATCAAATTTCAAAAAGTCCCTCCCCCCACTCGGTAGCCGGGTACCCCCAAGGCCAGTGATCAGTGATCGCTTAGCCTCCACACTTTCAAAAACGCTCTGTGGTCCCTGGTTCAGACAGAGAGCACTGCCAGATGTGAGCGGGGAACTTCAATGTAAATGTAATTGGGAATGGGGAGCATTGGAACAAACATTTGCCCTCGGTACGTATTAACTGCAATATAATAATGTATGCATGTTGGTAGGTGCAATCAAAACAAATATCTTTTTTATCATTGTTGTGTTATGAATACCACAGAAAATGTTATGTACTCTCAAGATCTCATTTAGTAGAATAATATTGCTTAAATATAGTTATTGGACTTTGCATTTTGGGAAAGTTCTAGCTGAAAGGAAGACAGTAAGATACTGAAAATATTGGGGGTGGAAATGACTTCAGGACTGTTAGGAAAATGAATGAAATGGTAACAGAATACTTATAGAGCTGAGTGAGTATAATATTATGGATGAGAAATTGTGTTCAACCAATTAATGACTTATTTGACAAAGTTATATAAAATTTGGTCCGTGAAGTGCCCCATAATAGATTACTTGCATCAGATAAGCACCTGTGGACTTGAACGTAATAGGTTGCATCCAGGCGGTCAGATATGGGGCTTTATGTGTGGGCCACATATATTGTCAGTGCAAAGGGGTTAGGAGGAAGGCCAAGTGTGCATCCAGAGTCAAGGTCTGGAATAGTGTTTACGGAACACGGAATTAAACACCTCATTTCCAAGGATGATGGGGATCATAGATAAATTTAATTTTTATGCAGGATATAAAGTGAATATTTCAAAAACTCAAATCCTCCTATTTAATTGTCCTCCTCCAGAAGAAATCAAACACAATTATAATATTAAATGGGATTCAAAATCAATCAAATACCTAGGGATACAAATAACAAAAAAGATATCAATGTTGTATGGGGCCAATTATAATCACATCAACCAAAACATAAGAAAGGATATAGAAAGATGGTCCATCTACCCAATGGATTTTAGTAGTAAGATAAATGTGGTGAAAATGAATATTTTGTCAAGGCTAATATACTTGTTTCAATCTCTGCCAATTGAGGTACCATTAAAACAATTCACAGAATGGTATAAATTAATATCTACATTTATTTGGGAAGGAAAGAAGGCCAGAATTCGATACACTACACTACAGTTTCCAAAGGACAAAGGTGGAATGGCACTTCCAAATTTTAGGATATATTTCTATGCAGCCCAACTTCGACCACTAATTAATTGGTGTGAGGACAGCTATATAGCTAGGTGGAAAGAGATTGAGACATATATCCCTGACTTCCACATCCAAACACTTTTGAGAGAAAAAGCGCTTCCTGGACATATCAGGAGAATAATCGATCCAATAATGACATTTACTTTGGAAACCTGGTTCAATCTTACCAGACAACTTAAACTGAATAAACGACAAAAAGTTTTAAGATGGATAGCTTTGGATAATGAATTTAAACCAGGGATGTATGACTCAACATTTAAAGAGAGAGGCCCGGGACCGTTGGAGCGAGTGGAGGAGGGTCAGGGGCGGTGAGTAGATAAATCCAGTGCGGGGCTTGTTTTTACAGAGGCCCGGGACCGTTGGAGCGAGTGGAGGAGGGTCAGGAGCGGTGAGTACATAAATCCAGCGCGGGGCTTGTTCAGGCAGAGGCCCGGGACCGTTGGAGCGAGTGGAGGAGGGTCAGGAGCGGTGAGTACATAAATCCAGCGCGGGGCTTGTTCAGGCAGAGGCCCGGGACCGTTGGAGCGAGTGGAGGAGGGTCAGGAGCGGTGAGTACATAAACCCAGCGCGGGGCTTGTTTTTACCGAAATCCGGAACATTCCATACTGAATAGGGAGGTTTCTGGTGGAAGCCGCTGATTGGTGGAAGCAAACTAGAGGAAGCAGCTGATTGGGTGGAACCTCTGGTTAGTATTTCTGCTTTCTGGTTAAGGTATAGGGGGTGAGTAAAGGTACAGGGGGTTAGTAAAGGTACAGTGGGTGAGTAAAGGTACAGGGGGTTAGTAAAGGTACAGGGGGTTAGTAAAGGTACAGGGGGTGAGTAAAGGTACAGGGGGTTAGTAAAGGTACAGGGGGTTAGTAAAGGTACAGGGGGTGAGTAAAGGTACAGGGGGTTAGTAAAGGTACAGGGGGTGAGTAAAGGTACAGGGGGTTAGTAAAGGTACAGGGGGTTAGTAAAGGTACAGGGGGTTAGTAAAGGTACAGTGGGTGAGTAAAGGTACAGGGGGTGAGTAAAGGTACAGGGGGTTAGTAAAGGTACAGGGGGTTAGTAAAGGTACAGGGGGTTAGTAAAGGTACAGGGGGTTAGTAAAGGTACAGTGGGTGAGTAAAGGTACAGGGGGTGAGTAAAGGTACAGGGGGTTAGTAAAGGTACAGGGGGTTAGTAAAGGTACAGGGGGTTAGTAAAGGTACAGGGGGTTAGTAAAGGTACAGGGGGTTAGTAAAGGTACAGGGGGTTAGTAAAGGTACAGGGGGTGAGTAAAGGTACAGGGGGTTAGTAAAGGTACAGGGGGTTAGTAAAGGTACAGGGGGTGAGTAAAGGTACAGTGGGTTAGTAAAGGTACAGGGGGTTAGTAAAGGTACAGGGGGTGAGTTAAGGTACAGGGGGTTAGTAAAGGTACAGTGGGTGAGTAAAGGTACAGGGGGTTAGTAAAGGTACAGGGGGTGAGTTAAGGTACAGGGGGTTAGTAAAGGTACAGTGGGTGAGTAAAGGTACAGGGGGTGAGTAAAGGTACAGGGGGTGAGTTAAGGTACAGGGGGTTAGTAAAGGTACAGTGGGTGAGTAAAGGTACAGGGGGTGAGTTAAGGTACAGGGGGTTAGTAAAGGTACAGTGGGTTAGTAAAGGTACAGGGGGTTAGTAAAGGTACAGTGCTTTTGGTTTGTATAATAAAGGTGTAATTTAAAGGTCAAGAGGGAGCAGCTGTTTGAGTCAGATACCTGCTGATTTCTCACAGCAGTTTCCATTATATTATACTGGTATCGGATCCAGGGTAAGGCGAGAGAATGTCAGCCAGAGCAGTGTACTGTACTGCATGTCAGATGTGGGAGGTCATGGTGTCGGGTGGCCCTCTTGACATCCACATCTGCATCAGGTGCAGAGAGATGGGGCTCCTAAGGGACCGTATTAGGATCCTGGAGCAGCAGCTCGATGACCTCTGTCTGGTCAGGGAGAGTGAAAAGGTGATAGAGGAGAGTTATAGGGAGGTGGTCACTCCAAAACCACAGGAGAGAGACATGTGGGTCACGCTAAGGAAGGGCAAGGGGCAGAGGCATGAACGAGTGAGTACTCCAATGTCAGTACACCTGGCAAATAAGTACTCCTGTTTGAGTACGGATGGGGGTGACAGCCTACCCGGGGGTAGCAACAGCGGACGGGCCTTCAGCACAGAGACCGGCCCTGTTGCTCCGAAAGGTAGGGAAAAAAAGAGGAGGGCAATAGTAATTGGGGACTCTATTGTTAGGGGGTCATATAGGCGATGCTGTGGACGCAGTCGGGAGACCAGGATGGTGGTCTGCCTCCCTGGTGCCAAGGTCTCGGACGTGTCTCAACGTGTCCAAGATATCCTCAAATCAGAGGGAGAGGAGTCTGAGGTCGTGGTACATATAGGTACCAATGACATAGGTAAAAAAAGGGAAGAGGTCCTGAAGGGGGGATTTAAGGACTTGGGAGGAGAGTTGAGGAAAAGGACCAAAAAGGTAACAATCTCAGGATTACTGCCTGTGCCACGCGACAGTGAGAGTAGAAATGGAGCAAGGTGGAGGATAAATGCTTGGCTGAAAGACTGGTGCAGAGGGCAGGGATTCAAGTTTCTGGATCATTGGGACTTCTTTTGGGGTAGGTGGGACCTGTACAGAAAGGATGGGTTGCACTTGAACCCGAGGGGGACCAATATCCTGGCGGGGAAATTTGCAAAGGCCACTGGGGAGACTTTAAACTAGAATGGTTGGGGCGAGGGATGCAAATAGCAAAAGCTAGTAGACAGAATGGGAGGCAGGAAGCAGAAAAGGGAAGCACTCGGACACAAGGGGAGAAAGAAAAAAAAGGAAATAAACAGAGAATAAGAGATGTGGGGTTTCTTAAATGTGCATATTTTAATGCTAGGAGCATTGTAATGGATGGATGAGCTTAGAGTCTGGATAGACACCTGGAAGTATGATGTTGTGGCGATCAGTGAAACATGGTTGCAGGAGGGCTGTGATTGGAAACTAAATATTCCAGGATTTTGTTGCTTCAGGTGTGATAGAATTGGAGGGGCAAGAGGTGGAGGTGTTGCATTGCTAGTCAGGGAAGATATTACAGCAGTGCTTTGGCAGGATAGATTGGAGGGCTCATCTAGGGAGGCTATTTGGGTGGAACTGAGAAGTGGGAAAGGTGTAGCAACACTTATAGGGGTGTCCGCCAAATGGGGAGCGCCAAATAGACCGCCAAATGGGGAGCGAGAATTGGAAGAGCAAATATGTAAAGAGATAGCAGATATTAGTAGTAAGCACAAGGTAGTGATTGTGGGAGATTTCAACTTTCCACACATAGACTGGGAAACACATTCTGTAAATGGGCTGGATGGTTTGGAGTTTGTAAAATGTGTGCAGGATAGTTTTTTGCAGCAATACATCGAGGTGCCTACTAGAGGAGGGGCAGTGCTGGACCTCCTGTTAGGAAATGAGACGGGACAGGTGGCGGAGATATGCGTTGGGGAGCACTTCGGGTCCAGTGATCACAATACCATTAGTTTCAATATAATTATGGAGAAGGACAGAACTGGGCCTAGGGTTGAGATTTTTGATTGGAGAAAGGCTAACTTTAACGAGATGCGAGATGATTTAAAAGGAGTGTACTGGGACATTTTGTTTTATGGGAAAGATGTAGAGGAGAAATGGAGGACATTTAAAGGGGAAATTGTAAGAGTACAGAATCTTTATGTTCCTGTTCGGTTGAAAGGAACCAGTAAAAATTGGAAAGAGCCCTGGTTTTCAAGGGAAATTGGACATCTTGTTCGGAAAAAGAGGGAGATCTACAATAATTATAGGCAGCATGAAGTAAATGATGTGCTTGAGGAGTATAAGGAATGTAAAAAGAATCTTAAGAAAGAAATTAGAAAAGCTAAAAGAAGATATGAGGTTGCTTTGGCAAGTAAGGTGAAAGTAAATCCAAAGGGTTTCTACAGCTATATTAATAGCAAAAGGATAACAAGGGATAAAATTGGTCCATTGGAGAGACCGAGTGGACAGCTATCTGCAGAGCCAAAAGAGATGGGGGAGATATTGAACAATTTTTTTTCTTCGGTATTCACCAAGGAGAAGGATATTGAATTATGTGAGGTAAGGGAAACTAGTAGAGTAGCTATGGATACTGTGAGTTTCAAAGTAAAAGAAGTACTGACGCTTTTGAAAAATATAAAAGTGGATAAGTTTCCAGGTACTGACAGGATATTCCCTAGGACATTGAGGGAAGTTAGTGTAGAAATAGCCGGAGCTATGACAGAAATATTTCAAATGTCATTAGAAACGGGAATAGTCCCCGAGGATTGGCGTACTGCGCATGTTGTTCCATTGTTTAAAAAGGGTTCTAAAAGTAAACCTAGCAATTATAGACCGGTTAGTTTGACTTCAGTGGTGGGCAAATTAATGGAAAAGATACTTAGAGATAATATATATAAGTATCTGGATAAAGAGGGTCTAATTAGGAACAGTCAACATGGATTTGTGCCTGGAAGGTCATGTTTGACTAATCTTCTTGAATTTTTTGAAGAGGTTACTAGGGAAATTGACGAGGGTAAAGCAGTGGATGTTGTCTATATGGACTTCAGTAAGGCCTTTGACAAGGTTCCTCATGGAAGGTTGGTTAAGAAGGTTCAACTGTTGGGTATAAATGCAGGAATAGCAAGATGGATTCAACAGTGGCTGAATGGGAGAAGCCAGAGGGTAATGGTGGATGGCTGTTTGTCGGGTTGGAGGCAGGTGACTAGTGGGGTGCCTCAGGGATCTGTGTTGGGTCCTTTGTTATTTGTCATGTACATCAATGATCTGGATGAAGGGGTGGTAAATTGGATTAGTGAGTATGCAGATGATACCAAGATAGGGGGTGTTGTGGATAATGAAGAGGATTTCCAAAGTCTACAGAGTGATTTAGGCCAGTTGGAAAAGTGGGCTGAAAGATGGCAGATGGAGTTTAATGCTGATAAATGTGAGGTGCTACACCTTGGCAGGACAAATCAAAATAGGACGTACATGGTAAATGGTAGGGAATTGAAGAATACAGTTGACAGAGGGATCTGGGAATAACCGTGCATAGTTCCTTGAAGGTGGAATCTCATATAGGTAGGGTGGTAAAGAAAGCTTTTGGTATGCTAGCCTTTATAAATCAGAGCATTGAGTATAGAAGCTGGGATGTAATGTTAAAATTGTACAAGGCATTGGTGAGACCAAATCTGGAGTATGGTGTACAATTTTGGTCGCCCAATTATAGGAAGGATGTCAACAAAATAGAGAGGGTACAGAGGAGATTTACTAGAATGTTGCCTGGGTTTCAACAGCTAAGTTACAGAGATAGGTTGAATAAGTTAGGTCTTTATTCTCTGGAGCGCAGAAGGTTAAGGGGGGACTTGATAGAGGTCTTTAAAATGATGAGAGGGATAGACAGAGTTGATGTGGACAAGCTTTTCCCTTTGAGAATAGGGAAGATTCAAACAAGAGGACATGACTTTAGAATTAAGGGACAGAGGTTTAGGGGTAACATGAGGGGGAACTTCTTTACTCAGAGAGTGGTAGCGGTATGGAATGAGCTTCCAGTGGAAGTGGTGGCGGCAGGATCGTTGGTATCATTTAAAAATAAATTGGATAGGCATATGGATGAGAAGGGTATGGAGGGTTATGGTATGAGTGCAGGCAGGTGGGACTAAGGGAAAAAAGTTGTTCGGCACGGACTTGAAGGGCCGAGATGGCCTGTTTCCGTGCTGTAATTGTTATATGGTTATATGGTTATATGGTTATATGGATGAAGAAAGGAATGACTGCATTTTGTACTTATTGAAAATGGAGACCTAAGAAGTTTTCAAGATTTGAAGGCTAGATTTGCACTTCAGAACCAAGACTTGTTTAGATACCTCCAATAGAGAGATTATTACAATAAAAAGGTAAAAAGGGAGGCACTAGAAGAAAAGAATCAAGTGATAGAAGTGATAGTTAGTGCGTATCATCAAAAAACATTAAGGATTATTTCTAAACGTTATCATAGTTTAATGGAATGTCAAGCTAAAACTACATTTTATGTAAAATTTAAGTGGGAAAAGGAATTGAACATCACAATCTCAGAAGAAGAATGACATCATATGTGTGTAACAGTACATACATCCACTAATTCACAAAATTGGAGAGAATTTAATTGGAAAAATTTGATTTGTTTCTTTATTACGCCTAACATAAAAAGCAAGCAAATTCTAAGGCAGCAAACATGCTGGAGGCAATGTGGTCAAACAGACGCAAATCATGCACATCTCTTCTGGAGTTGCCCAAAAATAGAACCATTTTGGGACAGAATGAATTCAGAATTAAAGGAGGTATTAGGATATACAATCTGCAAGAAGTGTTCCATTTTATACCTGGGTAATATAAATACAGTGGTGCTGAAGGAAGACCAGTACTTGGTTAAATTCCTACTCACAGCGGGCAGAAAGGCCATTACAAGAAACTGGCTTGGAGCGGACACACCCAGACTTAGACAATGGTTAGACATAGTACAGGAAATATTTGTCATGGAGAAAATGACATATTCTCTAAGAGTGAAAAAAGACGAGTTTAATAGAAAATGGGGAAAATGGATTAGGTATAGAAATAAAGACATCAACACTATAATTTTATAGACAATAATGTAAGTTATTGGAAAATGTTTTAATATGAAAATATTCTGTACACTGATTGTAAACTGAAGCCCCCGCTGCACTGTTGTACGTTTCACTGCATTGTTGTATGTTTCGTTGTTATATTTGTGTTTTATTTGTGTATACATAAAGCAATAAAAACTAAAGTGTATAAAAAAAAAAGGTTTGGAATATAACTAGGTGTGCAGTCAAAGCTGGGACAATGGGAGTTTTCAGCATGGGAACTTAAGCAGGTAAGCAGCTATGATCAGGGTAGAATAGAGAGGGTACAGAGGAGATTTACTAGAATGTTGCCTGGGTTTCAACAGCTAAGTTACAGAGATAGGTTGAATAAGTTAGGTCTTTATTCTCTGGAGCGCAGAAGGTTAAGGGGGGACTTGATAGAGGTCTTTAAAATGATGAGAGGGATAGACAGAGTTAACGTGGACAAGCTTTTCCCTTTGAGAATAGGGAAGATTCAAACAAGAGGACATGACTTTAGAATTAAGGGGCAGAGGTTTAGGGGTAACATGAGGGGGAACTTCTTTACTCAGAGAGTGGTAGCGGTGTGGAATGAGCTTCCAGTGGAAGTGGTGGCGGCAGGTTTGTTGGTATCATTTAAAAATAAATTGGATAGGCATATGGATGAGAAGGGTATGGAGGGTTATGATATGAGTGCAGGCAGGTGGGACTAAGGGGAAAAAAGTTGTTCGGCACGGACTTGAAGGGCCGAGATGGCCTGTTTCCGTGCTGTAATTGTTATATGGTTATATGGTTATATGGTTAATAGGGGGCCAGGTGTAAGGCTGGACTCAGGATCAGGAATGAGAGACGGTATGCAACTGGAGTCAGGGTCAGGAGTAGTACCAGGTGTGCAGTGAGACCCAGGTTGGTCAACATGGGCCAAGTGTTTGATTATAATCTGATTTCCATACTCTCATGTTGGCGGCCCTGCTATATCTCTCTCTTTTTCTGCCTGTCTACCCCCCTCTCCCCCGCTCTCCCCCTCTCTCCCCCTCCCCCCTCTCTCCCCCCCTCTCCCCCCTCTCCCCCCTCTCCCCCCTCTCCCCCTCTCTTCCCCCCTCTCTCCCCCCTCTCTCCCCCCCTCTCTCTCTCTCTCTCTGTCTCTCTCTGTCTCTCTCACGCTCTCTCTGTCTCGCTCTCTCTGTCTCGCTCTCTCTGTCTCGCTCTCTCTGTCTCGCTCTCTCTGTCTCGCTCTCTCTGTCTCGCTCTCTCTGTCTCTGTCTGTCTCTCTCTCTCTCTCTCTCTCTCTCTCTCTCTCTCTCTCTCTCTCTCTCTCTCTCTCTCTCTCTCTCTCTCTCTCTCTCTCTCTCTCTGTCTCTCTCTCTCTCTCTCTGTCTTTCTGGCCACCTCTCTTACCCACTGTGTTGCTTCCTTCCAGGAGCTGATCACTGCCTGGTATATTGGCTTCCTCTGCCTCATCCTCGCCTCCTTCCTGGTCTTCCTGGCAGAGAAGGATGACAACAAGGAGTTTGCGACATACGCGGATGCCTTGTGGTGGGGTTTGGTGAGTGGACGAGCAGCGTGTGTCCAGATTGGGGACCCTGAGCTGGGTAGACCCCTGGGGCTGGAGCTGCCGTGAGCTGCTGGGCGTGGGGGTGTGGGCTGGGAGGGGTGGGCAACTGTTGGCAGTGCGGTGTCACCAGGGTTTATGCCACATCTCCATATTTATTCATACACAAGGGGTCAGGTCAGGGAGGGGTAGGGACACGGAGCGACCTGTAAATGTACTCCGACCAATACGAGGTCCTTGGAACCCTTTCCCTTGCATGACACCTTCCTGACCCACTCCCTACACACCAGGGAGAATTTATAGAAACAATTCTCCCACAGACCCAACGTCACACTTCCCTGACCCAGTGTGTTCATTCACCAGTGCCGCAAATCCTGGGAAGTTCCCTGGAGCATGTTCCAATTGTTGCCTCCATTCCCAGCAATATTCCCAGCAATGCGTTTTCCACCACTGACATGATTTGGAAAAGTTCCTCGGAAATCCTCCAGGGCAGCACAGTGGTGCAGCAGGTAGAGCTGCTGCCTGGCAGCGCCAGAGGCCTGGGTTTGATTCTGACCTTGGCTGCTGTCTGTGTGCAGTTTGCACGTTCTCACTGTGACCGTGTGGGTTTCCTCTGGGTGATCCGGTTTCCACACACATCCCACAAAGATGTAGTGTTTGTAGGTTAATTGGCCCTCTGTAAATTGCCTGCTGTGTGTATGGAGTGGCTGGGAAAGTGGGATAACGTAGAACTAGTGTGAATGGGTAATCGGTCCATATACCTACCACCCTTTGTGTAAATGAATTGCCCCTTGGGTTCCTATTAAATCTTTCCCCCCTCATCTTAAAAAAGATTGAGGTCAGATATTCCCATATTCATTCATACACTTGGGTGGATGAGAAAGTGGAATAAGACAGAACAAGTGTGTATGGGTGATGGATGGTCGGCGTGGTCTCGATGGGCCGAAGGGCGTTTCCATGCTGTATCTCTAAACTTCCCAATTCCCCCCCCCTCCCCCCCCAGTGATGAGGGTGGATGGCCAAGCACAGGCTGTGAGGGGAGGGTGTGTGGTTGGGTTGGGGTCTGCACCTCTGCTCCTCACTGTGACTTGTCCCAACTCCACAGATCACGCTAACCACCATCGGCTATGGTGACAAGTACCCCATCACCTGGAATGGCCGTCTGCTGGCAGCCACTTTTACCCTCATCGGAGTGTCCTTCTTCGCTCTGCCAGCGGTAAGCATATGGTGAACACGGAGGAGAGGGGATACCGACCTGTCACATCCCTGAGCCCAGAGGGATTCTGTCTCACTCCGGAATCCAGGAGCGACTCTTTCCCAACTTCCCATTGTGATCCCAATGCTGCAGCTTTCTCCCCATCTCCATCCCGTCTCCCCATTATTAAGAGAATTCCCTGGGAATTATTCCAATTGTTTGCCACATTCCTGGAAAAACCTCTGGGAAGCAGTTTCCAACCCTTACTTGATTTGGGAATGCCTTTTGGCTCCACACCTGACCTTCCCAAGTGCCAGCATCAACAAAGTCGGGAACAGAAGCTGTTCTCAAGTCTGGAGGCCCAGATATGATCAGCAGTGATCTTGTTGAATGGCGGGGTGGACTCGATGGGGCATTGGGCTGAGTCCTGCTCCTCGTAACAAGATGCTTCTACTCCCTGACCCCTCTCCTATCCTCTGTGGCCTCTACAATGCTCTGCTCAGGGTGGGAGAGTGCAGCTAGACACCTGCCAGTATTTCTGGTTGGCTTCCCGCTGCCGGGACACGCTGCTAAACGGGTTTCTCTGAGTGCAGTCATGAAGGGCAGCATGAGGCTGTTTCGCCCTTCAGTCATTTCTACCACGCAGTGAGACCAGGGCCGGTTCATGTCCCACCTCTGCCCAAAGCCCTTGGCTCCTCTTCCCCAAACATCCGTTCCTGCCTGAGCCTTTTCCATCGCTGAGACATCCATCGCACGCCCTTCAGCCCTTCCTGACTGTTCCGTCTTCCACATTCCAGGGAATCCTGGGTTCAGGGTTCGCGCTGAAGGTTCAGGAGCAACATCGGCAGAAACACTTTGAGAAGCGACGGAATCCCGCGGCTGGCCTGATCCAGGTGAGGGGTGGGTTTCCACGGTTACGGGGTGGGCGAGAGGGGGTGAGAGGGATGTGGCTCTGGAGGGAAGGTGAGACACAGAACACGGGACCAAGACCGGCTGGTTGCATCACAGCAGCGACGTCCCAAGCGAGGGATGTCCACAGGGTTGCCGATGAGATGTTGCCGGCACTGTCCAGGGGAAGGGGACATGGATTGGTCAAGAGTGAAGAATGTTTTATGGTCCCGAAATGGAACGATGAAATGGACGTTAACCCGGGATCAAAAGGTCAGGCTTAGACAGTGACCCTGGGTCACTGGGTCAGGCTAGAGCCCTGACCTGCGCTTGCCCAGCTAACGCCCAGGTGGTGCAGAGTCAGTGTGGAGGGGCTCCTTTTGCAAAGTGCTAATGTTCTTGAATGAGGAGGCATCCATTGGGGAGATGATGTGAACCATTTCTTCAGGCTGCGAGTCAAGGCTGGGCCAACGACCAGGCACCAGTCACTGGGAATTGGGAGGAGACTCTTCCCTCAGAGGAGTCTGGTCATCTGTCGCAGAGGGCTGCACATCTGTCCCAGTGGTCTGCACATCTGTCCCAGAGGTCTGCACATCTGTCCCAGGAGTCTGGTCATCTGTCCCAGAGGTCTGCACATCTGTCCCAGAGGTCTGCATATCTGTCCCAGAGGTCTGCACATCTGTCCCAGAGGTCTGCACATCTGTCCCAGAGGTCTGCACATCTGTCCCAGAAGTCTGCACATCTGTCCCAGGCGTGTAGGGCCTCAGTCAATCGAGCTTGTCAGGTTGTGATCCATGGATTGGGAAGGCCTGAACCCATTGTGCGTGGGATCAGGTTGAAGAGGCTGTTGTAGCCGGCTCCTGCCCCCGTTTCTCGTGCTTTTACCCTGTCTTTGTGCCCTCACAACAGACAGCCTGGCGTTACTACTCCACCAGCCTGTGTCGGACCGATCTCCATGCCACATGGCAATGCTTTGAACAAACATTGACTGTCCCAATGTACCGGTACGTGTCCTAAACCATCACCTCCTCACCCACCCCATAACTTTCAGATTTGGTTTCTTCATTTCATTTAACTAATTTGTTTAATTTCAAATTTCTTTTTATTTCCTTCCATTTTAGTTCAGTTCCACACAAGTTTCTTTTTGCTCCATCGCCTCACTGTAGTGTCAATGCTGTTGTCAATCAGTCCCCATTGAAAGGTGGAGTCCATGTGTGAATGGGGCCTTGGACAAGTAGGTACATTGTGTATCTGTGTTCCTCTGCGCTGCACCTGCCTCACTCGATAACAAACCTTCCCTTCCTCCCCCAAACCATGCCGACCAACCTGTGACCCTGCGTTAAGGCAGGTGACCTCCTGATGTGATTCCACCATCTGTAATCCAAATTTGGCTTCCATACCACGCCGACTTCAACCTGTGACCAAAGGTAGACACAAAGTGCTGCAGTGCCTAGGCCTACAGGATCTCCCGGTTGCCATCCATTGCAACTCCCCTTCCCATTCCCACACTGACCTTTCTGTCCTGGGCCTCCTCCATTGCCAGAGAGAGGCTGCACTCAAATTGGAGGAACAGCATTTCATATTTTGCTTACAACCCAGTGGTGTGAACATTGAATTCTCAAATTTTAAGTAACTTCTTCTGGCACTCCCCTCCCCTCTCCTCTTGCCCCCCTCCCTCCACCCTAGTTATTTAACCAGTTCCACAGTTCTCCACATTATTTCTCTTCACCTTCCCTAGCCAACAATGGGCTTACCAGGCAACGCCCTGACTGAGGTCATTTGAGGCCGCCCCTGACTGGTCCAGATCTTTTCCTGCCTCCAGCTCCCGCCCCCCCCCCCCTCCCCTATCCTCTACTTCTAGTCTGAAGAAGTGCCTCGACCCGAAGCGTCACCCATCCTTTTTCGCTAGAGATGTTGCCTGACCTTCTAAGTCACTCCAGCACTTTGTGTCTATCTTTACTATAAACCAGCATCTGCAGTTCCTTCTTTCCACCTTCATTCTGTTCATTACGCCAGATGACCTCCTTATGTCCCCGATGTTTGGGGAGTCCAGAACCAGGGGACACCGTTTAAGAGTAAGGGTTAGGTAGTAAGGGTTAGTAGAACAGGGACGAGGAAAAACCTTTTCACCCAGAGAGTTATGAATCTGTGGAATTCTCTGTGTCAGGAGGCAGTGGAGGCCAATTCTCTGGATGCTTTCAAGAGAGAGTTAGATAGAGCTCTTAAAGATAATGGAGTCAAGGGGTATGGGGAGAAGGCAGAAAAGGGGTACTGATTGTGGATGATCACCCATGATCACAGTGAATAGCGGTGCTGGCACGAAGGGCCGAATGGCCTACTCCTGCACCTATTGTCTGATGAGATTCCGCCATCTGAAATCCAAATCTGTACCATAAAAGCAGACCGGCCACCTTGTGCCGAGCAGGTTTAGAGAGTCATCGTACCACGAAACAAAATGTTGAGGGAATTCATGTGTCAGGCAGTGTCTGTGGACACAAGATTTTTAAATGTTATCTTTCATTTTTAACATGATAATTTGATACTTTTTAATTATTAGTTTTGGGTGGTTGGGACCTTTCTTCAGACTGACTATGAGACACCAAAGTTTAATGTTTTAATTTTTATAGATACAGCGTGGAAACAGGCTCTTCAGCCCACCGAGTCCGCGCCAACCAGCGATCACCCGTACACCAGTTCTATCCTGCACACTAAGGATAGTTTACATAAGAATTGGGTCGAAGACTGAAAAGCAGGACCTGCAGAGTAGTGATCTCAGGGTTGCTTCCACTACCTCGTGCTGGTGAAGATAAGAACAGGAAGATAGGGGAAATGAATGTGTGGCTGAGGAGTTGGTGCAGGGGGCAGGGATTTAGATTTTCGGATCATTGGGATCTCTTCTGGGGCAGGGGTGACCTGTACAAAAGGGACGGGTTGCACTTTAACTGGAGGGGGACCAACAGCCTTGCGGGCAAGTTTGCTAATGAAACACGAGAGGGATTAAACTGAATTGGCAGGGGGGTGGGATCTCGTACAGGACAGAGGCATGTGTGAGGCTAGAAGTTGGTATGGAGGGTGTTGTTGGAAAGGTTAGTGGACAGAATAGGCAGGTGAAAGGCGGAGAGCGAAGAAGGAGGGTTGGTTTAAACTGCACGTATTTTAATGCAAGGGGCCTGACGGGTAAGGCAGATGAGATTAGGGCGTGGATAGGTACGAGCGACTGGGACGTTGCCGCCATGACGGAAACCTGGTTAAGGGAGGGGCAGGACTGGCAGCTCAATGTTCCGGGGTACAGGAGCTTCAGGAGAGACGGGTGAGGGAAAAATAGGAAGGGGGGGGGGGGGGGTTGCATTGTTGGTTAAGGAGGATGTCACGGCAGTGATCAGAGGTGACATTATAGACGGTTTGTCTAGTGAGGCTATACGCTGAGGAACAATAAAGGGATGATCACCTTGTTGGGGGTGTACTACTGACCCCCGAATAGTCAACGGGAATTAGAAGAACAAATTTGCCAGTAGATTGCAGACAGCTGCAGGTCCAATAAGGTTGTTGTAGTAGGTGGATAAAGACGGGAAAATCATAGTGTGAAGGGTTTAGATGGGGTGCAATTCCTCAAACGTGTTCAGGAGAGTTTTATTAAGCAGTATGTGGAGGCCCCCACTTGTGAGAGGGCAACGCTGGATCTAGTATTGGGAAATTGGGAAGGGCAAGTTAATGAAGTGTGTGTGGAGGAGCCTTTTGGGACCAGTGACCACAGTTCAATTAGGTTTAAGATAGTTATTGATCGGGACGGAGAGGGTCCACGTATTAAAATGCTCAACTGGAGTAAGGCCAACGTTGAGGGTATGAGAGAAGATCTCGCTTAAGTGGACTAGAGCAGGTTATTTGAGGGGAAAGGAACATCGGCCAAGTGGGATGTTTTTAAAAGTGTGCTGACGAAAGCTCAGGATATGTACGTCCCCGTTAGAGTGAAGGGCAAAGCAGGCAAACGTAAGGAAGCTTGGCTGACGAGGGGAATTGAGGCGTTGTTCAAAAACAAGAATGATGCATGGGACAGGTACAGGCAGCTGGGATCAAGTCCATCCCTGGAGGAGTTTTGGGAACTAAGGAGTAAACTGAAAAAGATCAGAAGGGCAAAAAGGGGCCAGGAGATAGCTCTGGCGAGTAGCATTAAGGACAATCCCAAAAGATTTTATAAATACATAAGGGGGAAAAGAGAAACTAGAGAGAGAGAGTGTGACCTTTCAGGAATCAAAGCGGTCACGTCTGTGTGGAGCCACAGGAGATGTGTAAGGTCCTACATGAGTATTTCTCTGTATTTACCGAGGAGAAAGACAGTAGGACAGAGGAACTTGGGACAGTCAATGGAAGAGTCTTGAGAGCAGTCAGTGTTATGGTCGAAGAAGTACTGAAGGTACCGTCGTGTATGAAGGTAGACAAATCTCCAGGTCCTGATCAGATATATCTAAGGACATTGCGGGAAACTAGAGAGGAAATTGCGGGAGCCCTGGTTGAAATTTACGAGTCATCCTTAAATGCACGAGAGGGGCCGGAAGACTGGAGGGTGGCAAATGTTGTGCCTCTTTTCAAGAAGGGCTGCAGGGAAAATGCTGGGAACTATTGGCCGGTGAGCTTAACATCTGTCGTTGGTAAGTTACTGGAGAGTATTCTGGGGGATGAGTTATACAGGCATTTGGATGGGCAAGGTCTGATTAGGGACAGTCAGCATGGTTTTGTACGTGGGAGGTCGTGTCTCACAAATCTGATTGATTTTTTTGAAGACTTGACCACAAAGGTCGATGAGGGCAGAGCTGTAGATGTTGTGTACATGGATTTCAGTAAGGCATTCGACAAGGTTCCGCATGGTAGGCTGCTCTGGAAGGTTAGATCGCATGGGATCCAAGGAGAGATAGCTGAATGGATAACAAATTGGCTTCATGGAAGGAAGCAGCGAGTGATGGTGGAAGGTTGCTTCTCGGACTGGAGGTCTGTGACTAGTGGTGTGCCTCAGGGTTCGGAGCTGGGCCCGTTACTGTTTGTCATCTACATCAATGATTTGGATGAGAACATACAGGGCAAGATTAGCAAGTTTGCTGATGATACAAAAGTGAGTGGTTTTACAGATAGTGAACGATTGCAGCAGGATCTGGATTGATTGGTCAGGTGGGTGGAGGAATGGTTGATAGAATTTAATACAGAGAAGTGTGAGGTGTTGCATAATAGGACGTCGAACAAGGGCAGGACCTACACAGTGAATGGTAGGCCTCTGGGTAGTGTTGTAGAGCAGAGGGATCTAGGAGTACAGGTGCATGGTTCCTTGAAGGTCAAGTTGCAGGTAGATAAGGTGGTCAACAAGGCTTTTGTCATTTGGGCCTTCATCAGTCAGAGTATTGAGTATTGGGAGGTCATGTTGCAGTTGTATAAGACGTTGGTGAGACCGCATTTAGAGTATTGTGTTCAGTTCTGGGCACCATGTTATAGGAAAGATATTGATAGCTTGAAAAGGTTCAGAAAAGACTTATGAGGATGTTGCCAGGACTGGAGAGTCTGAGCTATAGGGAGAGGTTGAGTATCTATTCCATGGAGCGCAGGAGGATGAGGGGGATCTTATGGAGGTGTATAAAATAGTAAGAGGAATAGGCCGGGTAGATGCACAGAGTCTCTTGCCCAGAGTATTGAGGACCAGAGTTCATAGGTTAACAGGTGAAGGGGAAAAGATTTAATAGGAATCTGAGCGGTGACGTTTTCACACAAAGGGTGGTGGGTGTATGGAACAAGCTGCCAGAGGAGGTAGTTGAGGCAATTGATAATGGTTTAATTGCTCTACATACTGGCACAACTGCTCCAACTACAGAACATATGGTCAGACGAGGGTCTGGGGAAGAACTGGTAATGGTATGTATATCATTTATCACAGAGCCGCTGCCTCACAGTGCCAGAGACACGGGACCGATCGTGACCTTGGGTGTTGTCTGTGTGGAGTTCGCACATGCACTCTGTGATCGCGTGGTTTCCCTTCGAGTGTAGCTAGATACAAAATGCTGAAGTAACTCAGTGGGTCAGGCAGCATCTCTGGAGAAAAGGATGACGATTCGAGTTGGGACCCTTCTTCCTTCGAGCGTTTCCTCCCACTTCCCAAAGACGTGTGGGTTTGTCCGTTCATTGGCCCTCTGTAAATAGCCCTTGGTGTGTAAGGAGTAGCTGAGAAAGTGGGAGAACATAGAACTGGTATGAACGGGTGAGTGTTGGTTGGCGTGGACTCGATGGGCCAAAGGGCCTATTTCCTTGCTGTATATTTTAATACCTCAATCAATCAATCAAGACTGGTGGGTGTGGTGTAAGACGTAATGGAGGTGATGATAGTACGGGAGGTAATGACCGTGAGTTGAGCTGGGAATTGTGAGAAACAATATAGCTGGTGTGATCTGTGTGGGCCAACCACATTCTCTGTTCCCCATACATAACCCATTACCCGTCTCACCACCATGACCTGCATTGGCTCCCAGTTAGGAATCACTATGATTTTTACATTCTAAATATTATTTCCAGACCGCTCCTGCTGGCTTGCATCCCCGCACCCCAACCTGCAACACCACTAACCTTGAATTTGATTGGCTTCACCACTGATGATGTGTATCAGAATTCCTCTCCCTCGCCATCTGTCTCCGATCTCCTTCGCCCTATAGCCTTGCTCTCTGATGCACCGCGGTCACCTCTTAATGCACCGTCCGCTGTGAGTGGGATGTGGTGCGCTAACACCTCTGTGACACCACGTTAGACTTGTTGTGTTTGATGTTGCCACAGGCTGATTCCTCCTCTCAACCAGTTGGACTTACTGCGCAACCTGAAGAGCAAGTCGGGACTGACGTTCAGGTATGGAGACTGCCCGACAATCTGCTAGGACCTGCAATATGTTTTCAAGCCAGTGAGAAGTTTCCTTTCACGTGATCTCACTCGTTACGCGTAACAAGTGCTAATCTTGATGATGTAAGAATAAGGAGAAATGTTGCTAACTCTGATTTGAGAAATAATTTCTAGATTTGATCTATAGCCCTATAGCAGGGCTCTCCTGAATTCCTGCTTAATATCAGATTACCCACTTAGCAACCTCAGTGGTGTTTGTCGGAGCTAGCGGGGAACATGTTGGGTGCAGTGACACTAAAAGATGAACTTCAGAAGTGATTTGATGCCTGTCCAACCCATTAATGAGGGTGAAATATGAGACACAAAAGCATTTTTGTTCTCCTTTCTCTCAGCCCCCACCCGTGGCCTGCTCCTCCGAACATTTGCTATGACCACTGTTAACTCCAGGCCTCAAGGTATCTCTGACTATGAACCACTCCTGCACATTTGCCCCCCTCCAACCCTCTCTCCAGTTCCATGGACCAGGGCCCTGGGCTGTGCTGAGACTGTGGCTATGAAACGGCTGTCCTGTCATACGGCTAAAGAGTTGGTGTCAAACTCGCAGTTGTAAGCTGTGGGAAGCATGCGGGGGGGGGGATAAGGTGGGAAGTTCAACTGATGTGAGCACTCGGAAATAAATGATCCACGATAGGAGCCGATGAGGTGGGGAGGTCAGTATGAGAATGGCTGCTCTCACCTTGCTAAGAGCGTTTACTGTGTGTGAGTAATGTTTGGTTGGGTGTGGTCACCAATGGTGGGAGAAACAAGGTGAAGACTGGACAGCCTTTGTAAGTTCATAAGTCTTAAGGGCCTGTCCCACTTGGCGATTTTTTCAGCGACTGCCGGCAGCGCGGCGCTTCCTCAAGTGTCGCAACATCTATTTTGTCGCCGCTGGATTTTGAAATGTTCAAAATCTTTCGGCGACGCTGATATGACGCCAGCAGTCGCCGAAAGAAAACTCGCCAAGTGGGACAGGCAGTTTAGGTGCAGAATTATGCCACTCGGCCCATCGAGTCTACTCTGTAATTCAATCATGGCTGATTGATCCTTCCCTCTTAACCCCAATTTCCTTCCTTCTCCCCATAACTCTTAGAAAACATAGAAAATAGGAGCAGGAGGAGGCCATTCAGCCCTTTGAGCCAGCACTGCCATTCATTGTGATCATGGCTGATCGTTCCCAATCAATAATCCGTGCCTGCCTTCTCCCCATATCCCTAGCCTCTAGAGCTCTATCTAACTCTCTCTTAAATCCATTCAGTGATTTGGCCTCCACTGCCCTGTATGGCAGAGAATTCCATAAATTCACAACTCTCTGTTTTTTTCTCACCTCAGTCTTAAATGGCTTCCCATTTATTCTAAGACTGTGGCTCCTGGTCCTGCAGTGGATACAAGCCTAGTCTTTTCAAAGTACTCCAGATGTACAAAGTACTCCAGATGTGGTCTTTCCAGAGCCCTATACAACTGCAGAAGAACCTCTTTACTCCTGTACTGAAATCCTCTTGTTATGAAGGCCAACATTCCATCAGCTTTCTTCACTGCCTGCTGTACCTGCACGCCAACTGTCAGTGACCGGTGTACAAGGACACCCAGGTCTCGCAGCACCTCCCCCTTACCTAACCTAACCCCATTGAGATAATAATCTGCCCCTTTGTTTTTGCTGCCAAAGTGGATAACGTCACATTTATCTATATTATACTGCATCTGCCACGCATCTGCCAACTCACTCAACCTGTCCAGGTCACCCTGCAACCTCCTAACATCCTCTTCACAGTTCACACTGCCACCCAGCTTTGTGTCATCTGCAAACTTGCTAGTGTTGCTTCTAATTCCCTCTTCCAAATCATTAATATATATGGTAAACAGTTGCGGCCCCAACACCGAGCCTTGCGGCACTCCACTCGCCACTGCCTGCCATTCTGAAAAGGACCCGTTCACTCCTACTCTTTGCTGCCGGTCTGCCAACCAATTTTCTATCCATGTCAACACCCTACCCCCAATACCATGTGCTCTCATTTTAGTCTCCAGTCTCCCGTGCAGGACCTTATCAAAGGCTTTCTGAAAGTCTAGATACACTACATCCACTGGCACCCCTTCATCCATTTTACTTGTCACATCCTCAAAAAATTCCAGAAGATTAGTCAAGCATGATTTCCCTTTCATAAATCCATGTTGACTTGGACTAATCCTTTTACTGCTTACAACCCTTACAAATTCTTACCTGTCAATCTCCGTTTTAAAATAACCTAAGACTTGGCCTCCACCGCCGTCTGCGGCAATAAATTCCACAGATTACCCTCTGGCTAAAGAAATTCCTCCTCATCTCCTTTCTAAAGATACGTCCTTGATATCACTGCATGACAAGGCAAGCTTGAGGGGCTGAATGGTCCCATTTTCTCATGTGAAGCAATGACAAAAAGCAGGAGGAGCTAGTGTGTGTGAGAGGCAGAGAGCTTGGAGGTGATCATTGGTGAGAGATGACACAAGTTCTCGTCAAGGTTGCCCTCTGATGTGCAGGAGGAATGCCTGTGGTTTGACCGTGTTGCCAAAGTTGTGAGGCAACGGTTCTAGTTAAAATAAATACTCACCAGGTCAGGCAGCATTCCTGGAGAGAGAGAGAGAGAGAGAGAGTAGCTGTCAGCTCAACTGTCCAAAAAGGCCACTGTAATGTAAACTTTCTCCACATTTCCAGTGGTTATCACTGTAAGGAATCATAGAATTATACCGTGTGGAAACTGGCCCTTTGGCCCAACCTGCCCACACCGACCAATATGTCCCATCTACACTAGTCCCACCTGCCCATATCCCTCTAAACCAATTCTATCCATGTACTGTACCTGTCTAAATGTTTTTTAAACTTTGTAATAGTCCCCACCTCAACTACCTCCTTCGACAGCTTGCTCCATACACCCACCACCCTTTGTGTAAAAAAAGTTATAACCTCAGATTCCTATTAAATCTTTCCCACCTCACTTTAAACCTATGTTTTCTGGTTTTCGATACACCGACTGTGGGCAAAAGACTGTGCATTTACCCCTCTATTCCTCTCATGATTTTGTATATCTCTATAAGTTCACCCCTCCAAGGAATAAAGTCCTTGTCGCCCCAAACTCTCTCACGATTCACCACGGGTTCAGAAAAATACTGCAGTGTGAAAACTTGTTTTTATTTGTCCTTTTGCTGCATCAGTAACTCATAGAGTTCTAACACCCTGAAAGAAATAGCAATAGTAAGGAGTTTTTACTGTTTGTATGCCTGCATTTATTAATTGAATTATAAAACATCTACTTTAATATTTGGCTGATGTCAATGGCCCAGGGCCTGATTAAAAGTTGGATTTTCTTTCCACTTTGCTGTCCGCGGGGGGTGATGTGGGTGCGGTCATCTTGCTCTCGTTCTCTCTCTCTCTCTCTCTCTCTCCTCTCTCTCTCTCTCCTCTCTCTCTCTCTCTCTCTTTTTTTTTAATTTCAAAAACTTTATTTGACACAAATCATAAAATACAATACATCAAAACACAATCAAAAATCACACTATAACGAACAGATCATTGAAGTACAACAGTACATTCATTTATAATCGCCTCAACCCCACGCGGTGACCAGCGCTGACGGAAGGCCTCCAGAGTCCCCGTGAACACCTCGTGTTCCCTCTCCAGGGACACACGTGCACGGACGTAGGCCCGAAAGAGGGGCAGGCAGCCGACTCTCGCCTGACCGTCGACCGCCCGCTGCCTGGACCCACGTATGGCCATCTTGGCCAGGCCGAGGAGCAAACCGACAGGTAATTCCCCCCCCCACACTCGGCTCTCCCCACTCCCTGCCTTAAGTCCAAACACCAGGATTGTGGGGCTAAAATGCAGCCAGAACTTGAGGAACAGCCCCTTCAGATATTGGTACAGGGGCAGTAACCTCACACACTCCATATACACATGGAATACGGTCTCCTCCTCTCCGCAGAAAATACATGCGGCAGACGAGCCCGTGAACCGACTCAAAAGTTTATTACAAACCACCGCTCCATGCAGCACTCTCCACCCCAGGTCCCCAATATAAAGGGGTACGACTCCCTTATAGAAGGACCCCCACTGGGGCCCCCCGCTGCCTTCGGATGGTAACACCGTCCTCCATGGTGAGTCAGGACGGGAGACGAAGGCACGGTGGTTCAGAATGTGCAGGAGCATCCTATACAGTGCGCGTCTCCTTGCATCACAAAATGGCATGCTGGTCATCTCAGAAAGGCAGCTCAGATTATGCGGAGCCGGAGGCCGAGAAATATCCCGGAGCCTAGGCCCGATGAGCAGATCTGACGGAGCGGGGGTAAGCTCTATCTGAACCACTCTAGGCTCGCGCCTCTCCTCGACACCCACCATGACAGGATGAGGACCAGCCACACCCGCAGCCACAACATCCCCCTCTCCTCGTGGAGCAACACTCTGGCTGAACACCACCAAATTCCTCACTCTTAACACATCCCTGTAGAAAACAGGCAAGCCCCTTAGAGCGGGTCGACTGACGCCCGCCACCGGGAGCCGCGAGACCCCCCTTAGGCAACGACCCTGACGAAAAAAATACGTGGCCAGAGCGTGCCATCTGGGAGGGTTCGCTACATACATGTATCTCCGCAGAGTCCTGAGACGGAGAGCCGCCACCTGGGTGCGCACGCACACCAAGGACTGGCCGCCCTCCTCTAACGGAAGACTCAGGACCGCCGCGGAAATCCAATGCTTCCTATTTCCCCAAAAGAAATCCACCAGCTTCTTCTGTATAGCAGTTACAAATATAGAGGGCGGGACAAGAGTAGCCAGCCGGTACCATAACATAGAGGCCACCAGCTGGTTTATGACCAGCACCCTCCCCCGAAAGGAGAGAACTCCTATCAGGCCTGACCAGCGCCCCAGCCGAGCAACCACCTTCGTCTCCAACTCTTGCCAGTTTGCCGGCCAAACATCCTCAGTGGGACTCAGGTACACCCCCAGATAGAGGAGGTGCGTGGTACTCCACGCATACAATGCCATCTCCTCCGGCAGGGAGTCTACCCGCCACTGACCCACCAAAAGTCCAGAGCACTTACTCCAGTTAATCCTAGCAGAAGATGCAGCCGAGAAAATCTCCTGGCAGTCACGCATCCTCCACAGGTCACCAGGATCATTGAACATAAGAAGTACGTCATCGGCATACGCCGATAGAATCACCTCAACCCGCGGGCCAGGTAGGGCCAGGCCTGTCAACCTCCTCCGAAGAAGACACAGGAACGGCTCCACACAGACCGAATACAACTGGCCCGACATAGGGCACCCCCTGGCGGACCCCCCTCCCAAAATGAAAAGGAGCTAGCACCGCGCCATTAACCTTTACAAGGCACTCCGCAGCAGCGCACAAAAGCCGGATCCGGGCCACGAAGTGTGGTCCAAACCCAAACGCTTGCAACGACCCAAATAGGTATTCATGCTCTACCCTATCAAAAGCCTTCTCCTGATCAAGAGACAGAAAAGCAGCTGACTCACCAGTACCCTGGACTAAATGAATCAGGTCCCTAACCAGGTGGATGTTATCCTGGATGGACCGGCCAGGGACTGTATAAGATTGATCAGGATGAATCAATTGATGCAGCACGGAGCCCAGGCGATTTGCCATTGCCCGTGCAAAAATTTTATATTCTGTGCAAAGGAGAGAGACTGGACGCCAGTTCTTCAACAAACGGAGTTCGCCCTTCTTAGGCAGCAAGACAACAACCGTCCTACGCCACGAGAGAGGCATCACTCCAGTCGCCAGGCTCTCCCCCAGAACCAACATATAGTCACCCCCTAGGATGTCCCAGAAAGCTCTAACAAACTCCACCGTCAACCCATCCAGCCCGGGGGACTTACCCCTCCTGAGCTGATGCAAGGCGCGAGTCAACTCCTCCAAAGATAAGGGGCCATCAAGAAGATCAGCCTCCTCCCTATCCACGGTCGGTAGACCCTCCCACAGAACTTGCTGAGCCTCCACACTGAAACCCTCCAGTGAACAGGGACCTATAAAAGGACCTAACCAAGGCATTAATCCTCTCTGGATCAGTGACAGAGGAGCCATCATCTGCAAGCAACTCCACGAGCTGTTTTCGAGCTCCCCGCCCCTTCTCCAAAGAGAAAAAGAAAAGCGACGCTCGGTCCAGCTCGTGCAGCATCTGGACCCGAGACCTCACGTATGCGCCTCGAGATCGCTCAAGCAGCAGACTCCTCAAAACCTCCTTCTTCCTCTGAAACTCTCCCCATTCGCTGGAGTCTTCACCAAACTGACCCAGGCGAGACTCAGCGTCCTGTATCTCCCTCTCCAGCTTCCCGACCGCGGAGTCCCGCCTCCCAGTCGACCCCCATGTATATTCCTTACAAAAGAGACGGATGTGAGCTTTACCCACATCCCACCACTGCCTAAGGGAAGAGAAGCACCTCTGCCTCTCTCTCCACTTCACCCAAAACCGAGTGAATGACTCCCGGAAACACCGATCCTCCAGCAGCCTGTTGTTAAAGTGCCAGCACGCGGACCCAGCCCGAGCGCACGCTGGATTAAAATCCACACGCACCAGACAATGGTCCGAGCACGGCACCAGCCGCATTGAGGCCGCTGAGACACGGGAAACAAACGCTCGGGAAATATAAAACCGATCAATGCGGGAACCACCGCCCTCAGACCTCCGCGAAAAAGCAGTGGAATCAGGGTGAAGGTCCCTCCAAGCATCAACCAACTGAAAGGAGTCAATCAAGCCTCTCAGCTTCTTCGCTACAGCAGGCGCACACTGAGTACCAGAACGGTCCCGCACCTCAAGTGTGCAATTAAAGTCCCCACCAAGGAAGACACACTCTCCCCTATCAATAGTGCCCAACAGAGCATTCACCTCCCGAAGTAGGCCGGCCTGCATCGTGCCGGAGCTAGGGGCATACACGTTAATGAAATGCAACGGCATGCCATCCAGGCTCACGGCCAGATGGAGCAAACGTCCTGGCACCACTTCCTGCACCTTTAAAATGCTTGGCAGAAAATTTGGGGCCAACAGAAAAGCCACCCCACTCGAATTTGAGCTGAGATGGCTCATATAAACCCTCCCTTCCCACTCCAGTTGCCAGGTAGGTTCATCACTAGCAACGGTATGTGTCTCTTGCAGATAACAAACTGCAAATCTCCCCTCCCTTAGGGCTGATAAGAGCTGAAATCTTCGAAAACTCGCTCTACTCCCATTTAAATTTAATGTAGCTACTGTGAATGTGTAGGCACATTAGATTGAGACCCTCACGCTCCCTGTAGTCCCAAGAACTCCTTTTCTGAGGACCTTCAAAAAACCCCGAAACTGCCCCAAATCCGAGTCAGAAAGACCACTATCCTTGTTACTAAGGATAGCCTCGAGACTCGCCTGCAAATCTAGACAATCCTCCCACCGCCTTGTAGCAGCAAACCATAATGTTTTGGGAGCACGGCTTGTTTTTAGGAACTCTCGCACCTCAACAATAAGCTTCGCCTCAGACACGGCCTTGGAGTCTGGGCTCGCAGCCAACCCGCTCGCACCTGAATCAACAACCTCAGAAAGACCAGAACTCTCTGACAAATCACTCTCTGTGCCACACCCACTGGCCGCATCGCTATCCCCCTCCTCAGCCATGACACGACCCCCCGGATCAATGCTGGGGGTGGGTCCCGACACCCCTGCCTGAGACTCGCAGCCCTCTGAATGGCTGGGCTCCTGCACGCTACAATCACCCTCCTCTTCTGGGCCTGGGGAAGCAACAACAAGAGGCATCCCCAGGGCCTGTGGAACACTGGCACCCTCGGAGTCTGAAAGAGGATCACGACCCATAACAGCCCTGACCTCCACATCATCCAGAGTGCCCTCTCCACAGGCATCACCCAGAGAATCACCACCTGCTATTAAACTCACCCCAGACAGCTCATCCGGTGAGGCATCCCGCCCCCCAGCACCTCCACTGGCACCGATATGGAGCACAGACTTGAACGACAACACCCCCGAAACTCCCCCCTCGGCCTGACTCTGCACATCCCCCGTCACAGAGGGCACACTACCAGGGGAGCCAACCACGTCACCTAACGTGCTAGCACCCTCAGTAGGCCTCTGAAACGAGGGGACCTCGTCCGACCCAGAGGGTACACACCCAAGGGAGCTAATCACAGCACCCGCCGAGATAACTCCCTCAGAGGGCCCCTGAGATGAAGGGACAGACTCCCGCCCAGTGGACACAACTCCACCGGAATCAACTTCAGCACCCAGTCCTGTGACACCCGCTGTAGATCCATGAAGAGAAGGCCCAACCACCGACCCAGAAGACACCGGGTCAAGACCACTTTCAGCCACCTCAGTGGTGGAAAGCCCGGAGAAAGACATCCCCTTCGCTCTGGACCCACGCCCTTCCTCATCTTCACCAGGCAGATGCCTCCTTTTAGTCCCACTCGCATGCGGAGGTGCGGTAACCTCCATAAGGGAAGGGTCATCCGCCCCCACATTACCCCCATCCACTTTGCCACCCACACGTTTAGGCTTCTTTACCCCCTTCCGAACCACCGCAACTCCCCCCTGGGCCCCAGCAGGTGCAGTCTGCACCACACTGGAGCTAAACTCACCCGATTGCACTTTCTTCGCTCGGGCGGCCCTATCCCTCTCCTTCTTCTTGTTGTGCTTCCCCTGCTTATCCCAAAACCCCCCCTCAACACTCCCCTCCTCCTGCGCCCCACCTCCATCCGCCGCCACAGGCGCAAGACGTGGGGGGTGTGGGGGGCGTGGGCTCTCACTGCCCAGGGTCCCCAAAGCGGAACCTA
The DNA here is from genome assembly GCA_963514005.1 of Raja brachyura. The sequence goes on along the minus strand of OY740802.1, from coordinate 46,883,319 downwards.
CGGACCCAGAAGGCTTAGCACTGCCGCCCCGGGTCACCAAGGCAGAACTGGCAACCTTAGCCGGGTCAGCAGTACCACCCCGCGCCGCTGAGGTTTGACAAGCCACCCCAGATGGGCCACTGCACTAGAACCTCTAGCAGTGCCCCCGCGAAAAAGACACTCCCTACGGAGATGTCCAAATTCGCCGCACGCATGACACCGTGCCTTTCCCCAACTCCAACGCACGGTTCTGGGGACACCCTTATGCACCACCTCAAAACTCCCCTCGGCACCATCCCCCTCACCCACCTTCATGAACACCCTCCTCTTGAAACTGAAGACCCCTTTTTTCTCCGGGTCCCCCCCGGGATGCAAGAGACAAAAACATTTAGACCGCACCTCCCCGAACTTGGACAGGTGTGGAATAAGTACTGCATCCGAAAAATAGGTGGGGCAGCTCCGCAGGAGAACCGGTCTCACCCTGGATACCCACGGATCCACCTGTATGTGGACCCCCCCCACTGAGATCCCCTCCTCCAACGCTCGGGCCACACACTCCCGGGTCTTAAGTATCATCTCCACCTTTCCTCTTTCGAGCTCAGAAGAGACAATAGCCCCCCTCCCAAGAAGTTCATTCATGGCCTTCGTAATTTCCCCCCTCGACATCATAGGCCCAGTTTGAACAGAAATACCAAAACTGTCCCCATCCAAGTCAACATGAGGCTCAAGCTCAGATGGCCTCGCACCCGCCACTGATGCCATCGCTGCGTAGGTCCGGACCTTCGGCCGCGCCCGTTCCATCGCCATCCTCACAGAGGCACAAACCAGCTCCAGGCACCTCAGCAGCACAGCTCCAAGTTAAGTCCCAGAGACAGTCACAGTCAAAGACAGGCAGCAGAAAACAGAAACCTCCAGCAGAAGCAGGAAAGTCCCCAGGTTCGTCCACAGCCAAGAGCAGCTTTTGGAAAGCTCTATCGCAGGAAGCACAAGTACCTTCTTCACATTAAGCCAGGCAGCCGCACTGAGCAAAATGACTTTAGGGCAGAGAAACGGCGCTAAAAACAACAAAGACACCGCCAATATTCCAAACCCACGATCACAGGCACTATTGGCAATCCGCCAACGACAACCGCACCCTCGACAATGTGGAGAAACTCAGGAATTCTCTCACTGGTGGAGGCATCCCAGACCAGAGGAAAGCTTCAACAGCCCAACGATAAGTTAGACTATGAAACCCCCCTGTGTCTGTGTCCTCTTCGACGACAAAATCCTTGAAAGGCTGCTTCAATCCTTCTCTTAGCAGAGCTGAGAAGAAAACACGACCTCTCTCTCTCTCTCTCTCTCTCTCTCTCTCTCTCTCTCTCTCTCTCTCTCTCTCTCTCTCTCTCTTTTTTTTTTTTTTTCTTTTCATTTCAAAAACTTTATTCAACACAAATCATAAAATACAACACATCAAAACACAATCAAAAATCACACTATAATGAACAGATCATTGTAGTACAGCAGTACATTCATTTATAATCGCCTCAACCCCACGCGGCGACCAGCGCTGACGGAAGGCCTCCAAAGTCCCCGTGAACACCGCGTGCTCCCTCTCCAGGGACACACGTGCACGGACGTAGGCCCGAAAGAGGGGCAGGCAGCCGACTCTCGCCAGACCGTCGACCGCCCGCTGCCTGGACCCACGAATGGCCATCTTGGCCAGGCCAAGGAGCAAACCGACAGGTAAGTCCCCCCCCCACACTCGGCTCTCCCCACTCCCCGCCTTGTGTCCAAACACCAGGATTGTGGGGCTAAAATGCAGCCAGAACTTGAGGAACAGCCCCTTCAGATATTGGTACAGGGGCAGTAACCTCACACACTCCATATACACATGGAATACGGTCTCCTCCTCTCCGCAGAAAATACATGCGGCAGACGAGCCCGTGAACCGACTCAAAAGTTTATTACAAACCACCGCTCCATGCAGCACTCTCCACCCCAGGTCCCCAATATAAAGGGGTACAACTCCCTTATAGAAGGACCCCCACTGGGGCCCCCCGCCGCCTTCGGATGGTAACACCGTCCTCCATGGTGAGTCAGGACGGGAGACGAAGGCACGGTGGTTCAGAATGTGCAGGAGCATCCTGTACAGTGCGCGTCTCCTTGCATCACAAAATGGCATGCTGGTCATCTCAGAAAGGCAGCTCAGATTATGCGGAGCCGGAGGCCGAGAAATATCCCGAAGCCTAGGCCCGATGAGCAGATCTGACGGAGCAGGGGTAAGCTCTATCTGAACCACTCTAGGCTCGCGCCTCTCCTCGACAACCACCATGACAGGATGAGGACCAGCCACACCCGCAGCCACAACATCCCCCTCTCCTCGTGGAACAACACTCTGGCTGAACACCACCAAATTCCTCACTCTTAACATATCCCTATAGAAACCAGGCAAGCCCCTTAGAGCGGGTCGACTGACACCCGCCACCGGGAGCCGCGAGACCCCCCTTAGGCAACGACCCTGACGAAAAAAATACGTGGCCAGAGCGTGCCATCTGGGAGGGTTCTCTACATACATGTATCTCCGCAGAGTCCTGAGACGGAGAGCCGCCACCTGGGTGCGCACGCACACCAAGGACTGGCCGCCCTCCTCTAACGGAAGACTCAGGACCGCCGCGGAAATCCAATGCTTCCTATTTCCCCAAAAGAAATCCACCAGCTTCTTCTGTATAGCAGTTACAAATATAGAGGGCGGGACAAGAGTAGCCAGCCGGTACCATAACATAGAGGCCACCAGCTGGTTTATGACCAGCACCCTCCCCCGAAAGGAGAGAACTCCAAGCAGGCCTGACCAGCGCCCCAGCCGAGCAACCACCTTCGTCTCCAACTCTTGCCAGTTTGCCGGCCAAACATCCTCAGTGGGACTCAGGTACACCCCCAGATAGAGGAGGTGCGTGGTACTCCACGCATACAATGCCATCTCCTCCGGCAGGGAGTCTACCCGCCACTGACCCACCAAAAGTCCAGAGCACTTACTCCAGTTAATCCTAGCAGAAGATGCAGCCGAGAATATCTCCTGGCAGTCACGCATCCTCCGCAGGTCACCAGGATCAGTGAACATAAGAAGTACGTCATCGGCATACGCCGATAGAATCACCTCAACCCGCGGGCCAGGTAGGGCCAGGCCTGTCAACCTCCTCCGAAGAAGACACAGGAACGGCTCCACACAGACCGAATACAACTGGCCCGACATAGGGCACCCCTGGCGGACCCCCCTCCCAAAATGAAAAGGAGATAGCACCGCGCCATTAACCTTTACAAGACACTCCGCAGCAGCGTACAAAAGCCGGACCCGGGCCACGAAGTGTGGTCCGAACCCAAACGCTTGTAACGTCCCAAATAGGTATTCATGCTCTACCCTATCAAAAGCCTTCTCCTGATCAAGAGACAGAAAAGCAGCTGACTCACCAGTACCCTGGACTAAATGAATCAGGTCCCTAACCAGGTGGATGTTATCCTGGATGGACCGGCCAGGGACTGTATAAGATTGATCAGGATGAATCACTTGATGCAGCACGGAGCCCAGGCGATTTGCCATTGCCCGTGCAAAAATTTTATATTCTGTGCAAAGGAGAGAGACTGGACGCCAGTTCTTCAACAAACGGAGTTCGCCCTTCTTAGGCAGCAAGACAACAACCGTCCTACGCCACGAGAGAGGCATCACTCCAGTCGCCAGGCTCTCCCCCAAAACCAACATATAGTCACCCCCTAGGACGTCCCAGAATGCTCTAACAAACTCCACCGTCAACCCATCCAGCCCGGGGGACTTACCCCTCCTGAGCTGATGCAAGGCGCGAGTCAACTCCTCCAAAGATAAGGGGCCATCAAGAAGATCAGCCTCCCCCCTATCTACGGTCGGTAGACCCTCCCACAGATCTTGCTGAGCCTCCACACTGAATCCTTCCGCAGAGAACAGGGTCCCATAAAAGGACCTAACCAAGGCATTAATCCTCTCTGGATCAGTGACAGAGGAGCCGTCATCTGCAAGCAACTCCACGAGCTGTTTTCGAGCTCCCCGCCCCTTCTCCAAAGAGAAAAAGAAAGGCGACGCTCGGTCCAGCTCGTGCAGCATCTGGACCCGAGACCTCACATAAGCGCCTCGAGATCGCTCAAGCAGCAGACTCCTCAAAACCTCCTTCTTCCTCTGAAACTCTCCCCATTCACTGGAGTCTTCACCAAACTGACCCAGGCGAGACTCAGCGTCCTGTATCTCCCTCTCCAGCTTCGCGACCGCTGAGTCCCGCCTCCCAGTCGACCCCCATGTATATTCCTTACAAAAGAGACGGATGTGAGCTTTACCCACATCCCACCACTGCCTAAGGGAAGAGAAGCACCTCTGCCTCTCTCTCCACTTCACCCAAAACCGAGTGAATGACTCCCGGAAACACCGATCCTCCAGCAGCCTGTTGTTAAAGTGCCAGTACGCGGACCCAGCCCGAGCGCACGCTGGATTGAAATCCACACGCACCAGACAATGGTCCGAGCACGGCACCAGCCGCATTGAGGCCGCTGAGACACGGGAAACAAACGCTCGGGAAATATAAAACCGATCAATGCGGGAACCACCGCCCTCAGACCTCCGCGAAAAAGCAGTGGAATCAGGGTGAAGGTCCCTCCAAACATCAACCAACTCAAAGGAGTCAATCAAGCCTCTCAGCTTCTTCGCTACAGCAGGCGCACACTGAGTACCAGAACGGTCCCGCACCTCAAGTGTGCAATTAAAGTCCCCACCAAGGAAGACACACTCTCCCCTATCAATAGTGCCCAACAGAGCATTCACCTCCCGAAGCAGGCCGGCCTGCATCGTGCCGGAGCTAGGGGCATACACGTTAATGAAATGCAACGGCATGCCATCCAGGCTCACGGCCAGATGGAGCAAACGTCCTGGCACCACTTCCTGCACTTTTAAAATGCTTGGCAGAAAATTTGGGGCCAACAAAAAAGCCACCCCACTCGAATTTGAGCTGAGATGGCTCATATAAACCCTCCCTTCCCACTCCAGTTGCCAGGTAGGTTCATCACTAGCAACGGTATGTGTCTCTTGCAGATAACAAACTGCAAATCTCCCCTCCCTTAGGGCTGATAAGAGCTGAAATCTTCGAAAACTCGCTCTACTCCCATTTAAATTTAATGTAGCTACTGTGAATGTGTAGACACATTAGATTGTGACCCTCACACTCCCTGTAGTCACAGGAGGTCCTTTTCTGAGGACCTTCAACAAACCCCAAAACTGCCCCAAATCCGAGTCAGAAAGACCACTATCCTTGTTACTAAGGATAGCCTCGAGACTCTCCCGCACATCTGGCCAATCCTCCCATCTCCTTGTAATGGCCCACCATAATGTTTTGGGAGCACGACTTATTTTTAAGAACTCTCGCACCTCAACAATAAGCTTCGCCTCAGACACGGCCTTGGAGTCTGGGCTCTCAGCCAACCCGCTCGCACCTGAATCAACAACCTCAGAAAGACCAGAACTGTCTGACACATCACACTCTGAGCCCCCCCCACTGGCCGCATCGCTATCCTCCTCCACAGCCATGACACGACCACCCGGATCAATGCTGGGGGTGGGTCCCAGCACCCCTACCTGAGACTCGCAGCCCTCTGAATGGCTGGGCTCCTGCCCGCTACCATCACCCTCCTCCTCTGGGCCTGGGGAAGCAACAACAAGAGGCATCCCCAGGGCCTGTGGAACACTGGCACCCTCGGAGTCTGAAAGAGGATCACGTCCCATAACAGCCCTGACCTCCACATCATCCAGAGTGCCCTCTCCACAGGCATCACCCAGAGAATCACCACCTGCCATTAACCTCACCCCAGACAACTCATCCGGTGAGGCATCCCGCCCCCCAGCACCTCCACTGGCACTGATATGGAGCACAGACTTGAACGACAACACCCCCGAAACTCCCCCCTCAGCCTGACTCTGCCCATCCCCCGTCACAGAGGGCACACTACCAGAGGAGCCAACCACGTCATCTACCGTGCTAGCACCCTCAGTAGGCCTCTGAAACGAGGGGACCTCATCCGACCCAGAGGGTACACACCCAAGGGAGCTAACCACAGCATCCGCCGAGATAACTCCCTCAGAGGGCCCCTGAGATGAAGGGACAGACTCCCGCCCAGTGGACACAACTCCACCGGAATCAACTTCAGCACCCAGTCCGGTGACACCCGCTGTAGATCCATGAAGAGAAGGCCCAACCACCGACCCAGAAGACACCGGGTCAAGACCACTTTCAGCCACCTCAGTGGTGGAAAGCTCGGAGAAAGACATCCCCTTCGCTCTGGACCCACGCCCTTCCTCCTCTTCACCAGGCAAATGCCTCCTTTTAGTCCCACTCGCATGCGGAGGTGCGGTAACCTCCATAAGGGAAGGGTCATCCGCCTCCACATTACCCCCAACCACTTTGCCACCCACACGTTTAGACTTCTTTCCCCCCTTCCGAGCCACCACAACTCCCCCCTGGGCCCCAGCAGGTGCAGTCTGCACCACACTGGAGCCAAACTCACCCGATTGCACTTTCTTCGCTTGGGCAGCCCTATCCCTCTCCTTCTTCTTATTATGCTTCCCCTGCTTCTCCCAAAACCCCCCCTCAACACTCCCCTCCTCCTGCGCCCCACCTCCATCCACCGCCACAGGCGCAAGACGTAGGGGACGTGGGGGGCTTGGGCTCTCACTGCCCAGGGTCCCCAAAGCAGAACCTCTGGACCCAGAAGGCTTAGCACCGCCGCCCCGGGTCACCAAGGCAGAACTGGCAACCTCAGCCGGGTCAGCAGTACCACCCCGCGCCGCTGAGGTTTTACCAGCCACCCCAGATGGGCCAGCAGCGCTTTCCTGGGCCACTGCACTAGAACCTCTAGCAGTGCCCCCGCGAAAAAGACACTCCCTACGGAGATGTCCAAATTCGCCGCACGCATGACACCGTGCCTTTCCCCAACTCCAACGCACGGTTCTGGGTACCCCCTTATGCACCACCTCAAAACTCCCCTCGGCACCATCCCCCTCACCCACCTTCATGAACACCCTCCTCTTGAAACTGAAGACCCCTTTTTCCTCCGGGTCCCCCCCAGGATGCAAGAGACAAAAACATTTAGACCGCACCTCCCCGAACTTGGACAGGTGTGGAATAAGTACTGCATCCGAAAAATAGGTGGGGCAGCTCCGCAGGAGAACCGGTCTCACCCTGGATACCCACGGATCCACCTGTATGTGGACCCCCCCCACTGAGATCCCCTCCTCCAACGCTCGGGCCACACACTCCCGGGTCTTAAGTATCATCTCCACCTTTCCTCTTTCGAGCTCAGAAGAGACAATAGCCCCCCTCCCAAGAAGTTCATTCATGGCCTTCGTAATTTCCCCCCTCGACATCATAGGCCCAGTTTGAACAGAAATACCAAAACTGTCCCCATCCAAGTCAACATGAGGCTCAAGCTCAGATGGCCTCGCACCCGCCACTGATGCCATCGCTGCGTAGGTCCGGACCTTCGGCCGCGCCCGTTCCATCGCCATCCTCACAGAGGCACAAACCAGCTCCAGGCACCTCAGCAGCACAGCTCCAAGTTAAGTCCCAGAGACAGTCACAGTCAAAGACAGGCAGCAGAAAACAGAAACCTCCAGCAGAAGCAGGAAAGTCCCCAGGTTCGTCCACAGCCAAGAGCAGCTTTTGGAAAGCTCTATCGCAGGAAGCACAAGTACCTTCTTCACATTAAGCCAGGCAGCCGCACTGAGCAAAATGACTTTAGGGCAGAGAAACGGCGCTAAAAACAACAAAGACACCGCCAATATTCCAAACCCACGATCACAGGCACTATTGGCAATCCGCCAACGACAACCGCACCCTCGACAATGTGGAGAAACTCAGGAATTCTCTCACTGGTGGAGGCATCCCAGACCAGAGGAAAGCTTCAACAGCCCAACGATAAGTTAGACTATGAAACCCCCCTGTGTCTGTGTCCTCTTCGACGACAAAATCCTTGAAAGGCTGCTTCAATCCTTCTCTTAGCAGAGCTGAGAAGAAAACACGACCTCTCTCTCTCTCTCTCTCTCTCTCTCTCTCTCTCTCTCTCTCTCTCTCTCTCTCTCTCTCTCTCTCTTCTCTCTCTTTTATCTCCTCTCTCTCCTCTCTCCTCTCTCCCCTCTCTCACCTCTCTCCCCTCTCCCCCCTCTCTCCCCCCTCTCTCTCGCCCCCTCTCCCCCTCTCCCCCCCTCTCTATCCCTTCTCCTCCCTATATCTCTCTCTCCTCCCTCTCTCTCTCTCTCCCTCCTCCCTCTCTCCCTCCACCTCTTTCCCTCCCTCCCTCTCTCTCCCTCCCTCCCTCTCACTCTCATGCTCGGTCTTGCACTCACACTCTCTCCCAATTGTGCACTCTCACAGCCTCACACTACTCGCTCACTCACTTGCTCACTCGCTGTCCTCTCTCCCCCTCTCTTCCGTCTCTCCCCTCTCTCCCCCTCTCGCCCCCTCTCTCTCCCCCTCACCCCCTCACCCTTGCCCTCAGGTTTGACCTCACTCACAATAGGCATGCATGTGTGTGCATCTTTATGTGTACACATTTTTGTGTCGTGTCAACGGTGATCAATGTTCCAGCAATACCCTCCCACCCGTTACACCCCTCTCCACCCCACCTTTCTTAAAAAATAGGAGAACTGAATGCAATTTTCAATTATAGATTGAAGCATTCTGAAACAAATATGACACATCTTACTTGGATGACCTGAAATTAAAGCATATAATTAGTTAGTTACCTAATTACAAAACTGACCGTTGTGACAGAAATAGTAATAAACACCCAGGCCTTGAAAATTAAAAAATCTGATACTCAAGATCAGAACTTTAATATTATTGTAAAGTTAAAACAAATAGTAAATACCCAACAAAAGATTCATATTCATCAATCGTCAAATCAATCATCTAAATTCAATTACTAGATCTAAACATCTATCCCATTCTTAAGAAAAGGCTAAAAATATTTTTTTAAATGGCCAAAGTATCCAAATAACAAACTGATCCCATTCACACAAGAATTCAAAATATAACATGATTTTTAAATCTCACTTTGTCATGAATTTCTATGCCAAATGGAAGGGATTTAATGTTTAATTCCCATAAATTAATCCAGAAACATCAACTCTCACGATAACCATATAATTATATAACAATTACTGCACGGAAACAGGCCTTCTCGGCCCTTCGAGTCCTTGCCGACCATTTATTTTCCCCTAGTCCCATCTATCTGCACTCAGACCATACCCCTCCATTCCCTTCCCGTCCATATACCTATCCACTTTACTTTTAAATGGTACAATCGATCCTGCCTCCACCACTTCTGCTGGAAGATCATTCCCCACAGCCACCACTCTCTGAGTAACGAAGTTCCCCCTCATGTTACCCCTAAACTTCTGTCCCTTAATTCTCATGTCATGCCCGCTTGTTTGAATCTTCCCTACCCTCAATGGGAAAAGCTTATCCACATCAACTCTGTCTCAATAAAAATCAGACACGATAATCAAAATCATTATTTTTTGCACAATACATCTGACTAAAACTGTACTATGGATATTTAGTATGAAAATCTGATCATGGATAGACAACAACACAAAATATAGATGATTTAGATGTTCTTATGACATGATTGTGCAAACAAAATAATGAATTTGATTATCTTGTGAGTGGATGTTTCTGGAACGTGATCGACTGGAATGTTGCCGCTGCCATGATAAGCCATGATTTAAAATGACTAGCAGAGTGGTCTGAGATACCTCCAGATACCCTGGGCCTGTGGTGTTGGACAATGGATGCACATGGGGGCGTGGGGGGTGGGAGCTGGTTTTGGGGCAGTGTTTGAGTGAGAATGATTGGATGTGAGATCCCACAGCAGGGCTAGATTGTGTGAGGATACCCTCATCCCCCTGCCCGATACCCCAGAACCCAGGATCTTCCTGCATGCACCCAGCCCCCTGGGTTGACCCCGGACTCCGAACAAGATTTGTTGGATCCCTGATTGCATCCCGACAGGATGTTCCTTCCAGCTGAGAGGCTTTGTTTTGGAGAATGCTGTGCTACTGATTCTGTGACGGAATCACGGGAATTCTACTCATCAATTCCCATTTTCCCCTTGTTTTCAGTAAACACAAACCCCGGCGTGATTCCGTGTGCGGAATGTGCTGCACTGGAGACCCTAGGTATCCGTATGCACGTCTCCCCCCCTTACCTGATGCCTGCTTGACACCTCTCATCTCCCTGACATTGTCTCCCTTCCCGGCCTGTTACATCTCCCACCCCCTCCTCTCTCTCTCTCTCTCTCTCTCTCTCTTCCTTCCTCTCCCTCCCTCCTGCTCGGTTTGGCACCTCCTCTGCATCTGACAACAAACTTAGAGAGTCCTCTCTCTCTCTCTCCTTATGTGTGCTACCCGCCCCTTGCTCTCTCTCCAGTCGAATCAGGTTTAGATGAGCCTTGCCCACGTTAGAGAATGTTAGCTGCTTTAGTTTACAAATATAGCGTGGAGACAGGCCCTTCGGTACATGGAGTCCACGTGATCATCAACTCACCCTAGATCTATGTCACCTGCTCCCTACACACTAGGGGCAATTTACAGTGACTAATTAACCCACAAACCCGCACGTCTTTGGGAAACTGGAGTACCCGGAGGAAACTCATGCAGTCACAAGGAGAACGTGCAAACTCTGCACAGACAGACAGCACCCGAGGTCTGGATCGATCCTGGGTCTCTGTCGCTGTGAGACAGCGGTTCTACCCGCTGCGCCACTGTGCTGTCAGGAGAAACAGTCAAGGGTAAAGGTGTTCGCATGTTATCCTTGGAGGAATCTGGGAGATGTTAGAATCACTCCCTGTTAGTAATAGCAGGAGTAACACTAGATAGAGAAATTGCAGGGGGAATAAATTATACAAAGTCCATATGCATTATAAATGGTGGAAAAGGTGTGTTTAAATGTCAGTTGCTGTCACACACTCACCATAGCTCTCTCCCAGAAGGTGATCATTATTTAGTCTCTCCCGCTCTATACTAGTGTTTAATTTCTCACTGTAACATCCTTCGGGAAACGACTCTGTTTGATGACAAGGACTCAGTTTATTTCCGGCACTGATAATTCCTTGCATGTATCTGTATGACTGGTCTTGCCTTGTCTGTGTACGACTCTCTCAAACAGTCTGCCCGCTCTTTCTCAGCCTCCCCCTCTGCCCCCAATTGCCCGCCCGGTCGCGCCATGCCCCCCGGCGTTATGTTTGCATGCTCCCGGTCTCTCTCTCTCTGCATGGGAAGCTGGCATGTTGTACTTTGATAGAGAGCTCCCCCGTAAAGCAAACCGTGCCTGTCGGAACCCAAGGCCTGTTTCTGCAAATGGGGAAGGTTACTTGATCCCACCACACAACCTGTCGTGCTAAATGTCAAGTGGATTTTCATTCCCAGTGTGGACCAAGCAACACACAAATCTCAGCAGCACAACAGGGCCAGATTACAATGCGGGCAGTCTGATTTCATGCTCAGTCGCTGGGGCTTTGGTGGTTGTAGTCCGTGGTCAGACAAAAAACTGAGATGATGGAGAAACCCAGTGTGAGTAGGAGTTCCCCCGCCCATAGAGTGAGGGTGGTGAAGTATGGGTGAAAGTGCAGGAGACCTGGTGCATGGCAGAGTGACGGGGGGAGAGCTTACCTTGGAGTTTCCTTGCGGACACACCAAGAGTCTTTGTACTCTATGTAGAAACAGGAACTGCAGATGCTGTTTTTTTTTTCTAAAGATGCAAAGTGCTGGTGTAACTCAACGGGCCAGGCAGCATCTCTGGACAACATGGATTGGCGACATTTCAGGTCGGTTTTGAAGAAGGGTCTCAAACCAAAATGTCACCTATCCACATTCTCCAGAGATGTTGCCTGACCTGGTGAGTTACTCCAGCACTTGGTGCCTTGCTTTATTTCCGATCATCATCCCAAGGAAAACAACGTCCTTGTTGCTTGTGGGGAGGTGGGTGAATGTGGCCCAGAATGTGGATCCACTCCAGGAGGAGATTCTGTGGACAAGAGGGCTGCAGTCAGTAAAAACACAGTCCCTTTAGGTACAGGTTATTGTCATGTGTACCAAGATACAGCGAAGAGCTTTGCTTTGCATGCTGGTGAAACGGATCAGATAATACCATACAGAAATACAACTGTCAAACTCAAGTACATTAGTTCAAGCAAAGGGGTAGGTGGCCCAGGGGAGGGGTGTGAGTCAGTCTTGAGTTCGGCAGCAGTGAAACGTTGCCGGGACGGTGCAGTCAGCAGCGGAGGAGGGGCTGTTACTGACCGGAGGTGTGTTTCGGCACCTTGTGTCCGTGGCACAGGGGAGAGGTGTGGCCTGTGTTGGGACGTTGTTCTTCGCAGGGGCGGAACTCTCACTGTGTTGGGATGCTGTGCTTTGCCAGGATGGTGCTATAGAAACATAGAAAATAGGTGCAGGAGTAGGCCATTCGGCCCTTCGAGCCTGCACCGCCATTCAATATGATCATGGTTGATCATCCAACTCAGTATCCTGTACCTGCCTTCTCTCCATATCCCCTGATCCCATTAGCCACAAGGGCCACATCTAACTCCCTCTTATATATAGCCAACGAACTGGCCTCAACTACCTTCTGTGGCAGAGAATTCCACAGATTCACCACTCTCTGTGTGAAAAATGATTTTCTCATCTCGGTCCTAAAAGACTTCCCCCTTATCCTTAAACAGTGACCCCTTGTCCTGGAGTTCCCCAACATCGGGAGCAATCTTCCTGCATCTAGCCTGTCCAACTCCTTAAGAATTTTGTAAGTCTTTATGAGATCCCCCCTCAACCTTCTAAATTCCAGCGAGTACAAGCCGAGTCTATCCAGTCTTTCTTCATATGGAAGTCCATATGAACCTTCTCTGTACTCCCTCTATGGCAAGAATGTCTTTCCTCAGATTAGGAGACCAAAACTGTATGCAATACTCCAGGTGTGGCCTCACCAAGCCCTGTACAACCGCAGTAGAACCTCCCTGCTCGTGTACACAAATCCTTTTGCTATGAATGCCAACATACCATTCGCTTTCTTCACAGCCTGCTGCACCTGCATGCCTACTTTCAATGACTGGTGTACCATAACACCCAGGTCTCGTTGCATCTCCCCTTTTCCTAATTCCATCATTCAAATAATAGTCTACTTTCCTGTTTTTGCCACCAAAGTGGATAACCTCACATTTATCCACATTATACTGCATCTGCCATGCATTTGCCCACTCACCCAGCCTATCCAAGTCACCTTGCAGCCTCCTAGCATCATCCTCATACCTAACACTACCCCCCAAACTTGGAGATGTTGCATTGAATTCCCTCGTCCAAATCATTAATATATATTGTAAATAGCTGGGGTCCCAGCATTGAGCCTTGAGGTACCCCACTAGTCACTGCCTGCCATCCTGAAAAGGACCCGTTCACTCCTACTCTTTGCTTCCTGTCTGCCAGTCAGTTCTCTATCCACATCAACACTGAACCGCCAATACCGTGTGCTTTAAGTTTGTATACTGATCTCTTGTGTGGGACCTTGTTGAAAGCCTTCTGAAAGTTCAGATATAATACATCCACTGCTTCTCCCTTATCCACTCTACTAGTTACATCCTCGAAAAATTCAATAAGATTGGTGTTTGGACGGTGCTGACCTGGTGTTGGAACACAGAGCATTGCCGTGCCGGTGTTGTTTGCTGCTGAGGTGGGGTGGGTGGGGGGGGGGGGGGGTGTGTGGTGTCTGAGACGGGTGGTGTGTGTTTGGCACAGGGTGTGCTCTGTATCGGGAGATGTGTTGGGACGCGGTGTGTTGACGGGTGGTGCTTCCTCTGTGGTGTGACGTGGTGCCTTGCAGCGGTGATGTTTAGATGGAATTATCACCAGGACTTGATGTCGGCATGGAGTGATGTTGGCCAGTGCTTTCTTGATGTTGTGAGCTGGTGTGTAGTCTGCGTGAAACTCCCATGCCATTGTGATGCGGTGCATTATTGGGTTGAAGCAACGTGATGTGTAGCCAGGGCAATCGTTTATTATAGTTTAGTTTATTGTCACGAGAACCGAGCTTTTTGTTGTGTGCTCACCAGTCCGCGGAAAGCCTACATAATTACAATCCAGCCATCCACAATGTACAGATACAGGATAAAGGGAATAATGCAAGACAAAGTCCAGTCAACGCCAATTAAAGGTAGTCCAAGGGATGAGGTAGATGGGTCTGGACCACTCTCTAGTTGGTGATAGAATGGATCAGTTGCCTGATTACTGCCGGGGAGACACTTTCTGAATCTGGAGGTGTGCATTTTCACATTTCTGTACTTGCCTGATATACAGAGGTACAATTGTACAAAGTCACAAATCTCTGAATTTTATGGGGTTTTGGTTGGAGCTGATCACAATAATATGCATTCTCTGGAGCATCTGTACAAGTTGGTGAGAGTTGGGAACATGTCAAACTTCCTAAGGCTTCTAAGGGAGTGGAGGTGTAGATGTGCTTTATTGGCCATTGCTTTGGTATGGCTGCTCCAGGTCGAGGCAATGACCCCTCGATGCTTTGCCTCAGTGGTCTCAGCGTTGGGACCCTGTGCGTTGCTGGAGGATGTGTGGCCAGGATGGTGCTCCACTTGCATTGGGCCACAGTTCGTTGCCTGGCCACAGTTCGTTGCCTGGCCGCAGTTCGTTGCCGGGCTACGGTTCGTTGCCGGGTGACAGTTCATTGCCGGGTGACAGTTCGTTGCCGGGTGACAGTTCGTTGCCGGGTGACAGTTCATTGCCGGGTGACAGTTCGTTGCCGGGTGACAGTTCGTTGCCGGGTGACAGTTCATTGCCGGGTGACAGTTCGTTGCCGGGCCACAGTTCGTTGCCGGGTGACAGTTCGTTGCCGGGCCACAGTTCGTTGCCGGGTGACAGTTCGTTGCCGGGCCACAGTTCGTTGCCGGGTGACAGTTCGTTGCCGGGCCACAGTTCGTTGCCGGGTGTCAGTTCGTTGCCGGGTGACAGTTCGTTGCCGGGTGACAGTTCGTGGCCGGGCCACAGTTCGTTGCCGGGCCACGGTTCGTTGCCGGGCCACGGTTCGTTGCCGGGTGACAGTTCGTTGCCGGGCCACAGTTCGTTGCCGGGTGACGGTTCGTTGCCGGGCTACGGTTCGTTGCCGGGCTACGGTTCGTTGCCGGGCTACGGTTCGTTGCCGGGTGACAGTTCGTTGCCGGGTGACAGTTCGTTGCTGGGCCACAGTTCGTTGCCGGGTGACAGTTCGTTGCCGGGTGACGGTTCGTTGCCGGGCTACGGTTCGTTGCCAGGCCACGGTGTATTGCCGGGCCATGTTGTGACACCGGGACGGTGCGATACCGGGACGTGCTGCCCGGTGCTAACTCTCCCATGTCTCTGCAGCAGCAAGGTGAGCCTGAGGGAGCGTTTCTCCAGTCCCAAGGGTCCCGGCGGCAGAGGAAAGGGTCCAGAGCAGGGTGAGGTGCGGCGTTCACCCAGCGCCGACCACATTGAGGAGAGCCCTGACAAGGTACAGAAGACCTGGAGCTTCACCGACAGGAGCCGCTTCCGGCACGCCTTCCGGCTGAAGGGAGCAGCGTCGCGGCACAACTCCGAGGGTGTGTGGACACGTGTCGGGGTGACAATGTGAAGGGGCGGCAATGTGCGAGGGGCCATGCTGTGGGAGGGGCCGCGCTGTGGGAGGGGACGTGCTGTGGGAGGGGCCGGGCTGTGGGAGGGGCCGCGCTGTGGGAGGGGCCGCGCTGTGGGAGGGGACACACTGTGGGAGGGGCCACGCTGTGGGAGGGGCCACACTGTGGGAGGGGCCACGCTATGGGAGGGGCCACACTGTGGGAGGGGCTTCGCTGTGGGAGGGCCGCGCTGTGGGAGGTGCTGCGGGAGGGGCCACGCTGTGGGAGGGGCCACACTGTGGGAGGGGCCATGCTGTGGGAGGGGCCTGCTGTGGAAGGGGCCGTGCTGTGGGAGGGGCCACATTGTGGGAGGGGCCGTGTTGTGGGAGGGGCCACACAATGGGAGGGGCCACGCAATGGGAGGGGCCATACTGTGGGAGTGGCCGTGCTGTGGGAGGGGCCGCGCTGTGGGAGGGGCCATGCTGTGGGAGGGGCCACACTGTGGGAGGGGCCAGACTGCAGAAGGGGCTACACTAAGGGACATGAGAAGGATTTTGGATGGAGATAGACACAAAATGCTGGAGTAACTCAGCAGGACAGGCAGCATCTCTGGAGAAAAGGAATAGGTGACGTTTCGGGTCGAGACCCTTTTTGGGACTGCAAGTATCGGAAGGGAAGCAAGAACAAGCAAGATGTGGAGACACCTGGGTATAGAACAAGCTCGATGGGCTGAATGGCCATCTATTGGGGCGGCTATGTTATGGATGGAGAGTGATGCTGATGAGGAGCGGCTGTCACTGGACACTGATCCCTGAGACCCCTCCCCGCTGGTGTTTCCCATCCGGTGTTTCCCATGGTCGTGCTGTCTGTCTTTCAGACCAGGGCAGTCTGCCCGATGAACTCATCCCGGACAACAGGAGCTACCAGTGCGAGTTCATCTCGGACGACCTGACACCAGGGCTGAAGGTGTCCATCAGAGCCTTGTGGTAAGACCTGGAGTCCATTTTGACCTACTGCTGGGAGGTGGGGGTGGGTCTGGGGGGGCTGGGTCTGGGGGTCTGGGTCTGGATGGGGTGCGTCTGGGGGAGGTCTGGAAGGGATGGGTCTGGAAGGGATGGATCTGGGGGGTGGATCTGGGGGGTGGGTCTGGTGTAGATGGGTCTGGGGGTGGGTGGGTGGGTCGTGGTGGGGGTGGGTGGGTCTGGCTGGAGGGTCTGGGGGTGGGATTGTGGAGGATGGGTTAGTAGCCCTAACATGGTGACCCTCTGTTGCTCTTGACCAAAGCAGTTGGAAGTTGGAGGGAGGAGGGTGGGGGCATATGGGTTAGTTGTATTTTTGCTGGGTGGGAAGGGGGTGTGGGGTGATAATTGGTTTTGGAAGTCCATGCAAGCCCCCACACCCAACCATTACCCAGCCCCCTCCCCTGTAGGCTGTAACTGTACATCGCCTTTCATTGCCAAATAGTTATAAAGTTCTATAACATTTACCTGTAACAAGTGGGTCTTGAAAATGGTGCCAAATCTCACCACTCTACACTGTCTCAGTGCACTACTGCTATTCATTTGTACTATATCTCAGATGCTAATCTAAGCTGTAACTAAGTGCTCTTGAATGGTGATACTTGTACTGAACTGGGCACAAAGATGAATTTCACTGTACCTCGGTACATGTGACAAAAAGTACCATTGACACATTGAGTTGGGTGTCTGGCAGAGGCCAAAGGAAGGGTAGAATTGTCCACCATAGCTCCTTGCAGACGCTGCATTCGCCATCCTGTTGGGTCTCCAGGTCTTGCTTTGTCTGTCTTCCGTTGCAGTATCATGAGGTTCCTGGTTTCCAAGCGGAAGTTCAAGGAGAGCTTGCGGCCGTACGATGTGATGGATGTGATTGAGCAGTACTCGGCTGGGCACTTGGACATGCTGTCCAGGATCAAGTACCTGCAGTCCAGGCAAGCACCTTCTCTCTGCCCCCCACTGTCCCTTCCAACGGCGAACGGCGGGTGACAGTTGCACAAGCAACACCGCACACTTGTCATGCCAACAGGTGGCTGACAGCTACTCCTTCCGGGGAAAGACACCGTCTGTTCCTCCATCTGGTTCACTCAAGATGGTTTCCTAGCCCAAAGGCCAATGTTTTCCTTAGCAACACCATGTGATGGAGTAATTCAGCAAGTCAGGGAGCATCTCTGGAGAACATGTCTGGAGTTGACGGTTCGGGTCGGGACACTTCTACACACCATTCGCCGTAGATGCTGCTTGACATGCTACGTTACTCCAGCACTTTGTGTCTATTTTTGGGATAAACTAGTATCTGCAGGTCTTTCATAGCCCAATCTGGCCTGCATGTGAGTTCAGACTCACAGATAGATGGAAAGGCAAGGTTGAGAGGGATATGGGTCAAATGCATGCAAGTGAGACTCTCACCTTGGCCAGCATGGAGGAGTTGGGCTGAAGGGTCTGTTTCTCTGCTGTATATTTCTGAGTAACCAGATGCATCTTAATGACCTGGGTGTCCTTGTACATCAGTCACTGAGAGTAAGCATGCAGGAACAGCAGGCAGTGAAGAAAGCTAATGGCATGTTGGCCTTCATAACAAGATGTTTTGGGTTTAGGAGCAAATAGGTCTTTCTGCAGTTGTACAGGGCCCTGGTGAAACCACACCTGAAGTATTGTGAGCAGTTTTAGTCTCCTAATTTGAGGAAGGACATTCTTGCTATTGAGGGAGTGCAGTGTAGATTCACGAGGTTAATTCCCAGGATGGCGGGACTGTCATATAATGAAAGAATGGAGCGACTTGGCTTGTATTCACTGGAATTTAGAAGGATGAGAGGGGATCTTATAGAAACATATAAAATTATTAAGGGATTGGACTAGATGCAGGAAACATGTTCCTGATGTTGGGGGAGTCTAGAACCGGGGCCACAGTTTAAGAATAAGGGGTAGGCCATTTAGAACTGAGATGAGGAAAATCTTTTCACCCAGAGATTTGTGAATTTGTGAAATTCTCTGCCTCAGAAGGCAGTGGAGGCCGATTCACTGGATGCATTCAAAAGAGAGTTAGATAGACCTCTGAGGGCTAGCGGAATCAAGCGATATGGGGAGGAGGCAGGAACGGGTAGATCTGCCATGATCTGCCATCTGCCATGATCACATTGAATGGTGGTGCTGGCTCGAAGGGTCCAATGGCCTACTCCTGCACCTGTTGTCTATGTATCTATGTTTCTAATTGCCTCTGAAGTGACCCAGAGTGAACACTTCATGAGCCCCCCATACATTTTTATAACACAGGTGTTGAAGAAAGGTTTTGGCACGCTGGACAATATCAGTCAGGAAATTGTGTCAATCAGGAAGTTGGGGAAAGGTTGGGCAGGCTAGGACTTATTCCTTGGAGTGCAGAGAAGATCTTATAGTGTTGTATAAAACCATGAGGGGAACAGATAGGTTGAATGCACAAAGTCCCTTTCCCAGGGTAAGGGAATCAAGAGCCAGAGGACATAGCTTTAAGGTGAGAGGGGAAAGATTTAATAGGAACCTAGTGGCAACTTTTTCATACAGAGGGTGGTGGATATATGGAACGAGCTGCCAAAGGAAGTAGTTGAGGCAGGGATTATAACAGCATTTAAGACACTTGCTCAGGTATATGAATAGAAAAGTTTAGAGTAATGTGGGTAAATGGGTTCAACTTAGATGGGGCATCTTAGTTTGCATGGACATGTGCTAAAGGGTTTGTTTCCGTGCTTTATGACTCTATGAGAAGTGGAATCACCATCTATTCTTGAACTTTAAACAACCATTTGCGATCAGGAAGCCTCTAACCATCCCTCAACTTTTTCTTTCAGAGAAAAATGCCCCAGATTGTTCAATATTTCATGATTTTAGAAGCTGACGGTTCTGATCTTATCCTGAGGTAAAATGTTAGTTTATCTCCTCCATACCTTGCACAAAGCAAAAGCTGCTGAGATGTCAGAACCGTGGCCAGTGCAGTTCAATGTAGGGAATTGTGAGGATATTACTGCTGGATTTTAGAAAGACTGATCAGAGAGATTGATCAGACAAATTGGTAGGATGCTTGGAAGTGTGGAAGATTGTGGCAACTAAACTTAGTAATCACAAAATATTCTTAGATATGTACAAATTATACGTACAAATAATAACCGGAATGCTGGCCTTTCTTCCAACTAATACTTTACATTAAAGCTGCACAGAGCCGTGGTCAGTACCCATCGTGATAATTCCACTGGACTGAAGGTCCCAGAATACAGGAGTGAAGGTATCCATGAACAGATACCAGTGTCGACAGTGCTTGTGTGGATCGACTGCAAACATTCAGTTTGTAATTTCTTAAACATGGAGATTAAAGAGTAAATTACTGATTCATTTATTGGATTGGTGATTACAGGATTTGGTACGAAAGTTTATTTTAAAGATACAGCCTTGAAACAGGCCCTTTGGCCCACCGAGTCCACGCCAACCATTGATCGCCCATTCAGACTAGTTCTATGTTATCCCGCTTTTTCATCCATTCCCTACACACTCTGGGCAATTTTTTACCGAGATCAAATTAACCTACAAACTGGAACAGAAATGTAAACCTAGTGGTGCGTTTAGCCAAGAAAGAGGACATCTTGGATGTCCTAGAATGGAAAGTCTCATCTTGTGAGCAGATGCAGTGGCGATGGAGAAGTTGAGCGTGAGGGATGGCGTCCTTTCCACAGAGATGTGTAATAGATGTGGAGCAGGAGGACTGGACAATGAGAGGTCCAGAGCAGTACATGGTTTGTGGATCTTCTCTGGAGGCCAGTCCCATCACCGTATTCTAGAGGAACCCATGAGTGGACTTTCTCCTGACAAACGGCTCCCTCTGACCCAATGCTTAAGTATGCCAAGTTAACATTCTGAATGTGATGATACAAACTCCTTGCTGTCTCCTTATGTTGCTTCATGATACATTTTGCTGGTTTTCTCTCTTATTCACTCTGCCAGGATAGATATGATTGTGGGTCCCCCGCCCCCTTCAACTCCCCGGCATAAGAAGCTTAAAGAAGTCCTCACCACGTCCAAAGATTCAGTCCAATACTCTCCTAGGTTAGGCCTCATCAACAGAATGTTCTTTCTTTTCACTCAAGAATGATTATTCAAACAGCCAAACCCCTTCGACAGCAAGTATTGGGGATGATTAACCACAATAGTAAAATCTGCTCAAATTATCTTCAAATTGTATCGTTAAATTTGTAGACCCTCTCGGCAGAGTGTCGGTGGGCTGGGTTAAGACATAGAGGCGGTGACTGATGAAGGGGTTTAGCTGGGAATGCTTGCACAGTGCGGCAGATGACGGTCAAACCTTTCTTGCTTTCAAGCGATTGGGAGTGTATGTGGTTCTTCTGCCAGGAGCTGAGCGGACACCAGAGCTTGGGGTTTGATGTTGCTGATCGACGTTTGCATGTGAGCATGTTGTGGACCACTTTCACCCCGATATCCTGGTACTACTGGCATGCTCTGTACAAAGTTACCATCTGCCATCAATCCGACAAGGAGCCTCGCACAAAGAATCACAGAACCATCCCCAGGACAGGGGCACTTGTGTCCTCCATTACCGGACCCCTCCCTGCCCTTCCCGGAGAGCAGTTCCCAGGGTCGGACATGACTGCAGGCAGCTTGTTGAGGTGTTTCTGTGGACACACTTGTCCTGGTGTATTAAAGTGTCATCTGTGTGTGTGCAAAACCGCTTGCACTTGTTAATCAGAAATGTGCTTAGGGATGCCAATACTCTACTGGACTGTTTGTAAGAAAAGAATTTCACTGCATTTGCAATTTGCACATGCGACAATAAAAACATAATTGAACTATTGAACCAAACCCTATGGCAGACTTTGCAACCCTGCAGAATCTGAATACTGTTCCACCTTTGCTTCCCCACTACCTTTGCACCTGTTTAATGAAGGACATTCAGTTCTAGTCCTTTAACCCATAACTACTTCTCCCAATCTCTGGGCCCTTCCTCCTTAAAGATGCACCATAAAACTGTCCCTTTTGTTAGGAACAGACTGTGATGGTTGCACAACCTTTCTTCATTAAGAGTGGTTTATAGATGCAAGTGGGGTTCTTTCTTAAAGCAGGACCGGTGGAAGTACAGTCATATCCACCCCTCCATGCTGAAGTTGTGTACTGCACCCTCTCCCCTCTCCCCACACAGCCGTCACTGGTCTCCCCCTTACCCACCAGTCGAGCTTCCTTCAGTGAATGGTGTGTAGTTCAGAGAGAGGCCCTCCCCTCTTGTGACCTCCGACCAGTGGTCGTCATGCCAGCTGTTAATCCATCTAGTTGTGCGGCAGAGAGGAAGTGGTCCTCAGTTAGTGCAAGTGTTTCCTTCTAATCTCTTGCCTGTCCATAAGGTTTAGTTTAGTTTTAGTTTTAGAGACACAGCATGGAACAGGCCCTTCGGCCCACAGAGTCCGCGCCGGCCATCAATCACCCGTACACTATTCTGTTCTACACACTAGGGACAATTTACAAAAGCCAATTATCCTACAAACCTGGAGAAACGGGAGCACCCAGACTAAGTAGGGAGAAATTGCAAACTCTGCACAGGCAGCACCCATAGTCAGGATGGAAGCCGAGTCACTGGCACTGAGGCAGCAGCTTTACAGCTGTGCCACTCAGCTGGAGCTTTTCTCTGCAGACCATTGGGATGGTGAGACAGTGTCCACACTAGTGATGTCTGTGGGCACCAGGGCTCCAGTCTAACGTGATGTCTTTCACCCTCCACGGACCGAGCATCTTCTCCCATGTTCATCCACATGCCGACTCCGGCTCCCACTCACCCCCTCGCAAAGTCCAGTAACCACACGTGGAACACATGGCTTGCCTTGAGTGTGAGCAGAGAAACCTCCATAACTGGCAGGGAATTTAGTCCTAACGCATGTGTAGGTCTCAACCCAAAATGCAGACTGTCCCTGTGCCCCACAGGCCACACTTGCCCTGCTGAACTCTTCCAGAGGTTTTAGGGGTTCCTTGCAATGAATCTCGAGAACTACTTGGGGTGGTGGCACAGCAATCACCGACAGAACTGAACCCAACGCTGAAATTTGTGACCACTGTCCATCCTGCTCTCCATCCCCTCCCATCACACCGAGTGATTCTGTGTGCATACAGATGGTTATTACCACCCCTGACTGAGTGTGGAATAATTGTCTTTGTATATAAACCCTGGCTGATGCTAGTTTGTATATCCATTGCACTGTGCTGGGACTCTTTGACTGGGAGATATGTACGAAACCCCACTCCCCCTCGAGACCACCCTTCACCCTTGCATATTGAACCTGTTACACTGGCAGCAGGGTGGTTTCTAACCAACCATACAGAGTACCTACCTCTGCCCTGCTTCACGACGATGCCATGTGTTTGAAGACAACTCCCTTGGCATCAGTAGCTGCCTCCCATAGATGCCTCCATTCCCTGCTCCATCGCTCAGTGTATGGCTGCCTGTTCCATTACCTGCATGTCGCTGGCACATCAGAGCTGCTTCACTGCGAGATGTCCTGATAAGTGCTGCTCTGATTTGATTCAGGCTTTCACTCAATCATTCCCCACCCTCATCACAAAAAAAAGAAAGACAACTATCCATTAATCCTCTCCTTAAAAAGAACCCCCTATCTCTGCAGACAACTCCTCCTCTTCCAAGAGCACCACTAACCTTGAATCCGTTGCCATGCATCTATGATCCTAACCTCTGCTGATGATTGGTTTCTCGCTGGTGAGTCAGCGGCCGGTTTACATTCTGATCTATTTCCTGAGCAGTCTGTTCCCCTCCCCCATCCCCCCCCACCCCCTCCATGCTAGGGTGGACCAAATCGTTGGCCGCGGCCCCCAGATACAGGAGAAAGATTGCTCCAAGATCCCATCGGAGCCAGACATCCCAGAGGATCCTAGCATGATGGGGCGGCTTGGCAAGATGGAGCGACAGGTACGTTTAGTTTCGTCTATTGTCACATGTAACAAGGTACAGTCAAAGCTTTTACATTGCATGCAATCTAGTCAGCAGAAAGATTACATGATTTCAATTGAGCCGTCCACAGAGTACAGATACAGGATAAAGGTAATAACGTTTAGTGCAAGATAAAGTCCAGTAATGTCTCCAAGGACATAGATGGTAACTCAGGATTGGTGATACCAGCGCTGAGGAGGAGGATTTCCTGGAATGTATATGGGATGTTTTTTTAAACCAATATGTAGAAGAACCGAATAGAGGACAGGCCATCCTAGACTGGGTATTGTGTAATGAGGAAGGATTAGTAAGCAATCTTATTGTGCAGAGCCCCTTGGACAACAGTGACCATAATATGGTGGAATTCTGCATTAGGATGGAGAGTGACACGGTTAATTCAGAGACAGGGGTCTATCAAAGATGTTATAGCAGCGCATTTTGAACTTAAAGAAAGGAGACTTTGAAGGTATGAGATGTTAATTGGCTTGGATAGACTGGCAAATTATACTTAAAGGGCTGACGGTGTAGATGCAGTGGCAACAATGTAAAGGCCGCATGCATGAACTCCAAAAATTGTTCATCCCTGTCTGGCGAAAAAATAAAACGGGGAAGGCAGCGCAACCGTGGCTAATGAGGGAAATCAAGGATAGTGTTAAATCCAAGGAAAAGGCATATACATTGTCCAGAGGAAGGAGCAAACCGGAGGACTGGGAGAAATTTAGAACTCAACAGAGGACAAAGGGGCTAATTAAGAGGAGGAAAAGAGCATGAAAGAAAGCTAGCGGGGAATATGAAAACTGACTAAAAGCTCCTTTAGATATGTAAAAAGGAAAGGATTAGTGAAGACAATTGTAGGTTCCTTACAATCAGAGACATGAATTTATAATGGGAAGCAAATAAATGGCAGTTAATTAAGTACTTTGGTTCTGTCTTCACTAAGGAAGACACAAACAATCTCCCAGAGATACTAGGGCACCGAGGATCTAATGGGAGGGAGGAACTGAAGGGTATCCACATTAGTCAGGAAATGGTGTTGGGTAAACTGTTGGGACTGAAGGCAGATAAATTCTCAGGGCCTGATGGTCGGCATCCCAGAGGACTCAAAGAGGTGGCCTTAGAAATCGTGGGTGCATTGGTGATCATTTTCCATTGTTCTTTCAACTCTGTATCAGTTCCTGTGGACTGGAGGTTAGCCAATAACTTCACTTTTTAAGAAAGGAGGGAGAGATGAAACGGGGAACCAGTTAAACCTACATCGGTAGTGGGGAAGATGCTTGAGTTGATTGTTAAAGATGTTATAGCAGCGCATTTGGAAAACTGACGGGATTTGTCAAACTCAGCATGTGGGATAGACAGAGTTGACGTGGATAAGCTTTTCCCATTGAGGGTAGGAAAGATTCAAACAAGAGGCCATGACATGAGAATTAAGGGACAGAAGTTTAGGGGTAACATGAGGGGGAACTTCTTTACTCAGAGAGTGGTGGCTGTGTGGAATGATCTTCCTGCAGAAGTGGTGGAGGCAGGATCGATTTTAACATTTAAAAGTAAAGTGGATAGGTATATGGACGGGAAGGGAATGGAGGGGTATGGTCTGAGTGCAGGTAGATGGGACTAGGGGAAAATAAATGGTCGGACTGGAAGGGCCGAGAAGGCCTGTTTACGTGCTGTAATTGTCATATGGTTATATGGTTATGTATTTATGAAGGGGAAATCATGCTGGACTAATCTTCTGGAATTTTTGGAGGATGTAATAAGTAGAAAGAATAAGGGAGAGCCAGTGGATGTGGTGTGTCTGTACTTTCAAAAAGCCTTTGACAAGGTCCCACACAGAGATTAGTGTGCAAAATGAGAGCACATGGTATTGGGGTAGGGTATTGCACATGGGGGGTAGGGTATTAACATGGGGGGTAGGGTATTGCACATGGGGGGTAGGGTATTGCACATGGGGGGTAGGGTATTAACATGGATAGGGAACTGGTTGGCAGATAGGAAGCAAAGAGGAAGAATTCACGGGTCCTTTTCAGAATGGCAGGCAGTGACTAGTGGGGTGTTGCAAGGCTCAGTGCTGGGACCCCAGTTATTTACAATATATATTAACGATTTAGATGAAGGAATTAAATATGACATCTCCAAGTTTGTGGATGTGGACAAAGCTGGGTGACAGTGCGAGCTCCAATAAGGATGCTATGAGGTTACACGGTGACTTGGATAGGTTGGGTGAGTGTGGATAAGTATGAGGTTATCCACTTTGGTGGCAAGAACAGGAAGGCAGATTATTATCTGAATGGTGTCAGATTAGGAAAAGGGGAGGTGCAACGAGACCTGGGTGTCGTACATCAGTCACTGAAAGTAAGCATGCAGGTACAGCCGGCAGTGATGAAAGCTAATGGCATGTTGGCCTTCATTGCAAGTGGATTTAAGTTTAGGAGCAAACAGGTCCTACTGTAGTTGTACAGTGCCTACTGTAGTTGTACAGTGCCCTGGTGAGACTGCACCTGGAGTATGGTGTGCAATTTTGGTCTCCTAATTTGAGGAAGGACATTAATGTTATTGAGAGAGAGCAGTGTAGCTTCACCAGATTATATCCCGGGATGGCGGGACTGACATATGATGAAAGGGTCAACTGGGCTTGTATTCCCTGGAGTTTAGAAGGATGAGAGCGGATCTTATAGAAACAAAATTCTTAAAGGATTAGACAGGCCAGTTACAGGATAAATGTTCCCGATGTTGGGGGAGTCCAGAACCAGGGGTCACAGTTCAAGCATAAGGGGTAGGCCACTAAGGACTGAGATGAGGAAATTTTTTTTCACCCAGAGAGTTGTAAATCGTGGAATTCTCTACCACAGAAGGCAGTGGAGGCCAATTCACTGAATGTTTTCAAGAGTGAGTTAGACTTACCTCTTTGGGCTAAACGAATCACGGCATATGGGGAAAAAGCAGGAACGGGATACTGATTTTAGATGATCAGCCATGATCATATTGAATGGTGGTGCTGCCTCGAAGGGCTGAATGGCCTACTCTTGCACCTATTTTACTATGTTTCTATGGTTGAGTTGCCAGATAACAGCTTGGAAAAAACTGTCCATGAATCTGGAGGTGTGCTTACTCATGCTTCTGAATCTCTTGCCCGATGGGACAGAAGAGAAGAGAGTGTCCGGGGTGAGACTGGTCCTTGATGATGCTGCTGGCCTTGCCGAGGCAGCATGAAGTGTAGGTGGAGGCAGTGGAAGGGAGGTTGGTTTGTGTGATTGTCTGAGCTGCATCCACAATTCTCCATAATTTCTTGCCGTCTTGGATGGAGGAGCTCTCAATCAGTGCAATGATGCTTCCTGATAAAATGCTTTCTATGGCACATCTGTAGAGGTTGGTGAGAGTTGCTGGTGACATGCCGAACTTCCTAAGCCTTCTAAGGAAGTGCAGGAGTTGATTTGATGTTCTGGTCCAAGACAAGTTGTTGATGATGTTTACTCCTGGGTACAGAGCGATACTTTATTTTGGGAGTGTGTGGACACTTCCACTAACGGATGTGTCACTTGATACTTGGAGCATAAATGGTCCCAGGGAAGCAGAAACAGGCCATTGTTGGGTATGCTTTATATTCAGGATCAGTTGTTGCATGAAGAGATTCTGCCTGGCCCTGGGTGGGTGTTGGTGCAGACCTTATCAAGGCCACTGAGGTTGGGTTTATGGACAAATGGTTACTGGGAATCTACTTAACTGGCTGGTGGTTGGACAACTGGTTAAACAGCAGCTGGTTTATGGGTGACTAGTGAATTGAATGGTTAATGGATGGCTAGTTCATGGTTGTTGAGTATTTGATTCATGGATGGGTAGTAAATGGATCTGGTGAATAGATGGTTAATTAATGGAATAGTTGTTGGGGCTTCAGGTTTGAGGATGGCTAGTTATTCTGGTTATTGGCTAGCTGGTTAATTGATAGTTAATTATAGAATGTTTTTTGGGCATCAGGTAAATGGATGGTTAATTATTGGGATGATTGGGCATCAGGTTAAATTATGGCTAGTTATTGGTCTATTGTTGGGCAGTTGCTCAGTGGGTGTCCCGTTATTGGTCTGCTCGATGGGTGCCCGGACGGGGTATGGGTGCCCGGACGGGGTATGGGTGCCGAGGTGGGTGTATGGGTGCCGAGGTGGGTGTGTGGGTGCCGAGGTGGGTGTGTGGGTGCCGAGGTGGGTGTGTGGGTGCCGAGGTGGGTGTGTGGGTGCCGAGGTGGGTGTGTGGGTGCCGAAGTGGGTGTGTGGGTGCCGAGGTGGGTGTGTGGGTGCCGAGGTGGGTGTGTGGGTGCCGAGGTGGGTGTGTGGGTGCCGAGGTGGGTGTGTGGGTGCCGAGGTGGGTGTGTGGGCGCCAGGGTGAGTGTGTGGGCGCCAGGGTGAGTGTATGGGCGCCAGGGTGAGTGTGTGGGCGCCAGGGTGAGTGTATGGGTGCCAGGGTGGGTGTATGGGTGCCGAGGTGGGTGTGTGGGCGCCAGGGTGGGTGTGTGGGTGCCGAGGTGGGTGTGTGGGCGCCAGGGTGAGTGTATGGGCGCCAGGGTGAGTGTATGGGCGCCAGGGTGAGTGTATGGGCGCCAGGGTGGGTGTGTGGGTGCCGAGGTGGGTGTGTGGGCGCCAGGGTGGGTGTGTGGGTGCCGAGGTGGGTGTGTGGGCGCCAGGGTGAGTGTGTGTCCAGATGGGTATGTGAGGACCTGAGTGGGTGTAGGGTTGCTGGATGTCAGATGAGTGGTTGCCTGGGTGGGTGGGTGCAGGGTTGTTTGATAACGGGGTTGGTGTCAGGGTGCCCAGATTGTTGTGTGGATGGGTGGCATGGTGCATGAGTAGCACAGAGGGTGTGGGTGACAGGGAGGGTAAGTGCTAGGGTGTGCCAGTGCTAGGATGGGTGCAGGGTTGCTGGATGTCAGGTGGGTATGTTTGCCACCCACCAACTACCCAGATGGGTGGGTGCTAGGGTAGGTGTGTGCCCGGTACCTGGACGTGGCGGCAACAGACAGGAAGCCGAAGCAAAGCAGTCAAAGCCAAAGAATCGAATGGAAACGAGGCCGATAAACTGAAAGTTCAAAGACGAAACGCCAACTAACTGAAAGGGTGGGACGCCTAAATGCAAACTATCAGAAAGGGCGGGACACCTAAAAGCCAACGAACCGAAAAGCTGCATCGCCTAAAAGCAAACTTACCGAATGGCCGCTCTGTCGAAACATCACCTACCCGAAAGGCGGCATTACCTACACGCCAACGGACCGACTGCCGCTCCACAGAAAAGTCCAATAACGGACATGACGTTGCCGGGGGGCGGTCCACACCCCCACGTCCATCACATCACTGTGAAGGCATGAACATTGTCCCAAACCTCCGCTCCACCCAACCCGCAGCCCGCGGAGGGTGGCCGTGGGAGAGTGGGGGCTGTCCCGAGGGATGCGCACCTTCGGCCGCTTTCAACATGGTGCTTGGGTTCAGATTGCCCTGTCACCTATGACTTGTGTGGGAAAATGAACCCCACGCTCCCGTCTACTCCTCTCTCTCCCCCTCTCTTTTCCCCTCCTCTCCCCCCTCTCTCTTCCTTCTCTCTCCCTCCCTTCTCTTCCCCCCCTCTCCCTTCTCTTTCTCCCCCTTCTCTCTCTCCTCCGTCTCCACCCACGGCAGCGTCCCACAGTTTCTGACCGCGATGTACCGCCATCGGACCCAACCTCCACATCAGGGTGATTCCCCCCACGACCCCCAGACTTTGACACCCACACCAGGGTGATTCACCCCGGCCGCGGGGACAGATGTTTTATTTATTACCATGTCGGTGTTTACGGAACGCACCCAAGCTCCCACGCACAAAACAGGCAGCA
Organism: Raja brachyura; assembly: GCA_963514005.1. Next base: position 46,853,840 of record OY740802.1, on the reverse strand, counting down.
TCTCTGGAGAGAAGGAATGGGTGATGTTTTGTGCAAAGACCATTCTTCAGAGTGCATCTGAAAGTGCGACCCAAAACGCCACCCATTCCTTCTCTCCAGAGATGCTACCCGTTCAGCTGAGTTACTCCAGCATTTTGTGTCTATCTTTGGTGTGACAGTTGTGTCATTTCATCGGCTTTGTGTATTGCACGCCCAGGAGAGAAGCTGGACATGCCGCTTGTATCTACAGTGCGCTCAAATTGAAATCCCATATCTTTGCGAGGGAGGGATGGAATGGATGTAATCACCGGCTAAAACAAAGGCCGTTCGGACAGGGAAATAATGCCACCAGTTAATTAACCATGTTCCAGAATGTAAGAACGATTTATACATGATATACATTTATACATGGTTATTTAACTGGTGTATATCATGTATACGTGGGACACTCCCGAAGGTGGAGACGGAGGAGAGAGAGGGGGAGAGAAAGAAGGGAGGGGGGAGGGGGGGAGAGAAGGGGGAGAGAGAGGTGGGGAAGAGAAGAGTGGAGAGAGAGAAGCGGGGAGAGAGAAGGGAGCGAGAAGAGGGGAGAGAGAAGGGGGAGACAAGAGTGTGGGGTTCATTTTCCCACATAGGTGACGGGGCAATCTGAACCCAAGCACCAAGTTGTAAGCAGCCGAAGGTGCGCATCCCTCGGGACAGCCCCCACTCTCCCACTGCCATCCTCCGCGGGCTGCGGGTCGGGTGGAGCGGAGGTTTGGGACAATGTTCACGCCTTCACAGTGATGTGATGGACGCGGGGGTCTGGACCAATCTGTGGCAAGTCCCGTCCCCCGGCAACATCAAGTCCGTTATTGGACATTTCTGTTGAGTGGCAGTCGGTCTTTTGGCGCCACCTTTTGGGTAGGTGGCGTTTTGACAGAGGCCATTCGGTAACGAGGCTTTTAGGCAAGGCAGATTTTCGGTTCGTTGGCTTTATAGCCGTCCTGCCCTTACTGTTAGTTTGCATTTAGGCGTCCCGTCCTTTCGGTTAGTAAGCGTTTCGTCTTCGGACTCTTTCGGTTTATTGGCATTTCGGCCTCGTTTCCATTCGGTTCTTTGGCTTCAATTTCTTTGCTTCGGCCTCTCGTCCATCGGCGCCACGTCCGCACACGGTGTGCCCAGACGGATATGTGAGGACCTGGGTGGGTGCAGGGTTGTTTGATGCCTGGGTCGGTATGAGAGTGCCCAGATAGTTGTGTGTATAGGTGGGTATGTGGGTAGCAGAGGTGGGTACCCAGGTGGATTAGTGGGTGCTCAGGACTTTCATATGAGGAAAGATTGGATAGACTCGGTTTGTACTCGATGGAATTTAGAAGATTGAGGGGGGATCTTATAGAAACCTACAAAATTCTTAAGGGGTTGGACAAGCTAGATGCTGGAAGATTGTTCCCGATGTTGGGGGAGTCCAGAACAAGGGGTCACAGTCTAAGGATAAGGGGGAATTCCTTTAGGACCGAAATGAGGAAAACATTCTTTACACAGAGAGTGGTGAGTCTCTGGAATTCTCTGCCACAGAAGGTAGTTGAGGCCAGTTCATTGGCTATATTTAAGAGGGCGTTAGATGTGGCACTTGTGGCTAAAGGGATCAGGGGGTATGGAGAGAAGGCAGGTACGGGATACTGAGTTGGATGATCAGCCATGATCACATTGAATGGCGGTGCAGGCTCGAAGGGCCGAATGGCCTACTCCTGCACCTATTTTCTATGTTTCTATGTTTCTATGTGCTCAGATGTGTGGGTACTGGGGTGTGTGGGTGCCTGGATAGATGTGTGAGGACCTAGGTGGGTGCAGTTTTGCTGGATGTTCAGGTGAGTCTGTTTGCCCAAGTGTGTGGGTGGCATGGAGGGAGAGAGGGAGGGAGGGTGGTGGATATCAGAGATGGCAGCTGCCTAGCTGTGTGGGTTGCCTGGCATGGGTGTGTGAATACTTTCTCTCCCCCTCTTCCCCTCTACGCCCCTCTCCCCCCCCCTGCCCCCCCCGCCCCACAACCCCCCTCCTCCCCATCCCCGCTCTCCCTCCCCTCTCTCTCTCTCTCTCTCTCTCTCTCTCTCTCTCTCTCTCTCTGTGTTGGCGGGGTGCAGGTGCACTCCATGGAGAAGAAGCTGGACTTCCTGGTGAACATCTACATGCAGCGTATGGGCATCCCACCATCAGAGACCGAGGCCTACTTCATCTCCAAGGAGCCCGACCCCGCCCCGCCCTACCACAGCCCCGTGGGCGTAGACAATCTCCAACTCTGCGATAAGACCACCAACGCCAACAAGACCACCTGCTCCTGCGCCGCACACAAACCCGTCCCTGGACAGGGCTGCCCACCCTCCACCTCCTTCCACCAGCACTCGGTGAACGGGCTGAGTCGGCACAGTCATGGCACGCTGACCTTCGTCACCTCGCCTGTGGGTGATGGCACGGCCTTTGTCAGGATTCCCCCCCCTCCCTCCACCTCACACGAGCGGATGTCCAGCCACGGAGGGGGAGGGCACGGGGGCTCGGAGCAGGCGAGGCACGGGGGGCATGCCAGCAGACGGACGGACACGGGGCTGAAGGAGAGGGACAGTGACACCTCCATCTCCATCCCCTCTGTGGACCACGAGGAACTGGAGAGGTCCTACAGTGGCTTCAGCATCTCACAGTCCAAGGACAACCTGGAGCATGCGGGTGGCCTCCCCCACTCCACCGCCACCCCCTGGTCCAAGGTGCGCCACTACATCGCCGAGGGAGAGTCTGACACTGACTCTGAAGCATACACTCCCTGCGGACCACCAAGGCCGGGCACCAACGACCTGCCACACTGTGACTTTGCATGGATCTCAAAGTAGACAAGAGGGCATGAGTATGTTGGACCAGGGGAGGGTGAGGGTGAGTCCGCACTGGCGTGGTTAGAGGTGGACCTTCACTGCAATGCCAAGGAGACAACCTGACCTTCTACAGCCACCTACCCTCCCGCCAGTCGCCCTGGACCTGAAGCCTCAACCTGTCCTGTCCCTTCAGAACCCCCCTGCCCCCATTGCATCCGTCCCCCCACCCCCCCAATGGGTTAAAGGTTCCCTCCCATCCCCTCCCCTCCATCCGACCACTGAATGTACCCCCTCCACACCACCTTGTCCATGTGGGCAGATGGGGGGGGGGGGGGCAGGGGTAAAAAGAGCACTCTGGAAAATGGCAGTGGAGTTACCCAGGTGAGAGAGGGAGGGATTCCAAACACGAGGATTGATTGAAGAGCTGAAGGAATGGCGAGTGGATGGGATTGGGAATCTTTTCCACAAAGAGGAATTGTGGGAGAGGACTAGTGAACCAAGCATCTTCAGTTGATGCATCGTTCAGTATTACTGCCTTCCTGGCTACTTCTGACCTTAATCACGTTTAACGTTAATTCTGTTTTTATCATTAAATGCCTTAGGTACCAGGGTGGGAGGTTGGCTTGGAGATGCCAGGTACAACCATGCTGCCTTGCCTGTTCATCCTCTGATTGTCCCCCCTGTTCTACCTCAGTGCTCTGGGCAAGGGTCAATCAATGTCTGGAACAGGGGAAGGCCACGGCCATCTTGTCCATTCTGTCCACTCGCATTCTTGCCATTAACATGTGAGGAACACTGTGTTAACCCTCCAGTTTTTTTCTGGCTCTCTGAATAGCTACTCTCTTCATATCCCCGTGCCCTGCCTTGACTCCCTAGTGAAGATACTCGATCTGAGTCAATCCTATCTCAGGCAGGCTGGGCCTGGTTTTACGACTCTGGGTTTGATTCCCAGTTCAGGAGCAATGTTCCCGGTAACTGGACCATTTAAATTTATCGCAGTTTTACTATGACCACAGCAGTCCTGAGTATGTGGAATGCAGGGCAGTGCAGGGATAAAACTGACCCTCCCCACCCCCCTCACGGCTCCTCCCCACCCCCCTCACGGCTGCTCTGCTCCCCTCTCCTCCCCTCCCCTCCCACTGCACTGCTCTGAACATGGGCAGGGGTGCACCTGCCCTTCGATCACCATCCATACACCAACAGCCTGCCTGTTCAAACTGTTATTGGTTTTGTGTTCCTACATTACAATGGTGCCGACATTTTAAGGAGATCTCACATTAAAAACAACAACATTTTAAGAGAGGGTTATGGGCCAAACGTAGACAAATAGAACATAGGAACAGGCCCTTCGGCCAACATGATGCCAGTAAACTAACCTCTTCTGCCTGCACATGATCCATATCCCTCCATTCCCAGCATATCCACGTGCCTATCTAAATGTCCCTTAAATCCACCACCACCACAGGCACCCACCACTCTATAAAAAAAACTGGCCCCACACATCTTTAAACTTTGCCTCTCTCACCTTAAAGCTGTGCCCTCTAGCATTGATCATTTCCGCCCTGACTCCTTACCTTATCTATGCCTCTCATAATTTTATATACTTCTCTATCGGGTTTCCCTGCAGCTCCAGAGAAAGCAATCCAAATTTTCCCAACCTCTCCTTGTAGCCGGGGCCAGTCTAGTTGGGTGTCTTGGTCGGCATGGACGAGACGGGCCGAAGGGCCCGATTCCGTGCTGTTCGTCTGACTATAGCAACCACTGGCTGTGCATAGCTGTGGGATGTCGTGAGGTGGGATGAGTGCCTTCCAGATACTGGTCTTGCTTTAGTCTTGGAAGCTTGGTGGTCTTGGCTCTGACACTCTGGGGCTCCAGGGTAGGGTCCGCTCAGTGGTAGTAACAACAACTACCTGATTGTATTTGGCTTGTTTCTATTTGACCTCTCACGTACTCCCACCTCACACACACTTTTTTACAAACTTAAATTTATTTACAATAATATTTATACGATAATAACACAATAGAGAGAGTACAGAGGAGATTTACTAGAATGTTGCCTGGGTTCCAGCAACTAAGTTACAGAGAAGGGTTGAACAAGTTAGGTCTTTATTCTTTGGAGCGCAGAAGGTTAAGGGGGGACTTGATTGAGGTTTTTAAAATGATGAAAGGGATAGACAGAGTTGACGTGGATAAGCTTTTCCCATTGAGGGTAGGGAAGATTCAAACAAGAGGGCATGACATGAGAATTAAGGGACAGAAGTTTAGGGGTAACATGAGGGGGAACTTCTTTACTCAGAGAGTGGTGGCTGTGTGGAATGAGCTTCCAGCAGAAGTGGTGGAGGCAGGATCGATTTTAACATTTAAAATTAAAGTGGATAGGTATATGGATGGGAAGGGAATGGAGGGGTATGGTCTGAGTGCAGGTAGATGGGACTAGAGGAAAATAAATGGTTGGCACGGACTGGAAGGGCCGAGAAGGCCTGTTTCCGTGCTGTAATTGTTATATGGTGTTATATGGTTATAACAAAATACCCGTCACCATAATACAAAAATTGGCAAATATTATTAGTAAACATCAAATGACTATATTGCAATCCTGATCCAGGATACAATCAACCCCCCTGCGGTGTCCAGCGCTTCTGGTGCCCATGGACACCGCGTGTTCATTCTCAAGGGACACCCGGGTGCAGACGTAACCCTGGAACAGGAACAGGCAGTCTGCCTGGTGCTGTGCCCCACGAATGCTCCCGGCCATGCCCAGGAGAAAACCAACCAGGACATCCTCTGATCTACCCTCTCCCCTATGCACCCAGGATGGTGAGACTGAAGTGGAATCAGAAAGATAGGAGAACACCCCCACTCTTGGTCCATGCTGCATGTTGGAACCCACTCATTGTGTCGACTAGTTCCCCTACTCTCAGTCTCCCTTCTCCATTTCCAATCTTGCGTCCAAATGAAAATGCTCAAGGCCGGTAGAGCTCTTCCAATGGGATTGGCAGTCTGGGTTCATTGGTTCCTTATTAAATAGGCCAAGGTACAGTGAAATGTTTTTTGTTTTACGCAGATCAGTAAAATTATTGGCATACATAAGTACAATCCCCAGTTAAGTACAGAATGCATAGAAACAGCCCACTGAGCCACATGCTAGTTGCCAGGTTTTGGTGCCATTTCGAAGTGCCAGTTGCATCCCTCTCTCTCGTTGGTCGGCAGTCCAGGAGATTGACTGCTGAACTCTGGCGACGAGAGTTGGAGACTCGGCAGGGGCAGCCGTGGACATTTCCACCCTGCCTCTCTTCATCCATAGCCTTGCACATTGCTCTTCCGAATGATGAATGGGACATTTCCCAGAAGATCCCCTTCATTTTCACATTTTCACGGCTCACAGGAGCCGTTGGAAGAGGAGGAGGAGGGGGAGGAGCAACACCTGACCGGAAGCCGCTGATTGGTGGGAAGGGGACTAGGGTAAGCAGCTGATTGACAGTCAGATTCCAGCAGTTGGTAGTGTAATTTTGTATTGTGTTGAGATTGTATCCTGTGTAAGGGGGAAGTATGAAGGCCAGGGCAGTGCACTGTTGTGGATGTCAGATGTGGGAGGTCAGGGAAGCTGATAGCCCTCCAGACGTCCACATCTGCGCCAGGTGTGTCGAGATGGGGCTCTTAAAGGACTGTGTTAGGAACCTGGAGCAACAGCTGGAGGACGTCCATCTGGTCAGGGAGAGTGAGGAGGTCATAGACAGGAGTTACAGGGAGGTGGTCACTCCCAGACCACGGGAGGCAGACAAGTGGGTCACTGTTAGGAAGGGCAAGGGGCAGAGGCAGGGACTAGAGAGTACCCCGGTGGCTGTACACCTGGAAAATAGGTACTCATGTTTGAGTTTGATTGGAGCAGACAGCCCACCTGGGGGCAGCAACAGCGGCTGGGTCTCCGGCACAGAGAACGGCCCTGATGCTCAGAAGGGTAGCAAAAAGAGAAGGGCAATTGTAATAGGGGACTCCATAGTTAGGGGGTCAGATTGGCGATTCTGTGGACGCAGTCGGGAGACCCGGATGGTATTTGCCTCCCTGGTGCCAGGGTCTCGGATGTGTCAGAACGTGTCAAAAAGATTCTGAAAAGGGAGGGAGAGGAGCCTAATGTTGTGGTACACATTGGTACCAATGACATAGGCAGAAAAAGAGAAGAGGTCCTGAAAGGAGAATTTAGGGAGTTAGGGGGAAAGTTAAGGAGAAGGACCAAAAGAGTAACAATTTCAGGATTACTGCCTGTGCCACGTGACAGTGAGAGTGGAAATGGAATGAGGTGGAGGATAAATGTGTGGCTGAGGGACTGGTGCAGTGGGCAGGGATTCAAGTTTCTTGATCACTGGGACCTCTTTTGGGGAAGGTATGATCTGTATAAATAGGACAGGTTGCACTTGAACCCGAGGGGAATCAATATCCTGGCGGGGAGATTTGCAAATGAGACTTTACCCGAGTCCCTCTCCCCAGCCTTTCTAGTTTAGAAGGGGCTAGGGGACAGGGTGTGGGGCAAGAGGCGGAGAAGGGAAGCACTCGGACCCAAAATGTAGGCGAGAAAGAGGAAAAAGATAATAAACAGAGAATAAGGGATGGTGGGTTTCTAAAATGTGTATATTTTAATGCTAGGAGCATTGTAAGAAAGGTGGATGAACTTAGAGCCTGGATTGACACCTGGAAATATGATGTTGTGGCAATCAGTGAAACATGGTTGCGGGAGGGTTGTGATTGGAAACTAAATATTCCAGGATTTCGTTGCTTCAGTTGTGATAGAATTGGAGGGACCAGAGGTGGAGGGGTTGCATTGCTTGTCAGAGAAGATATTACAACAGTGCTTTGGCAGGATAGATTAGAGGGCTCGTTTAGGGAGGCTATTTGGGTGGAACTGAGAAGTGGGAACGGTGTAGCAACACTTTTAGGTGTGTATTATGGACCACCAAATGGGGAGCGAGAATTGGAAGAGCTAATTTGTGAGGAGATAGCAGATATTAGTAGTAAGCACAAGGTAGTGATTGTGGGAGATTTCAATTTTCCAAAAATAGACTGGGAAACACATTCTGTAAATGGCCTGGATGGTTTGGAGTTTGTTAAATGTGTGCAGGATAGTTTTTTGCAGCAATACATAGAGGTGCCTACTAGAGGAGGGGCAAATTAGAAAATGAGATGGGACAGGTGGCGGAGGTATGCGTTGGTGAGCACTTCGGGACCAGTGATCACAATACCATTAGTTTCAATATAATTGTGGAGAGAGTCAGAACTGGACCTAGGGTTGTGATTTTTGATTGGAGAAAGGCTAACTTTGAGGGAATGCATAATGATTTAAAAGGAGTGAAATGGGACATTTTGTTTTATGGGAAGGATGTAGAAGAGAAATGGAGGACATTTAAAGGGGAAATTGTAAGAGTATAGAATCTTTATGTCCCTGTTCGGTTGAAAGGAAATGGTAAACATCGGAAAGAGCCATGGTTCAAGGGAAATTGGACACTTGGTTCGAAAAAAGAGAGATATCTACAATGATTATAGGAGGCATGGAGTAAATGAGGTGCTAGATGAGTATAAGGAATGTAAAAAGAATCTTAAGAAAGAAACAAGAAAAGCTAAAAGAAGATATGAGGTTGCTTTGGCAAGAAAGGTGAAAGTAAATCCAAAGGGTTTCTACAGCTATATTAATAGCAAAAGGATAACGAGGGATAAAATTGGACCATTAGAGAGCCAGAATGGACAGCTATCTGCAGAGCCAAAAGAGATGGGGGAGATAGTGAACAATTTATTTTCTTCGGTATTCACCAAGGAGAAGGATATTGAACTCTGTGAGGTAAGGGAAAAAAGTAGAGTAGCTATGGAAACTATCAGATCAAAGAAGAGGAAGTACTGACACTTTTGAAAAATATAAAAGTACTAGGGAAATTGATGAGGGTAAAGCAGTGGATGTTGTCTATGTGGATTTCAGTAAGGCCTTTGACAAGGTTCCCCATGGAAGGTTGGTTAAGAAGGTTCAATCTTTGGGTGTTAATGGCGGAGTAGCAAGATGGATTCAACAGTGGATGAACGGGAGATACCAGAGAGTAATGGTGGATGGCTGTTTGTCAGGGTGGAAGCCGGTGACCTGTGGGGTGCCTCGGGGATCTGTGTTGGGTCCACTGTTGTTTGTCATGTATATCAATGATCTAGATGATGGGGTGGAAAATTGGATAAGTAAGTATGCAGATGATACTAAGATAGGTGGTGCTGTGGGTAATGAAGTAGATTTTCAAAGTCTACAGAGAGATTTGGGCCATTTGGAAGAGTGGGCTGAAAGATGGCAGATGGATTTTAATGCTGATAAGTGTGAGGTGCTACATCTTGGTAGGACAAATCAAAATAGGACGTACATGGTAAATGGTAGGGAATTGAGGAATGCTGTGGAACAGAGGGATCTAGGAATAACTGTGCAGTGTTTCCTGAAGGTGGAATCACATGTAGATAGGGTGGTAAAGAAAGCTTTCGGTCTGCTGGCCTTTATAAATCAGAGCATTGAATATAGGAGTAGGGAAGTAATGTTAAAATTGTACAAGGCATTGGTGAGACCAATTCTGGAGTATGGTGTACAATTTTGGTCGCTTAATTATAGGAAGGATGTCAACAAAATAGAGAGAGTACAGAAGAGATTTACTAGAATGTTGCCTGGGTTCCAGCAACTAAGTTACAGAGAAAGTTTGAACAAGTTGGGTCTTTATTCTTTGGAGTGCAGAAGGGGAGACTTGATTGAGGTCTTTAAAATGATGAAAGGGATAGACAGAGTGGAGGGGTACGGTCTGAGTGCAGGCAGATGGGACTAGGGGAAAATAAATGGTCGGCATGGACTGGAAGGGCCGAGAAGACCTGTTTCCGTGCTGTAATTGTTATATGTTATATGGTTATATGATTTAACTTTGTTTACAGTAATCCCTCTTTATTTTGTGCCACCAGCCGTGCACAGAATGCTGTGTTAACAAATACTTGAAACAAATATCTCTCACCCTGGCCCTGGCACTACTGACGGTTTACAATAACTTCATTTACATGGCATGCTCAGTGGTACAACATCCCGAGGTGCGTGACAGGCCTGGAGCCGGCATGGACTGAAAGGCCAAACGGCCTTGTGTTGTGCTGTAATTGTTGTGTGATTACCAAACCAAGTGTAGGTTCAACAAGCTCTGCTCAGTGAAGGGCCTCCCTAGATATCACCTCAATGACAAGCAGCATTTGGAATGTATATTGTAAGTCACATAAGCAGCACGTGGATGGGAGATGTTTAAAGGGTTTGGGTCAAATGCAAGCAGATGGGACTAGCTCAGCTGTAAAGTGTGGTTGGCATGGAGGAGTTGGGCCGAAGGGCCTGTTTCCGTGCTGTGCAACTCTGAGCATGTAACCAATCTGATGCCCCAGATGCCAGCATCTGTGTGCGTGTCTGAACAATTCTCAGGATCACTGATGATGTGAATGGTGCACCCTAAACCTGAATGTAGAGGAGGGCATTCCCTATGCCTCTGATCTGTAACCCAACATGGTCTCTAGTTCAGGCCTTCCTGTCCTTGCTGGCTGGTCCTGGGGCAGCGGGGCTGTGGCTTCAGCTGCCAGGGCTGGTTTCACTAGGGTTTAAATACAAGGACATTCGCTGCGGTTCACATGTCATTTAAACCTCTGATCATCAAACAAATCATCACCTCCAAAGAAAAGCCAGTTGGTAATGCTCTGGTCTGGATGTCACTCCAGGCCCCCAAACAGTAGAAATCAAACTGTCCTTGAAGTGGCTCAGCAAGAGTGTTTACCTAAACGTGATCCTGTGACTAACTAACCAATACAATTCCCTCCCCTACCTCACTCCATGAAATCGATGACTTTCACCAGATCTTTGCAGAGGCACCGTGGGGTGCTGGGCTGGCAGGTGTGTGTTGTATAGTTGTGTAGCAGCCCTGGCCCACTGCTCATGGATGACAGATGCCTGGGGTGAGCAGTTGCAAGGTTTCCGTGTGCAGCTCGGTCACTGATTGTGGGCATGGTGTTAAAGCAAGCTGCCATCTGATGTCGTGGGTCTTTTTACCCATGCTTCAGAGAGCTGTGGGACACGATATACATGAACATACCTGTCCGCAAACGCACTCATCCTCATACTCTCACTCACTTTCTCACTCATACACTCACACTCCCAGTATCTCACACAGACTTCATATATATATATATACACACACACACACACACACACAGTGCACTCTCTTACATTCTCTCACTCACACTCCCTTACACGGTCTCACATACACATAGACTTGACACATACATGCAGACTCACATACACGCACATTACATACTCACACATTATACACAGACACATAGATGCACACAGTCGCATATTCCCACAGCAAGGAAGTGGTTGTGGGAGGTACAATAACAGCATTTAAGGGACATATTAGCAGATAGATGGATAGGGGATATTTGGTGGGGCATGGGTCAAACACCGGCAAATGGGACTCATGTAGATGGAGCATCTTAGTTATTGTGGACGAGTTGGGCCAAAGGACCTGGTTCTACACTGTATGAGTCCGACACACACAAAGACATGCACATCACATTTCAATTAGCTGAAAAAGATATAGTGTTTATCTCAGGTTTGCCCAGCACTGGTAACAAATTTATCAGCTTGAAATGGAATCAATTTCTCTCTCCACAGCTGCTGCCTGACCTGGGTGTTTCCTGCCTTGTCCGTATTTATCCACCTGCAACCCGCTCCCTGTCATTCCCTCCGACCCCTCCGATACAACAACATGCTGTAACGCACACCTGGGAGGTTGTTAACCCATGTATGAATTTCAATGATCCAGTCTGTAAACTCTCGTGAGCCCAGCATCTATAATATTTTTACACAATGTGTTGTAGATACGTGATTTGGGTCACAAAATGAAACGTCAAAGCACCTGGGCTCACGGTCTACTGGGGATTTGTAACTTTTAACCACCTTAATTAGTTTCCATCCTAAAACACACACCCCGGAATCTTCAATACAGATCCACATTTAGATTCTAGCCAGAAATTTGATCGTAAGACATAAGAGCTGAATTCGGCCATTTGGCCCATCGAGTCTGCTCTGCCATTCGATCATGGCTGATCTAATTTACCCTCTCAACCTTATTCCCCTGTCTATATCTTGTCCTCTAAATAGAAATATCTCCATCCCCTAAACCCGAAAAGTAGATACCAACTCACAACTCTGGGATAGTTTTTATTCCATCTGTCAACATGCTGGCCCACTCAATTAATTTATATGCTATACTTCTATAATTCACTCAGGAATCTAATGTGTTATACCAACCCTCTAGTACCTCTGGATTAGATTGTTCATCAATCCAGAGGTACAAGAGGCATTGTCTGTCAGGCAAGATGGAAACCCTCCAAACCCCTCAATAATTTCCATCCATTAACCCACATAGTGTTGGTTATTCTATATACAAACCTGAACCCTTAATTTGACTCCAGTCGTAAACTTGCTCCTGGCTACATGTCGTCGTCCGCAGAAAACTCGATCTTCTCGACCTGGCAGCTACAGAGACCCGGGTTCAATCCTGACCTCTGGTGCCGTCGGTGTAGAGTTTGCACGTTCTCCTTGTGACCGCAAGAGGTTTTCCCCGGGAGCTCCGGTTTCATCCCACATCCCAAAGATGTACGTTAATTGGCCCTCTATAAATTGCCCGCCGAGTCTTTGGGACGGCATGTTGGGCTGAAGGAAGCGGAGATAACTCATCTGGATATGTTCCTCTGTATGCTAACACTGATCCACTGATTTAAATGTTACACTGTCATGATCTCACCAGTCTATTATACCTGCTAAACTTGATTGGTTTCTAGCCTGGAACTCACTATCCGTTATTCTAAGTATAATTCCCTCGACTAGATTCCAGCCGATAATATTCCTGAATATCTGCTATTTAACACTGAACCCCTTTGGTTGCATCCCAGCCCATCCCAGAGGACGTGTTATTAACGTTTAAAGTTCCCTTCATTCCAACATTTCCATCGGATCCTAGTGAACCGTCAGTGTTACAAATCTCTGTGATCCCCCCCCCCCCTCCCCTCCCCTTATCCCCTCTCGCCCCCTCCCCTTTCTGAGGCGCGCGAACTCCAGGGGTCTCTGGAGACAGATGTACCTGGGAACATTGCATGAATAAGCAGCGTTGAGCTTTAATTGACATTTAGTTAGTTTCCACAATTAATATATCTTGCTACGCATGCACACACATTCCAATGCTATTTTGAAAAAAAAATTGCATTTATAAAATTTAATAGTGAAAATGACTTGCATTGGGTGGCTGAATCGAGCAATCTTACAATCCTGTTTCCTAACCCAAATCTTTTTACTCTAAGGTTAACCATTTGCACAAGGTATTTATCGGGACTTTTACAATTTCTATACACAGCAGCCTTTGGTCAGTGTGGTGCCTGTTTTGGGTTCAAGCGGGGCATTCGTAGACTGTGTCGGCTGCAGGACACGGCTTTCAAGAGCTGGAGGGTCGGGGAGGTGGAGGGGTGAACACCTCCCGGTGAGTGAGCCGGGGAGTGCGAGCTGCAATCAGTCAGACGACGTATGACTCTACGAGTGTGACTGCATTTGAAAAGATTCCATGAATTCTATATTATTAAATAAAGTGTATGCACTTACAAAGCACACACAACCTCTGCCTCATTGGTCAGTTGGGTCAGAAATCTTTTGTTCCCGTGTTTATCTTGTTGAATTGTTAAGGCAATCTGTAGACAATCTTTCCAGGCATGGCAGGGCTGCCAACATTGGGTGAGAGTTGGGAGTGAGAAATTGCGAGAGACCAAGCTCGCGGGGGGGGGGGGGGGGGGGGTACGGAACCTTTGCACTTTGAAATTGTGCAATATGGTGCATACTGTAGCGAGTCATTTCACTTACACTTGAATGCAATATATATGCTTTAAATGGGATTAGCTCTAAATAAGGTTAGGCTGAATTACATTCCTAGTTACATTCCACAGTAGAGCCAGGCTCTGATCAACAGGTGCAGCACATGAATGATCTTAGAATATTCATGTATGGAAATCAGATTATAATCAAACACTTGGCCCATGTTGACCAACCTGGGTCTCACTGCACACCTGGTACTACTCCTGACCCTGACTCCAGTTGCAAACCTTCTCTCATTCCTGACCCTGAGTCCAGCCTTACACCTGGCCCCCTATTCTACCCTGATCATAGCTGCTTACCTGCTTAAGTTCCCAGTGCTGAAAACTCCCATTGTCCCAGCTTTGACTGCACACCTAGTACTATTCCAGACCTTGACTCTGGATGCACACTTGGCCTTGCTCCTAGCCCCTTTGCACTGACAATATATCTGGCCCACACATAAAGCCCCATATCTGACCCCCTGGACTTAACCGATTATGTTCAAGTCCACAGGTGCTTATCTAATGCAGTAATCCTTTATGGGGGCACTTCGCAGACCAAATTATGGATAACAACATTTGCTACACCCATTGGCTGCCTTGTTATCTAACATGCTAGTTACTTTGTCAAAGAAGTCATCAATTGGTTGAACACAATTCCCATCCATAAAATTAAACTCACTCAGCTGTATAAGTATTCTGATACAATTTATTTTATTTTCGTAACAAACTGTCCTGAGGTCATTTTCACCGCCAATATTTTCAGTATTATGCAGTCTTCCTCTCAGCTGGGACTTTTCCGAAATGCAAAGTCCAATAACTATATATTTAAGCAATATTAAACTGTGATCTTGAGAGTACATAATATTTTCTGTCATATTCATAACACAATGATAAAAAGACCTTTGTTTTGATTGCACCTACCAACATCCATACATTATTATATTACAGTTGATACGTACCGAGGGCAAATATTTGTTCCAATGCTCCCCATTCCCAATTACTTTTACATTGAAGTGATTGAAATCCAAGTGAAGTTTAAATGGCATCATAAAAGTAAAACCTCCAGAATGGATGATATTCATTACGTGGTTGGTTGGGGTCAGTATCAGCATAATTACTATATTATAACCATGTAACCATATAACAATTACAGCACGGAAACAGGCCTTCTCGGCCCTTCCACTCCTTGCCAACCATTTATTTTCCCCTAGTCCCATCTACTTGCACTCAGACCATGCCCGTTATATCCCTTCCCGTCCATATACCTATCCACTTTACTTTTAAATGTTACAATCGATCCTGCCTCCACCACTTCTGCTGAAAGATCATTCCACACAGCCACCTCTCTCTGAGTAAAGAAGTTCCCCCTCATGTTACCCCTAAACTTCTGTCCCTTAATTCTCATGTCATGCCCTCTTGTTTGAATCTTCCCTACTCTCAATGGAAAAAGCTTATTCATATTAAACTTTTAATCTTCAGATGTACTGCTTCAAGCTAAAACTAAAGACAAATAATAACCTCCTCACATATTCCCCTGCAAGTATTTCTGTCACACCTTTAAAATATGCCCTTTCTTTGAACAAGCTCTTAAATATTGCATCTGAATCGGTTTCCATCTGATTACACTCCGTGAGGATGTTCATCTACGTGGGGGGGGGGGGGGGGGGGGGGGGGGGGGGTTAGAAATAGTCAGTGAGGTAAACAAACATAATAGTTGAGTGGCAAATGACAATAGTGCTCCCTTCCTAATTAACTGAAGGAAATAATGGGTTATCGGGGCTGCATGTTGTGACAGACAGCCTGACACCTTGCATGTCATTTAATATTACACTTATCCCATCCCCCTGGATATTCCAGATTAATAAATGAAGGTTTTGTCAACTAATTACAAATCAGGCTAATTACAAATCAATAACATTAGCCAACTCCGAAACACGAAGCGCTGAGCATTGGGATCCAGACATCACGGACAACTGGCCTCAGTTCCCCGCTCACATCTGGCAGTGTTCTCCGTCTGAACCAGGGGCTGCGGAGCATTTTCGAAAGTGGGGAGGCTGAGCGATCTCTGACCTTAGGGGTACCCGGTGAGGGAGTGGAGTAACTGAGTGGGAAGAGGGTGTGAAAGAAGGGTGTCCCCCCTCCCAGGGTACGAACTTTTTGAAATTTGATGTATTAAAATCATGTTTTAGTGCATTGTAGAAGAATGATTTCAATGTTTTTTTGTATGAAGTATTTTTATGAGGTAATTTTTTAAGGGGTAACTTTTTCCACACAAAGGGTGGTGGGTGTATGGAACAAGCTGCAATAGGAGGTAGTTGAGGCAGCGACCAACCCAACATTTAAGAAACAGTTAGACTGATACATGGATAGGACAGGTTTGGAGGTATGGACCAAAAGCAGGTAGTGTAGCTGGGACATGTTGGCGGGTGTGGGCAAGTTGCGCCGATGGGCCTCATTTCACACTGTATCACTCTATGACTACATAATACCTCCACCATGCATGAATGCTACAAAATCAAGTGGTCGAGTTTTATTGCCATATACTCAAGCATAGAAATGTAGAAAATAGGTGCAGGAATAGGCCATTGGCCCTTCAAGCCAGCACTGCCATTCAATATGATCATGGCTATTCATCTAAAAGCAATACATTTCCCCATATCCCTTGATTTTGTTAGCCCCAAGAACTAAATGTAACTCTCTCTTGAAAACATCCAGTGAATTGGCCTCCACTGCCTTCTGTGGCAGAAAATTCCACAGATTCACAACTCTCTGTGTGAAGAAAGTTTGTCCTAATCTCAGTCCTAACTCCCCCCCCCCCCCCCTTTATTCTTAAATTGTGACCCCTGGTTCTGAACTCCTGCAGTGAGCAACTCACCAGCCCGGCAAACACTCACCAGCCCGCTCCCCGTCTGCATCTGTCCCTGCCGCTGCTTCTGCTTCCAACACCCATGGCCCATGCAGTTGATATGAGTTTTGAAATTTTCGTTGATCACAGAATTTCTCATGACAGAGCGTGTGAAATTTGTGATTAGCGTGAGAATTTGGCGAAATGCGTGATTCTCACGCTCAATACATGGAGTTGGCACCCCTGCCTCTCTAACCCCCCTCTCTCTCTCCCCGGTCTCTCTCCACCTCTCTTCTCTCACATTTCTCTCTCCCCCTCCTTTCTCTACCCTCTCTCTCTCTCCCTCCCACCTCACTCTCCTCCCTCTCTCTCTCCCCTCTCTCTCCTCTCACTCCCCTCTCTCCCCCTCTATCTCTTCCCTCCCCTCTCTCTCCCCTCTCTTTCCCTCTCTGTCACTCCCTCTCTCTCCCGTCTCCCCCCCTCTCTCTCTCCCCCTCTCTTCCTCTCTCTCTCCTCCCCCTCTCCCCTCTCCTTCCCACCTCTCTCTCTCTCTCTCCCTCTCTCTCCCCCCTATCTTTCTTCTCTCGCTCCACCTCTTTCTTCCCCCTCTCCCTCTCTCTCTCTCCCCTCTCTCTCCCCTCTCTCTCTCTCTTTCCCCCGTATGTCTCTTTGCACCTCTCTCCCTCTTCCCCCTCTCTATTTTACCACCCATCTCTCTTCCCCCTCTCTCTCTTCACTCTTTCTTCCCACACCCCTCGATTTACCCCCCTCTCCCTACCTCTCTCTCCCCCTCTCACTCTTCTCTCTCCCCATTCTCTGCCTCTCTCCTCTTTCTCCTCTGACCCCTCTCTCTCTCCCCCTGTCTCCCTGTCTCCTTCCCCTCTTTCTCGCCGCCTCCCTTTCAGAGTGTCTGTCCCTTCGGCACAGAGATTCTCACGGCAGCGGCAGCACTGGGACTGCTCCACGGCCGGAGCTGCAGCGAGCGACTCGCCAGCCCCGCAAACACTCGCCAGCCCGGCAAACTCTCCAGCCCGGCAAACACTCGCCAGCCCGGCAAACACTCGCCAGCCCGGCAAACACTCGCCAGCCCGGCAAACACTCGCCAGCCCGGCAAACACTCGCCAGCCCGGCAAACACTCGCCAGCCCGGCAAACACTCGCCAGCCCGGCAAACACTCGCCAGCCCGGCAAACACTCGCCAGCCCCGCAAACACTCGCCAGCCCCGTTCTCAATTTTATCCTCATCCCACGGAGGGAGCGCCGCGCTGTGGGAGGGGCGATACTGAGGGAGTGCCGCGCCATATTTTATTTTTTTTATTATACAAATACCTTTATTCAGAAAATAAAAAATAAACATACAGAGTATTAAGACGATCAAAGTCTGCCCACATTGACAGCTTGCAAACAAACCACAGAACAACTTCTGATCTTCCTGCAGAAGTGGTGGAGTAATTACAGCACCGTGCTGTAATTGTTATATGGGTATTATATCTTATATGGTCCATTACTATTGTGTAGATGCCCTCTTCTGAACAGAGGAATTAAAAATGAAATAGCAGGTAGCTTCTATTGTTTGCTAATACTATCAAGGATTGAATACTATAATGTAGTTTTTATTGGTAATTCACTTACCAGGAAATATCGAGATTGGTAATTTCATTTGCTGATAGAGTCAAAATCAGTAACAAAAATCTGACAGTTCTGGGCAGATTTTCGAGCAGTAGGTATAGAAACATAGATAGAAACATAGAAAATAGGGGCAGGAGGAGGCCATTCGGCCTTTCGAACCAGCACCGCCATTCTTTGTGATCGTGATCGTCCCCTATCAATAACCCATACCTGCCTTCTCCCCATATCCCGTGACTCCACTAGCCCCTAGAGCTCTATCTAACTCTCTCTTAAATCCATCCAGTGATTTGGCCTCCACTGCCCTCTGTGGCAGGGAATTCCATTAATTCACAAATCTCTGGGTGAAAACTTTTTTTCTCACCTCAGTCTTAAATGACCTCCCCTTTATTCTAAGACTGGCTCCTGGTTCTGGACTCACCCAACATTGGGAACAATTTTCCTGCATCTAGCTTGTCCAGTCCTTTTATAATTTTATATGTTTCTATAAGATACCCCCTCATCCTTCTAAATGCCAGTTAATTGGTGATGACACCTCCACAGATGCAGAAAGGATTTTTTGAACTTCTACAGGTGTACAGTAGAGAGCATATTGGCTGGTTGCATCATGGCCTGGTTCAGCAACTCAAACGCCCAGGAGCAAAGACGACTGCAAAAGGTGGTGAAAACTGTCCAGTTCATCACGGGTTCTGACCTCCCCACCATTGAAGGGATCTACACGAATCGCTGCCTCAAAAAGGCAGCCAGCATCATCAGAAACCCTCGTACTAGTCATGGTAAGAACAGAATGATAGGGGAACTGAATGTGTGGCTGAGGTGTTGGTGCAGGGGTAGGGATTTAGATTCATGGACCAATGGGATCTCTTCTGGGGCAGGGGTGACCTGTACAAAAGGGACGGGTTGCACTTTAACTGGAAAGGGACCAACATCCTGCCTTGCAGGTTTGCTAGTGCTACACAGGTGGGTTTAAGCTAAACAGTTGGGGGGGGGGGGGGCATTCAACAAGGTGAAAGTGTATGTGTGGAGTTAATGGGAAAGAGAATGCAGGAAAAGCCATGGAAGTCGCCAGAAATAACAGGACAGAAAGTTTAAAAAAGGGGAAGAGATTAAGGACAGGTAAAATCGGGATGGTTGTGAGAGGAGGGGTGGTCAACACCAAATTAGAAGTATTATATTTGAATGCACATGGCATAAGGAACAAAGTGGATGAGCTAGTAGCACAGTTGGAAATTGGCAGGTATGATGTTGTAGGCATTAGGGAGGCATTAGGCTACACATCCTATCGCAAGGACAGACAGGTGAGCACTGCTGGTAAGGAATGAAAACAAATCAGTCCTTAGAAAATGGTGACATAGGATCAGAAGATGTAGAGTCCCTGTGGGTAGGGCTAAAAATCTGCAAGGGTAAAAATACTCTAATGGGAGTTATTTACAGGCCCTCAAACAGTAGTCAGGATACAATTTGCATCACGAAATAAAATTGGCATGTACCAACGGCAAAGCTCCGGTGGTCATGGAAGATTTCAATATGCAGGTAGACTGGGAGACCCCAAGAGAGAGAATTTGTAGAGTGCCTCCGAGATAGCTTCTTACAGCAGATTGTCGTAGGGATAAGGCAATTCTAGATTTAGTGTTGTGTAATAAACCAGATTTAATATTAGAACTTGAGGCAAAGGAACCACTAGGACGTAGTGACCACAATATGATAAGATTTAACCTTCAAATTGAAAGGGAGAAGGTGAAATCAGATGGTGAATCAGTGTGACTCAGAGGTGTCTCCCATCTCAAATCGATCACTTTGGTTTCATTCCTAATTCTGGGATCCCAAAGAACAAATAAGGAATTGCTGTTAGTTGTTCAGGTTTATTCAACCAGGGTGAGACTCGTTCCAAGTATCTGGGATTAGGGAGGCACGTATATAATTCAGTGCAATGCGTTCACTCATGTTCATGGGTGGTTTTAACAAGATACTGTAAATACTGGCCTTTTAAAAAAAGAACCTGTATGGTTTCCTTTTACATCCAGTCTTGCAGGAGGACATCCAAGTTCATACTTCCTTTTTCCAGTTTCCAATTCTTTCGCAATAAGTTAGGTGTATCCAACGAGCATTATTTTCAACCTTCACTGTAGGTAGGTGTAGTCAGTAGTACTGCGAAGGGCTCCTTCCACCGTTCTCCCAATATCCTCCGATCCCAATTTCGTATCAGTTTGTGATCTCCTGGTTGTAAGGATTCGCCGTTATGGTCAGCTGATAGTGGTTTCTGCGTTTCTCTGGTTCAGTGGTTTCTGTAAGACTAACATTGTTCGGGTCAATTGCTGTGCATATATAATTAATTCATCACTAAGGTCCTGTCCAGTCCTAGTCAAGACTTTACTTCAACTCTTTAACTGCTTACAAGGCAGACCCTTTAAAAATAGGTCATTATAAAGAAAAAACAATTAAAAAAATATTCCCAATTCTTTCAATCTATCTCCCCAAATTCACAAATTCAAATTCACAAAAAGAAATTCTGAGATAAAGGCATTTCCAATTCTCATCCAATACCTCAATCTGAATTCCACATGGCCAGTGCGCAAGTCAGATCTCGCTTTAATTCTATTGAAAAGGTAAGAAATAGGAAAAAATCAAACTTAAAATACTGACAAGGTCACCAATCCTAATGCCAGGTTATGCTGCGAAGAAAATGAACAGGCTCTTTGCTGAACCACATCCGCTGTTTAATAAAAGTTGAGAAGACCGAGAAAGTTGGGGCAGCTCATGCCCACACAGCTGCAACTTAAAGAGACACTACCTTATAAAACACATGAAACTCTACAAAGATTGATTGCGTAAATGAGCATGTTCATTCAATGACATCCTATTTCATCTGAATTAATTCAACATTCACCCAGACTGGTTCCACAAACAAGTAACAGTCTTTAAACTCACTCACTCTACACCCTCTTTTCTGTGACATTCACTCACAAATTTCCACACCTCGTGCAAAATGCTGAATCTCAGATATTCACACACGTTAAAGCAATAACATTCTCACTCAAGGGTAAAACACAGTTATACACGATTCTCCTCAAGGAAATCATGCAAAACTCTTACAACTCTGATACACCCAAAAATGAGAAATTTACATTTTGATATTTCTGATATTATCAGGCAAAGTCACTATGTCCTGTGCTTTTGTGTTGCTAACCTTGACCAAGCTAGCTTTGGAGTATTATAAAATAGAACCCATACATAAATATAATTATATTTAATTATATACATAAATATAATTTAAGAACAAAAATAAGAAAGTGTCCTGCAGACAAGATCCATATATACACAGATTCAGAGGAGAATTTTATTTGTCAGCCAGCCGTTTCATAACCTTGAGTTTATACCACTGGAGATGCTGGATTTCATTCCATACATAATTACAAAATGTATTCAAACACAGCTAGAAAGTTGCTTTACTAGCCAAGGTCAGTGCTCCACTAACTTTACCGACCAAGACATTTAAACTAATCATTCACCAAAAACGATCATACTATGTTCATAAATACAATACATACTGAAATTCTGAAAAATGACCCGTTTACTCCTACTCTTTGCTTCCTGTCTGCCAGCCAGTTCTCTAGCCACATCAATACTGAGCCCCCAATACCGTGTGCTTCTTGGGGTGCCCTTCCCTGTAGGAGTACTGGAGCCCCTTCCTCTTCACGGGATCATAGTGTCGTATATCCTGCTGTTAGTGACTGGTGGCCAGGCATGGGGGAGGTATTCTACACTATTTCTAATTTTGTTTCTCTCCTCGAATTTGTTCCTCACCCCCCCTATCCCTGTAAACAGGGTCGCCATGTCGGACAAGGGGTCCCCGAGGATATTTTGCTTAGGTTTCCATTTGTACACCAATTGTTTAATATTACATTGGCCAACCGTATTATCTCTTTTTAAAAAATCTATTCATTATGTAATCTTTATGTTTTCCTCGATCCAAATAACACATATGCTGTACCGAAGCTCCAACATTACTCTTATCCCGAGCCTATTCCATTACTGGCTCAATATTGGCTTAATACCTCAGACAGCCTACTTAGTCTGAGTGAACAATCCCAAAAATTGTCTTACCTTGTGTTGTCTGTTCTGAAAGATCTTGGCCAGGAACCAGATCACTTTGGATGAAGGACCACAGTGTTCCCGGGCACTCTCAGGAGTTCAGACTCAAGGGGTCCGATAGTACACTTTCTACTCCCTTTGAGATCCCGGCCAAACTGTAGCCTCTTACTCAGAGATAGTTAAGGTTTGTTTCACTTCAAACAGACGAAACGCAATAAAATCAGTAATCAAGTAGTAAAATTTATTTCGCCAGGCGGGTGTGGTAGTAACTCTTACAGTATGTAGATACAGACTGTACAGAGCAACTCTATCCCCATACACAGAGGTAATGTTGAAACAGATATATTTATACCCCAATAATCAACGATACTTTATCTTTCAGAGCATCGTACAGCCTCTGGCCTGCTAAGATTGACAGGTTCTTCCAGGGAAGCTATTTTTCTGCAGATCAAGCATTCTTGTTTTTTTGTGATCTTGTTGATCTATTGTTTAAGCACTTTGCAATCTGTAGAGCAGAGGGAAAGAACCATTGCCTGAATATTCCTCGGATTATTTATATTATAGTGCAAAAACATTGTGTGATAGTGCTGTAGCCTTGCTAGTGTAATGGGAGAAAGGTGAAGGCATTTCCTGATAGCTTTGCTAGTATAATTGGAGAAAGGCGAGAGCCTGTTTTTATTTCAAGTTTTACAGCTGAATTCAGATTGTAATTTATAAAACTTAAACTTTCTCTCAAAAAAAGTTAATTTGCAGGTCGAATCAGTAGTAAGGAAGGCAAATGCAATGCTTGCATTTATATAACCATATAACAATTACAGCACGGAAACAGGCCATCTCAGCCCTTCAAGTCCATGCCGAACAACTTTTTTCCCTTAGTCCCACCTGCCTGCACTCATACCATAACCCTCCATACCCTTCTCATCCATATGCCTATCCAATTTATTTTTAAATACCAACGAACCTGCCGCCACCACTTCCACTGGAAGCTCATTCCATACCGCTACCACTCTCTGAGTAAAGAAGTTCCCCCTTATGTTACCCCTAAACCTCTGTCCCTTAATTCTAAAGTCATGTCCTCTTGTTTGAATCTTCCCTATTCTCATAGGGAAAAGCTTGTCCACATCAACTCTGTCTATCCCTCTCATCATTTTAAAGACCTCTATCAAGTCCCCCCTTAACCTTCTGCGCTCCAGAGAATAAAGACCTAACTTATTCAACCTATCTCTGTAACTTAGCTGTTGAAACCCAGGCAACATTCTAGTAAATCTCCTCTGTACCCTCTCTATTTTGTTGACATCCTTCCTATAATTGGGCGACCAAAATTGTACACCATACTCCAGATTTGGTCTCACCAATGCCTTGTACAATTTTAACATTACATATCAGCTTCTATACTCAATGCTCTGATTTATAAAGGCTAGCATACCAAATGCTTTCTTTACCACCCTATCTATATGAGATTACACCTTCAAGGAACTATGCACGGTTATTCCCAGATCCCTCTGTTCAACTGTATTCTTCAATTCCCTACCGTTTACCATGTACGTCCTATTTTGATTTGTCCTGCCAAGGTGTAGCACCTCACATTTATCAGCATTAAACTCCATCTGCCATCTTTCAGCCCATTTTTCCAACTGGCCTAAATCACTCTGTAGACTTTGGAAATCCTCTTCATTATCCACAACACCCCCTATCTTGGTAACATCTGCATACTTACTAATCCAATTTACCACCCCTTCATCCAGATCATTGATGTACATGACAAACAACAAAGGACCCAACACAGATCCCTGATGCACCCCACTAGTCACCTGCCTCCAACCCGACAAACAGCCATCCACCATTACCCTCTGGCTTCTCCCATTCAGCCACTGTTGAATCCATCTTGCTATTCCTGCATTTATACCCAACAGTTGAACCTTCTTAACCAACCTTCCATGAGGAACCTTGTCAAAGGCCTTACTGAAGTCCATATAGACAACATCCACTGCTTTACCCTCGTCAATTTCCCTAGTAACCTCTTCAAAAAATTCAAGAAGATTAGTCAAACATGACCTTCCAGGCACAAATCCATGTTGACTGTTCCTAATTAGACCCTCTTTATCCAGATACATATATATATTATCTCTAAGTATCTTTTCCATTAATTTGCCCACCACTGAAGTCAAACTAACCGGTCTATAATTGCTAGGTTTACTTTTAGAACCCTTTTTAAACAATGGAACAACATGCGCAGTACGCCAATCCTCGGGGACTATTCCCGTTTCTAATGACATTTGAAATATTTCTGTCATAGCCCCGGCTATTTCTACACTAACTTCCCTCAATGTCATAGGGAATATCCTGTCAGGACCTGGAGACTTATCCACTTTTATATTGTTCAAAAGTATCAGTACTTCTTTTACTTTGAAACTCATAGTATCCATAGCTACTCTACTAGTTTCCCTTACCTCACATAATTCAATATCCTTCTCCTTGGTGAATACCGAAGAAAAGAAATTGTT
This sequence comes from Raja brachyura, assembly GCA_963514005.1. The sequence goes on along the minus strand of OY740802.1, from coordinate 46,829,026 downwards.
CAATATCTCCCCCATCTCTTTTGGCTCTGCAGATAGCTGTCCACTCGGTCTCTCTAATGGACCAATTTTATCCCTTGTTATCCTTTTGCTATTAATATAGCTGTAGAAACCCTTTGGATTTACTTTCACCTTACTTGCCAAAGCAACCTCATATCTTCTTTTAGCTTTTCTAATTTCTTTCTTAAGGTTCTTTTTACATTCCTTATACTCCTCAAGCACCTCATTTACTTCATGCTGCCTATAATTATTGTAGATCTCCCTCTTTTTCCAAACAAGATGTCCAATTTCCCTTGAAAACCAGGGCTCTTTCCAATTTTTACTGGTTCCTTTCAACCGAACAGGAACATAAAGATTCTGTACTCTTACAATTTCCCCTTTAAATGTCCTCCATTTCTCTTCTACATCTTTCCCATAAAACAAAATGTCTCAGTACACTCCTTTTAAATCATCTCACATCTCGTTAAAGTTAGCCTTTCTCCAATCAAAAATCTCAACCCTAGGCCCAGTTCTGTCCTTCTCCATAATTATATTGAAACTAATGGTATTGTGATCACTGGACCCGAAGTGCTCCCCAACGCATACCTCCGCCACCTGTCCCGTCTCATTTCCTAACAGGAGGTCCAGCACTGCCCCTCCTCTAGTAGGCACCTCTATGTATTGCTGCAAAAAACTACCCTGCACACATTTTACAAACTCCAAACCATCCAGCCCATTTACAGAATGTGTTTCCCAGTCTATGTGTGGAAAGTTGAAATCTCCCACAATCACTACCTTGTGCTTACTACTAATATCTGCTATCTCTTTACATATTTGCTCTTCCAATTCTCGTTCCCCATTTGGCGGTCTATAATATACCCCTATAAGTGTTGCTACACCTTTCCCACTTCTCAGTTCCACCCAAATAGCCTCCCTAGATGAGCCCTCCAATCTATCCTGCCAAAGCACTGCTGTAATATCTTCCCTGACTAGCAATGCAACACCTCCACCTCTTGCCCCTCCAATTCTATCACACCTGAAGCAACGAAATCCTGGAATATTTAGTTTCCAATCACAGCCCTCCTGCAACCATGTTTCACTGATCGCCACAACATCATACTTACAGGTGTCTATCCAGACTAAGCTCATCCACCTTTCTTACAATGCTCCTAGCATTAAAATATGCACATTTAAGAAACCCCCCATCTCTTATTCTCTGTTTATTTCCTTTTTTTTCTTTCTCCTCTTGTGTCCGAGTGCTTCCCTTTTCTGCTTCCTGCCTCCCATTCTGTTTACTAGCTTTTGCTATTTGCATCCCTCGCCCCAACCATTCTAGTTTAAAGTCTCCCCAGTGGCCTTTGCAAATTTCCCCGCCAGGATATTGGTCCCCCTCGGGTTCAAGTGCAACCCATCCTTTCTGTACAGGTCCCGCCTACCCCAAAAGAAGTCCCAATGATCCAGAAACTTGAATCCCTGCCTTCTTCAAACTGGTGAAGGGTCTCGACTCAAAACGTTGCCTATCTCCTTCTCTCCTTAGATGCTGCTGCACCCGCTGAGTTTCTCCAGCTTTTTGTGTAACCCTTAATGCTAATAAGTCATCGGTCAGGCCACATTTGGAGTACTGTTAGCAAATTTGGGCTCCATATCTGAGGAAGGATGTGCTGGCTCTAGAGAGGGTCCAGAGGAGGTTTACAAGAATGATTCCAGGAATGAGTGGGTTAGCATATGATGATCATTTGACAGCACTGGGCCTCTACTCCCTGGAATTTAGAAGGTGGAAGGGGGACCTCATTGAAACTTACAGAGTAATGAAAGGCAAAGTGGATGTGGAAAGGATGTTTCCACTGGTGGGAGAGTCTAGGACCAGAGGTAATAGCTTCAGAATTAATGAATGCTCTTTCAGAAAGGTGAGGAGGAACTTTTTTAGTCAGTCGGTAGTTAATCTGTGGAACTCATTGCCACAGAGGGCTGCGGAGGCCAAGTAATTCAATATTTTTAAGGCAGAGATAGACAAATTCTTGATTAGAGCGGGTGTCAAGGTTTGTGGGGAGAAGGCAGGAAAATGGGATTAGGAGGCAGAAATCAGCCATGATTGAATGGTGGAGTAGACTTGGTGGACCAAATTACCTAATTTTACTCTTATAACTAGTGAACATGTGAATCCACACTCCCGTGGCCACACTCTCATTTCACTAGTTCCATTGGGATATAGGAGCCCGAAAATTGTAGTCCAGCTTCTTCCCTATCTCAGGAGGTTAAACACTATAACCTCCAAATAAGCTCAAAGTTACATTAAATTGGGGCATTGGTTTTGTACTATTTTTTCCACTATTACTTAGATATGAGGTTGCTTTGGCAAGAAAGGTGAAAGTAAATCCAAAGGGTTTCTACAGCTATATTAATAGCAAAAGGATAACGAGGGATAAAATTGGACCATTAGAGAGCCAGAATGGACAGCTATCTGCAGAGCCAAAAGAGATGGGGGAGATATTGACAATTTATTTTTTTAGGTATTCACCAAGGAGAAGGATATTGACCTCTGTGAGGTAAGGGAAAAAAGTAGAGTAGCTATGGAAACTATGAGATTCAAAGAGGAGGAAGTACTGACACTTTTGAAAAATATAAAAGTGGATAGGTCTCCAGGTCATGACAGGATATTCCCTAGAACATTGAGCGAAGTTAGTGTACAAATAGCAGGGGCTATGACAGAAATATTTCAATTGTCATTAGAAATGGGAATAGTGCCGGAGGATTGGCTTACTGTGCATGTTGTTCCATTGTTTAAAAAGGGTTCAAAGAATAAACCTAGCAATTATAGACCGGTTAGTTTGACGTCAGTGGTGGGCAAATTAATGGAAAAGATACTTAGAGATAATATATATAAGCATCTGGATAAACAGGGTCTGATCAAGAACAGTCAACATGGATTTATGCCTGGAAGGTCATGTTTGACAAACGTTCTTGAATTTTTTGAAGAGGTTACTAGGGAAATTGATGAGGGTAAAGCAGTGGATGTTGTCTATATGGATTTCAGTAAGGCCTTTGACAAGGTTCCCCATGGAAGGTTGGTTAAGAAGGTTCAATCTTTGGGTGTTAATGGCGGAGTAGCAAGATGGATTCAACAGTGGCTGAATGGGAGATGTCAGAGAGTAATGGTGGATGGCTGTTTGTCAGGTTGGAAGCCGGTGACCAGGGGGGTGCCTCAGGGATCTGTGTTGGGTCCACTGTTGTTTGTCATGTACATCAATGATCTAGATGATGGGGTGGAAAATTGGATAAGTAAGTATGCAGATGATACTAAGATAGGTGGTGCTGTGGATAATGAAGTAGATTTTCAAAGTCTACAGACAGATTTGGGCCATTTGGAAGAGTGGGCTGAAAGAATGCAGGTGGAGTTTAATGCTGATAAGTGTGAGGTGCTACATCTTGGTAGGACAAATCAAAATAGGACGTACATGGTAAATGGTAGGAAATTGAGGAATGCTGTGGAACAGAGGGATCTAGGAATAACTGTGCATGGTTCCATGTGTTCTGTGCATGCAGATAGGGTGGTAAAGAAAGCTTTTGGTGTGCTGGCCTTTATAAATCAGAGCTTTGAATACAGGAGTAGGGAAGTAATGTTAAAATTGTACAAGGCATTGGTGAGACCAATTCTGGAGTATGGTGTACAATTTTGGTCGCCAAATTATAGGAAGGATGTCAACAAAATAGAGAGAGTACAGAGGAGATTTACTAGAATGTTGCCTGGGTTCCAGCAACTAAGTTACAGAGAAAGGTTGAGCAAGTTAGGCCTTTATTCTTTGGAGCGCAGAAGGTTAAGGGGGGACTTGATTGAGGTCTTTAAAATGATGAAAGGGATAGACAGAGTTGACGTGGATAAGCTTTTCCCATTGAGGGTAGGGAAGATTCAAACAAGAGGGCATGACATGAGAATTAAGGGACAGAAGCTTAGGGGTAACATGAGGGGGAACCTCTTTACTCAGAGAGTGGTGGCTGTGTGGAATGATCTTCCAGCAGAAGTGGTAGAGGCAGGATCGATTTTAACATTTAAAAGTAAAGTGGATAGGTATATGGACGGGAAGGGAATGGAGGGGTATGGTCTGAGTGCAGGTAGATGGGACCAGGGGAAAATAAATGGTCGGCACGGACTGGAAGGGCCGAGAAGGCCTGTTTCCGTGCTCTAATTAACCATATAACCATATAACAATTACAGCACGGAAACAGGCCTTCTCAGCCCTTCCAGTCCGTGCCGACCATTTATTTTCCCCTAGTCCCATCTACCTGCACTCAGACCATACCCTTCCATTCCCTTCCCGTAATTGTTATATGGTTATATATGGTTTCGGTTTTTTTTTGTGATACAGCGCAGAAACAGGCCTTTCAGCTCATCATTCCATGCCGACTAGTGATCAGCCCATACACTAGCACTATCCTACACACTAGGGATAATTTACAATCTTTTCCAAAGCCAATTAACCTACAAATCTGTAAGAAGGAATTGCAGATGCTGGTTTAAACCGAAGATCGACACAAAAAGCTGGAGTACTCCTGTATTCAAAGCTCTGATTTATAAAGGCCAGCACACCAAAAGCTTTCTTTACCACCCTATCTGCATGCGATTCCACCTTCAGGGAAATTTGCAGCATCTCTGGAGAGAAGGAATGGGTGACATTTTGGGATGAGACCCTTCCTCTGACGTACAAATCTGTATGTCTTTGGAATGTGGGAGGAACCGGTGAAAACCCACATGCTCATAGGGAGAATGTACAAATTCCGTACAGATAGCACCCGTGGTCAGGATTAAACCCACTACAGTGGTGTAGTTGCACTGTGAGGCAGCAACTGCACCACGGTGCTGCTCCCATACACAACTCACTGGCCTGAACTTCACAACCAATTTCAATCTTGCACACAAATTCACTTGGACCATCTCCAACATCTCCCTACCGTTTCTAGATCTCGCCGTCTCCATTACAGGAAACGGACTATTGACCGACATCTATTCCAAATCCACTAATACCCATGGCTATCTAGACTGGATTTTTTTTCCAACCTGCTTCCTGTAAAGACTCTATCCCCTACTCCCAATTCCTCCGTCTACGCCGCATCTGCGCCCAGGATGAGGTTTTCCATACCAGGGCATCGAAGATGTCCTTATTCTTTAGGAAATAGGGATTCCCCTCTACCATTATAGATGGGGCTCGAACCAGGTCAAACTTCACTGCACAGGAAGTATTTGGACCGTTCGGGCGAAATAGATTTCTTCGCATGCCTTTTGGCATAAGATCTGCTAATGAAGTATTTCAGCAAGCTATGGAGCAGTTGTTTGCAGGTTACCCATACTCCATTGTAGTGGATGACAACCTCGTTGCTGGACAAACTATCGAAGAACACAATGCTAATCTGACAAAGGTCCTGGATCCCGCCAAGGCCATTAACCTCAAGCTAAACCCTCAAAAATGCAAATTAAGGGAAAGTGAGGTGAAATACATTGGCCACTAAGGACGGCCTAAAAACTGATGCGGAAAAAACCAGTACCATTGATCCGCCTACACCAGCACAACAACACACTTCTGCAGCAGCTGCTGCTTTACCAGTGGTGACACCCCCTCTGTCTGCGCTGCAGTCCCCTGTTTCATCACCGGGAATGTTGGTCCAATCTCCGTTTTTCCCCACCGAGGACAGAATTGACGATCGAACACCGGGAGCAGCAATAGGGTGAGCAGTTTCAATGTAAATTGAGAAATCTTCTTCAAATATGTGCCACCATTCTGCGAGGTCTTTGTCAAACACCAGGATGTCTGATTTTCTGAGAGCGGAAGTCACAGTAATATATACCGGAGAAAACAACAAAGTAAAATAAAAGCAATATAATTAAGCAAGGAGTGAGTCCGTACACTCTGACACCATGTCGAGCTTCTGCTGTTGGAATAACTTAGGTCAGCGCACTGATTAAGATCCAAAGACTTTATTAGCGTTACAGCCTAGGTAACTTCATCATAACACGTAACTCAAGACTGAGGGAGAAAGGGCAGGGAAGTTTTCTGTTAAACTAGTGGGCAAAGTATGACATAACATGAGTGACACTGATCTACACCAGGGTCTCCTCGATATCCGCTCTGCTCTTACTCCCCCTCCCCCCATTTGTAACAAGGATCGATTCCCCCTTGTCCTCACCTTCCACACCATCACCATATAACTCTCCAACATTTTCGCCACCTCCAACAGGATCCCGTTACTGGCCACATCCTCCCAACTCTACCCCTTTCTGCTTTCCACAGAGACGTTTCCTCTGCAACTTCCTGGTCAACTCGTCCCTTCCCACCCTGCAACAGTCTTTGCAGGTGAGGCAGAGGTTCACTTGCACCTCCTCCAACCTCATCTACTGTATCCACTGTTCCAGGTGTGGACTTCTGTACATTGGCGAGACCGAGTGTAGGCTCGGCGATCATTTCGCTGAACACCTCCGCTCAGTCTGCTTTAAACTACCTGATCTCCCGGTTTCTCAGCACTTTAACTCCCCCTCTCTTTCCCAGTCTAACCTTTCTGTCCTGAGGCTCCTCCATTGTGCTCCAGAGTGAGGCCCAGCGCAAATTGGAGGAACAGCACCTCATATTTCACTTGGGCCGCTTACACCACAGCAGTACGAACATTGACTTCTCTAACTTCAAATAGCCCTTGCTTTCCCTCTCTCTCCATCCCCACCCCCTTCATAGTTCTCCCACCAGTCTTACTATCCCCGACAACATTCTATCTCTGTCCTGCCCGCCCCCCTGACATCAGTCTGAAGAAGGGTCTCAACCTGAAAAGTCACCCATTCATTCTCTCCAGACATGCTGCCTGTCTCACTGAGTTACTCCAGCATTTTGTGTCTATCTTCGATTTAAACCAGCATCTGAAGTTCTTTCCTACCTAAAACATAATGGTTTGTTTGTTTGTTTGCCTTGTGAGTATGCATGCGTGTGTATATATATTTTTGTTTATTATATTGTTTAAAGAGTACTATGTTTATATATTCTGTTGTGCTGCTGCAAGAAAGAATGTCATTATTGTGTCTGGGACACAATGACAATGAAGTACTCATCTATTTTGACCTGACTCTTGGCCTGCTGAGTTTCTCCAGCGCTTTGCGTTTTGTTTTGTGTTCCTTGTTGCTGGGGTTAACAAGGAGCAAGTGTCTTTGCTGAACTGTTAATCAATGATGTTTGATCCGGTGAAGAAGTGTTGACTCTCATTGCATCTGATATCCTCCAGTGATGGAGTGCCTGAGTCAAGTGGACAGCTTTGATTTCACTGTAATGCTAACTGCCTGCTCCTGTCGGAATGATTCTCGGATTGTCTTGCTTCCTCTTGTCTGCCACTATTTATATCTTCGGCCCAAGGTCGGTGAGAAGCTGTAAGTCCCTTTACTGGGTCGGATGGCAGAGCCACAGTGCTGACCATACAGGTGTCCGTGCCAGATCATGACCGGGCTGGAGTTTAGAGCTCAGTCTGAAACCTCGACTCTTTCCCCTCCACTGATGCTGTCCGACCTGTTGAGAATTTCCAGCACCTCTTGTGCTTGGATTGGATTTCTTGCCCCTCCCTTGTTCACACAACAGCAACGGCACAGACAGAGGCCATTCATTCCATCCATTCAATGTTCCCACCAGCCATTCCGTTTCATTGGAGCCTTGACTTCAGATAGTTATCCAGCTCCTTTATAAATAGCACCTTTGGCATGTAGTCGTGGAGCAGTACAACATGGAAATGGGATCTTCAGCCCACCTTGTTCATGCTAAACAAGATGGTCTACTGGGCTAGTCCCATTTGCCTGCATTTGGTGAGTATTCCTCTAAACCCCTCCAAGCCACAAATTTATCTAAATGTCTATTAAAAGTTGAATTGTATCCACATAAGTTCATAAGTTCTAGGAGCAGAATTAGGCCATTCAGCCCATCAAGTCTTCTCTGCTATTTAATCATGGCTGATCAAACTTTCACTCTCAACCCCATTCTCCTGCCATCTCCCCATAACCCCTGACACCCTTACTAATCTGTTAATCTCCGCCTTAACAATATCCAATGACGAGGCCTTCACGGCCATCTGTGGCTTCGACAACTTCCTCTGGCAGCTCGTTGCAGATACAGACTGCCCTCTGAGTGAAGAGGCTGCTCCTGAGGTCCCTGTTAGATCACCGCTGGGAAAGTGCTGAGATTCCCACTGTCTGCAATGCAGGTGGTGGAACTGGGGCAAAGAACATCTTCCCTGTCAGTGCAGAGGGCAGAGAGGAGCCAGGTTCACATCTTATCCCATACTGGCTAAGAAAGGCGTAGAGAACTATAGGACACTCTTTTCCCCAGGGTAGGGAAGTCCAAAAATCGAGGTGACCCAACAAACTGCAGATACTGGGATAGAGTCATAGTCACACAGCAAGGAGACAGGCCCTTTGGCCCAACTCTTCCACGCTAACATAATGACTATGCTATAGTTGGGATCACGGACACATGGCTCCAGGATGACCAAGGCTGGGAGCTGAACATCCAGGGATATTCAATATTCAGGAGGGATAGACGAAAATGAAAAGGAGGTGGGGTAGCGTTGCTGGTGAGAGAGGAGATTAATGCAATAGAAAGGAAGGACATTAGCGTGGAGGATGTGGAATCGATATGGGTAGAGCTGCAAAACTCTAAGGGGCAGAAAACACTAGTGGGAGCTGTGTACAGGCCACCTAACAGTAGTATTGGAGTTGGGGATGGCATCAAACAGGAAATTAGAAATGCGTGCAACAAGGGTAACACGGTTATAATGGGTGACTTCAATCTGCATGTAGATTGGGTGAATCAAATTGGCAGGGGTGCTGAGGAAGAGGATTTCCTGGAATGTATGCGGGATAGTTTTCTCAACCAACATGTGGAGGAACCAATGAGAGAGCAGGCTATTCTAGACTGGGTATTGAGTAATGAGGAAGGGTTAGTTAGCAGTCTTGTTGTGCGTGGCCCCTTGGGCAAGAGTGACCATAATATGGTTGAGTTCTTCATTAGGATGGAGAGTGACAAAATTAAGTCAGAAACAAGGGTTCTGAACTTGAATAAAGGTAACTTTGAAGGTATGAGATGTGAATTGGCCAAGATAGACTGGCAGGTGATTCTTAAAGGGTTGACAGTGGATGTGCAATGGAAGGTATTTAAAGACTGCATGGATGAAGTACAAAAGTTGTTCATACCAGTTTGGCAAAAGAATAAATCGGGGAAGGTGGTGCATCCATGGATAACAAGGGAAATCAGGGATAGTATCAAAACAAAAGATGAGGCATACAAATTTGCCAGAAAAAGCAGCCTACCGGAGGACTGGGAGAAATTCAGAATCCAGCAGAGGAGGACAAAGGGCTTAATTAGGAAAGGGAAAATAGATTATGAAAGGAAACTGTCAGGGAACATAAAAACTGACTGCAAAGGTTTTTATAGATATGTGAAGAGAAAGAGACTAGTTAAAACAAATGTTGGTCCCTTGCAGTCAAAAACAGGTGAATTGATCATGGGGAACAAGGACATGGCAGACCAATTGAATAACTACTTTGGTTCTGTCTTCACTAAGGAAGACATAAATAATCTGCCGGAAATAGCAGTGGAACGGGGGTCAAATAAGATGGAGGAACTGAGTGAAATCCAGGTTAGCTGGGAGGTGGTGTTGGGTAAATTGAACGGATTGACGGCCGATAAATCCCCAGGGCCAGATAGTCTGCTTCCCAGAGTACTCAAGGAGGTAGTGGATGCATTAGTGATAATTTTTCAAAATTCCTTAGATTCTGGAGTAGTTCCTGAGGATTGGAGGGTAGCTAATGTAACCCCACTTTTTAAAAAAGGAGGGAGAGAGAAAGCGGGGAATTACAGACCAGTTAGTCTAACATCGGTAGTGGGGAAACTGCTAGAGTCAGTTATTAAAGATGGGATAGCAGCACATTTGGAAAGTGGTGAAATCATTGGACAAAGTCAGCATGGATTTACGAAAGGTAAATCATGTCTGACAAATCTGATAGAATTTTTTGAGGATGTAACTAGTATAGTGGATAAGGGAGAACCAGTGGATGTGTTATATCTAGACTTTCAGAAGGCTTTCGACAAGGTCCCGCATAAGAGATTAGCATACAAACTTAAAGCACACGGTATTGGGGGTTCAGTATTGATGTGGATAGAGAACTGGCTAGCAGACAGGAGGCAAAGGGTAGGAGTAAACGGGTCCTTTTCAGAATGGCAGGCAGTGACTAGTGGGGTGCCGCAAGGCTCAGTGCTGGGACCCCAGCTATTTACAATATATATTAATGATTTGGACGAGGGAATTCAATGAAACATCTCCAAGTTTGCAGATGACACCAAGCTGGGGGGTATAGTTAGGTGTGAGGAGGATGCTTGGAGGCTGCAGGGTGATTTGGATAGGCTGAGAGAATGGGCAGATGCAGTATAATGTGGATAAATGTAAGGTTATCCACTTTGGTGGCAAAAACATGAGGGTAGACTATTATCTGAATGGTGGCAGATTAGGAAAGGGGGAGATGCAACCTGGGTGTCATGGTACACCAGTCATTGAAAGTAGGCATGCAGGTGCAGCAGGCAGTGAAGAAAGCAAATGGTATGTTAGCATTCATAGCGAAAGGATTTGAGTATAGGAGCAGGGAGGTTCTACTGCAGTTGTACAGGGTTTTGGTGAGGCCACACCTGGAGTATTGCGTACAGTTTTGGTCTCCAAATCTGAGGAAAGACATTCTTGCCATAGAGGGGGTACACAGAAGATTCACCAGACTGATTCCTGGGATGTCAGGACTTTCATATGAGGAAAGATTGGATAGACTCGGCTTGTACTCGCTGGAATTTAGAAGATTGAGGGGGGATCTTATAGAAACTTACAAAATTCTTAAGGGGTTGGACAAGCTGGATGCTGGAAGATTGTTCCCGATGTTGGGGGAGTCCAGAACAAGGGGTCACAGTCTAAGGATAAGGGGGAATTCCTTTAGGACCGAAATGAGGAAAACATTCTTTACACAGAGAGTCGTGAGTCTCTGGAATTCTCTGCCACAGAAGGTAGTTGAGGCCAGTTCATTGGCTATATTTAAGAGGGCGTTAGATGTGGCACTTGTGGCTAAACTCTGGTTTCCTCCCATATTCCAAAGATGTGCAGGTTTGTAGGTAAATTGGCCCCTCTGTAAATAGTCCCTGGTTGGTAAGGAGTGGATGAGAAAGTGGGATATCATAGAACTAGTGGGAATGGGAGATCGATGGTTGGTGTGGCCTCGGTGGGCCGATGGGGCTTGTTTCCATGCTGCATCTATAAACCAAATGAAACTCGAAGTTGGGCACTGTTCTGGGCCCTGGTGCGAGGTGAAGTCCAGTGAGTCAGTGGGTCCAAGATGCCCCATCTGCACTCCAACACTTGTGATCTTGGGAACATTGGACACGTCTCCAGCAGATAACAACCCTTCCTATTGTTGCTGATTTCTTAAATCAACCACTGAGTTATCTGGATCTGACTTTGTAGATGCAGTTTAATAGATTTCGTACTTTCCCCCTCTGGAATATCCATTTCATTATTCTGTATTTAATTTTCCTGTATAGAGTTTTTATTCTCTTTCTTTCTATTGAATATTATTCTGTGATCTCTCTTCTTCCAAGCATTATTCTAACACCTGGTCGATTTATTTTTTTATCGCATACTACTGATTTTTAATTTTCACTGCCTTTGGTCTCCACTTTGTGGCATTTCCTGATGTTATAAGACAACAATGCAACAGATTTAATGGATGGTTTTATTAGCAATGTTACAAAATGTTGAGATTTTAAAAATCAAGTCTGCAATTTATCCCATCAGATAAAGCATAAAAAGAAGTTTAATTTGACACCTAATTTACTTTCATATCTTCAGTATTAAGAAAGTTATTGCCATTTTCATACTCGGAAATGAGCATCTTGCTTCCCATTGCCTTTCAATTGACTCAACTCAAAAGCTGTGATCTGGAAAAGTTAAAAGCCCATAACATTCTTAAAAATTAAGAGAACTCAATGAAATTTTCAGTTATTATAGATTGAAGCATTCTGAAACAAATATTAAACAATCTTACTTGGATTACCTGAAATTAAAGCATATAATTAGTTAGTTATCTAATTGTAGCTAATTACAAAATTCAATGAGTAGATCTAAATATCTATCCATTTCTTAAGAAAATATAAACTTTTTTAAAATTGCCTAAGTGTCCAAATAACATTCACACAATAATCCACAATATAACATAATTTTTAAATCTCATTTTCATGAATTTCTGGGCCAAATGGAAGGAATTTAGTGTTTTATGCCTGTAAATTAATGGCCATTTAAATCAACTAGCGAGTGGGTTTTAGTGGAATGCGGTGGATTAGAACGTTGCGGTTAGTGGTGAAGTCGGGGGGAAAAATACTGTTTGTTCATACATTTTTTTGGACCCCATTTCGCAACATAAAAATATTATTAAAGCCTCCCGAAAAACCAACTTTTAATATAAAAATAAACTATTTACCTTTTTTTCTCCCCTACGGAAAATCGTTCCCGTTGTCAGTGCTCACGGCTTTTGAAGGTGATTTTTAAATTACTCTAGTTAATAAATAATTTAGAGTAATTTACAAATACCTTCATTGATGAAATGTCGGAGCGATTTTTCTTCCGCAACGAAATCGCCCGACATTGATCGATTTTCCCAGCCTGTGGAAAAACGGCACTTTAAGCCCGCCCCCCTCTGAAAGGCGCTAAAGTCGCGCACACGGGGAGCGACAGAAGTGCAGCGCCGCTAAAGGTAAGTTTTGTAACATACCTAGTTTTATGACAAAGGCGTTTCCAACTTCTCAGTTCCAAGTTCCTTCAAAGCATCTGCAATTTTGTTCCATTTTTGCCAAAAGGTTTTTCAAAATCTTCACACAGAACAAATGTCTGTGCTGAACATGCTGTCAATTTAAACTCATCTCCTCTGCCTGCACATGATCTCTCCACTATCCCTCCACTTCCTGTATATCCATGTGCCAACCTAAAAGTCTCTTAAACACCCATTATCATATCTGCCTCCACCGCCACCCTGGCAGCAAGGGTTCCAAGCCCCACCTCCCGCTGTGTAGAAAAGTTCCCTCACATCTCCCTTAAACCTTGCCTCTCCCACCTTAAAGCCATGCCTTTTAAATTTGACATTTCCAACCTGTGGATAAGTTTTGACTGTCTGTCAACCCTGACCGTGCCTTTCATAATTTTATACACTACTATCAGTCTCCAACACCCGAGAGAAAACTATCCAACTTCATCCATATCTTGAGGATTCCTTTTGCATTACTGTGATTACGTTAAATGTGAATGTATTAAGTGATGCTTGACTTTAATAATTTGACTTTAATGATTTAATGCAGGTACAACAGGCATTGAAGCAAGCGAATGACATGTTGGCCTTCATAACAAGAGGAGTCGTGTATGCAACTGCAAAGACGTCCTTCTGCAGTTGTACAGGGCCTTAGTGAGACCACATCTGGTGTATTGTGTGCAGTTTTGGTCCCCTAATTTGAGGAAGGACATTCTTGCTATTGAGGGAGTGCAGCGTAGGTTTACATGGTTAATTCTCGGGATGGCGGGACTGCCATATGCTGAGAGAATGAAGCGGCTGGGCTTGTATACACTGGAGTTTAGAAGGATGAGAGGGGATCTTATTGAAACATATAAGATTATTAATGGTTTGGACACGCTAGAGGCAAGAAACATGTTCCCGATGTTGGGGGAGTCCAGAACCAGGGGCCACAGTTTAAGAATAAGGGGTAAGCCATTTAGAACGGAGACGAGGAAACACTTTTTCACAGAAAGTTGTGAGTCTGTGGAATTAACTGCTTCAGAGGGTGATGGAGGCCGGTTGTCTGGATACTTTCAAGAGAGAGCTAGATTGGGCTCTTAAAGATAGCAGAGTGAGGGGATGAAGGCAGGCACAGGTTATTGATTGGGGACGATCAGCCAAAATCACAATGAATGGCGGTGCTGGCTCGAAGGGCCAAATGGCCTCCTCCTGCACCTATTTTCTATGTTTCTATATGGGGAGAAGGCAGGAACGGGTACTGCTTGAGGATGATCAGCCATGATCACATTGAATGGTGGTGCTGGATTGAAGGGCTGAATGGCCCATTCCTGCACCTATTATCTATTGTCTATTGATTTTATTCAAACCATTCAGGCTCTGAAGGGATGGGTGATTATTTCCCTGGGTGTCGGCATGACTGGTGGCTTCAGCATTTATTGTCTGTCTTTAATTAACCTTGCGAGGAGAGGGCACTCCTTCTGGAGAAGACCCTCCAGTGGTGCGATTGGAGGGAGTTCCTGGACTTGCATCCTATGATGATGAAGAACATGATATATTCCCAAACCCAATGTGTGAGCGTCACACTCACACCCTCTACCTGCTGGGAGCAATGGCAGGTCTGGGAAGGCAGGGTCACAGAGTCACACAGTGTGGAACCAGGCGCTTTGGCCCAACATGCCCACACCGACCAACATGTCCCATCTACACTAGTCCCATCTGCCTGCGTTTGGCCCTTATTAGGAATAAATCTAAGATGGTGCCTGCCAGCAGCAACTTTTGCGAACAGCCAAACAGAAGAAGATTACTTACAGCAACAAGCAACCTATCTGGATCAGAAAAACGGCACAAATCAGCGCAGTAATGGACAAGCTGCTGGTGCATCTGAAAGCACTAGTGATTTTTGGATCTCCCGCAGCTGCGGGAGCCTCTGACTGCAAGCGTTCCCTGGACAGCTGGAGAGAAGCCGACCCGACTGGGAATCAAAGAGACTGTGCCTGGGAACACCTCCGGACCTGACGAGCACGATTTCCCAGGAGCAACGGAGCTGGAGCTGCCGTCTGTGGGAATCCACAATTGGAACGGAGCTGGAGCTGCCGTCTGAGGGAATCCGCAATTGGAACGGAGCTGGAGCTGCCGTCTGAGGGAATCCGCAATTGGAACGGAGCTGGAGCTGCCGTCTGAGGGAATCCACAATTGGAACGGAGCTGGAGCTGCCGTCTGAGGGAATCCCCATTCCAGCGCAGGTTCGCAGAAACAGCAGGTACAGTAAGTACAGTACCTGGAAACTACGGGGAGGCCTCCATTGTGTCCGGGAACTTGGCCAACGGGCAGGACATCAGGTCAGGCTGAAGCGCAGGGGACTTCGGCCCCCTCTCCCTACTATCCTACTGGCCAATGTACAGTCCCTTGAAAAAAAAGTGGAGGACTTAAGGGCAAGGCTGCTTTATCAAAGGGAGCTGAGGGAACGCTCTGTGTTCTGTTTCACAGAGACATGGCTCACCCCAGCTCCCCAAGAACACTGATAAAAAACAGACAGCTGCAGGCTGGGCAGCCATACCAACTGGATGGCGCCCCCCTAGTGAACCTTCTCAACCAACCTTCCATGGGGAACCTTGTCAAAGGCCTTACTGAAATCCATATAGACAACATCCACTGCTTTACCCTCATCAATTTCCCTAGTAACCTCTTCAAAAAATTCAAGGTTTGTCAAACATGACCATCCAGGCACAAATCCATGTTGACTGTTCTTGATCAGACCCTGTTTATCCAGATGCTTATATATATTATCTCTAAGTATCCTTTCCATTAATTTGCCCACCACTAACATCAAACTAACAGGTCTATAATTGCTAGGTTTATTCTTTGAACCCTTTTTAAACAATGGAACAACATGCGCAGTACGCCAATCCTCCGGCACTATTCCCGTTCCTAATGACATTTGAAATATTTCTGTCATAGCCCCTGCTATTTCTACACTAACTTCCCTCAATGTCCTAGGGAATATCTTGTCAGGACCTGGAGACTTATCCACTCTTATATTTTGCAAAAGTGTCAGTACTTCCTCCTCTTTGAATCTCATAGTTTCCATAGCTACTTTACTTTTTTCCCTTACCTCACAGAGTTCAATATCCTTCTCCTTGGTGAATACCGAAGAAAATAAATTGTTCAATATCTCCCCCATCTCTTTTGGCTCTGCAGATAGCTGTCCATTCTGGCTCTCTAGTGGTCCAATGGTTTCAATCTCTGCCAATGGTACCTCTATTGGCAGAGATTGAAACACGTACAATAGCCTTGGCAAAGTATTCATTTTCACCACATTTATCTTACTACTAAAATCCATTGGGTAGGTGGACCATCTTTCTATATCATTTCTCATGCTTTGGTTGATGTGATTATAATTGGCCCCATACAACATTGATATATTTTTTGTTATATGTACCCCTAGGTATTTGATTGATTTTGAATCCCATTTTATATTATACTTTTGTTTCATTTCTTCTGCTGGAGGACAATTAAATAGGAGAGTTTGAGTTTTTGAAACATTCACTTTATATCCTGCACAAAAATTAAAATTCTCTATGATCCCATATGACATATAACCATATAACAATTACAGCACGGAAACATGCACTCTCGGCCCTTCCAGTCTGTGCCGAACATTTATTTTCCCCTAGTCCCATCTACCTGCACTCAGACCATACCCCTCCATTCCCTTCCTGTCCATATACCTATCCACTTTACTTTTAAATGTTAAAATCGATCCTGCCTCCACCAGTTCTGCTGGAAGCTCATTCCACACAGCCACCACTCTCTGAGTAAAGAAGTTCCCCCTCATGTTACCCATAAACTTCTGTCCCTTAATTCTTATGTCATGCCCTCTTGTTTGAATCTTCCCTACTCTCAATGGGAAAAGCTTATCCATGTCAACTCTGTCTGTCCCTTTCATCATTTTAAAGACCCCAATCAAGTCCTCCCTTAACCTTCTGTGCTCCAAAGAATAAAGACCTATTCTTTATTCTTTGGAACACAGGAGGATGAGGGGTGATCTTATAACCTCATGATCTTATAACATCATGTATAACATCATGATGGGAATAGATCGGGTGAATGCACACTTTTGCCCAGAGTAGGTGAATTGAGAACCAGAGGACATAGGTTTAAGGTGAAGGAAAAGATTTAATAGGAATCTGAGGGGTCATTTTTTCACACGGGGGGTGGTGGGTGTATGGGCGAACAGCCTGAGGAGGTAGTTGAGGTAGGTACTATAACAACATTTAAAAGGCACTTGGACGGGAAGAAGGATATGAAAGGTTTAGCGGGATTCAAGGTTCAAGAGAGTTTATTGTCATGTGTCCCAGATAGGACAATGAAATTCTTGCTTTGCTTCAGCACAACAGAATATAGTAGGCATGAATACAGAACAGATCAGTGTGTCCATATACCATTCTATAAATAACCATATAACCATATAACAATTACAGGCCTTCTCGGCCCTTCCAGTCCGTGCCGACCATTTATTTTCCCCTAGTCCCATCTACCTGCACTCAGACCATACCCCTCCATTCCCATCACGTCCATATACCTATCTACTTTACTTTTAAATGTTAAAATTGAACCTGCCTCCACCACTTCTGCTGGAAGATCATTCCACACAGCCACCACTCTCTGAGTAAAGAAGTTCCCCCTCCCTAAACTTCTGTCCCTTAATTCTCATGCCCTCTTGTTTGAATCTTCCCTACCCTCAATGGGAAAAGCTTATCCACGTCAACTCTGTCTATCCCTTTCATCATTTTAAAGACCCCAATCAAGTCCCCCCTTAACCTTCTGCGCTCCAAAGAATAAAGACCTAACTTGTTCAACCTTTCTCTGTAACTTAGTTGCTGGAACCCAGGCAACATTCTAGTAAATCTCCTCTGTACTCTCTCTATTTTGTTGACATCCTTCCTATAATTAGGCGACCAAAATTGTACACCATACTCCAGAATTGGTCTCACCAATGCCTTGTACAATTTTTACATTACTTCCCTACTCCTATATTCAATGCTCTGATTTATAAAGGCCAGCACACCAAAAGCTTTCTTTACCACCCTATCTGCATGCACAGAACACATGGAACCATGCACAGTTATTCCTAGATCCCTCTGTTCCACAGCATTCCTCAATTCCCTACCATGTACCATGTACGTCCTATTTTGATTTGTCCTGCTAAGATGTAGCACCTCACACTTATCAGCATTAAACTCCATCTGCCATCTTTCAGCCCACTCTTCCAAATGGCCCAAATCTCTCTGTAGACTTTGAAAATCTACTTCATTATCCACTAGCACCACCTATCTTAGTATTATCTGCATACTTACTTTTCCAATTTTCCACCCCATCATCCAGATCATTGATGTACATGACAAACAACAGTGGACTCAACACAGATCCCTGAGGCACCCCACTGGTCACCGGCTTCCAACCTGACAAACAGCCATCGGCCATTACTCTCTGGCATCTCACATTCAGCCACTATTGAATCCATCTTGCTACTCCGCCATTAACACCCAAAGATTGAATCTTCTTAACCAACCTTCCATGGGGAACCTTGTCAAAGGCCTTACTGAAATCCATATAGACAACATCCACTGCTTTATCCTCATCAATTTCCCTAGTAACCTCTTCAAAAAATTCAAGAAGGTTTATCAAACATGACCTTCCAGGCATAAATCCATGTTGACTGTTCTTGATCAGACCCTGTTTATCCAGATGCTTATATATATTATCTCTAAGTATCTTTTCCATTAATTTGCCCACCACTGACGTCAAACTAACCGGTCTATAATTGCTAGGTTTATTCTTTGAACCCTTTTTAAACAATGGAACAACATGCACAGTATGCCAATCCTCCGGCACTATTCCCGTTTCTAATGACATTTGAAATATTTCTGTCATAGCCCCTGCTATTTCTACACTAACTTCCCTCAATGCATATATCGATGTATTTACTAAATTACAGTAAAGTTTGTTTGACTTTGACTTTGTCTATATTAATTTGTTAATCTGCAGGTTCTGACCAGACCATTACAAGGGCTTGGACTGTCGGATAGGACCATGGATGTCATAACTGCAGCTTGGAGAGATAGCATTAAGAAACAATATATCTCTCATATAAAGAAATGGGCAATCTTTTGTATACAGTCAGATATATCTTATCATACTGCAAACATATCGAATGTATTGGAGTTCCTTGCTATGTTGCATTTTGATCAGCACCTGAATTATTGTGCCATTAATAGTGCTCATAGTGCCTTGTCCTCCTATTTAGGACACATTTCAGAACGTCAATCTATCGGGTCTCATCCATTAATATCCCGATTTATGAGAGGAATTTTTAATAAAAATCCTCCCAAACCCAGATATACAGAGATCTGGGATGTCAGTGCAGTTCTTACATTGCTTCGGCAATGGGCTCCAATTACGTCACTGTCTTTTCAGAAGTTAACATTTAAAGTGGTAATGATCATGGCATTAATGTTAGCACAAAGAGTACAATCATTGCAAATGCTGCGGTTAGATTGTATGCATTTGTCTGCAGATAACATTACTTTTTATGTTTATGATGTAATCAAACAAAGCAGGCCAGGAAAGACTGGAACCAAGGTAATCTTTAAAACATACCCTGTTGACCAAACATTGTGTGTGGCTAAGCATCTGACTCGATATATTGAAGTAGCTAAGAGTCTCCGAGGTTGTGAGACAGCAATGCTTATTACCTACAAGAAACCATATAGAAAAGTGACAGTACAAACTATTTCTAGATGGTTAAAACAGGTTCTGGATTTAGCTGGAGTGGACACTCATGTGTTTAAATCTCACTCCACCAGCGCGGCATCAACATCCGCGGCGAAGGCTCAATAAGTGCCGCTCAACCAAATGTTAGAGGCCGCAGGATGGTCTAAAGAAGAAACTTTTTCAAAGTTTTACGATAAACCTGTTGTCACAGTGCCAGGGTTTGGACACGCAGTGTGAGTTCTGTTTAATTTGTTTGCTTTGTTTTATATAATTCGTTTCATATCCTTTGTTGTAATTTCCCCTTGGGATAGAGGGGTTATTACTTTCCTTTCTTCTTATTATTATTATTAAAATACTTATTGCATAATTTCAAGCAATGTTCAATATATTATTTACTCACTACTGTGTTAACTGAAGCAGTGTGTCGTATGGAGTGAATCTATGGCATGAACTGGTAGTTCTAGTCTTTGTGAGCCTTACTATCTTACTTCGGCTATTGGTTTCTGTGTTTTTCACGCCGCTGCTTTGAAGTGTGACGCGCATGCGCCTGGCGGGGCTTCTCTACGTAATCCCTCATCGTAACTCCTCATAAAATAAAGATCAAACTTCGAACAGGTAAGTTCTCATTTAATCTTACTATTATCACTTCCAACATCAGCGGGAACAATGTCTGTATAGGCCAGTCAGGCATTACAAAAATGCCTGAAGCGGGAACTTGCTGACTTTTTGCAAGACCCGCCTGATGAGGAAAAATGGAGGAAGACATAAAAGAACATTCCTCCCCAGTGTAGCGAGAATGCATCCATTGCCACTGATACGCCACATATTTATTGCAACTGGTGATTGAGCCTGGGTGCAAACATCTCGATCTTTTAGTGTTCCATTGAGCCACAATGTCATTAAATACTTGTGATCCACATCCATTCTGTGTGACATTGATTTTACATGACGATACACCAGTGCCAAATGAGGTTAGATAAACTATCACCGGATACTTTGATTTGAATGCACCCAAGTGATTAACATATACCACCACTAAAGTGTATCAACTTGGACTTGAGCATGCAGATATGCATATTCGCACAAACCTTCAATCCACAAAATGCATCTCGTGTCTATAGGTAGTTGATACCATGTAACTGAATAATTGGTAACTCATGCAAATCCCATCTGCCTCCGTAACTAGAGAAGGTATGAGTAATTTTCCATCTTTGAGCAAAGTTAGTGGAGCAATGCAGAATACTGTTCGTCCACCATGGTGACTTTGATGGTTTCAGATGGGAGTTGTTATAGGTCTGATAAAAATGACCTACATGGTACTTGAGAGCTTACTCCTTTGCACACTAGTTCTGAAGATGCAAAGCCCAAATAGCACAGATTAAGCCAATATATTGCCAATTACACTTGAATAGAAGGCTGCTTGATGCATAAGGCTGTTACAGGCTTCACTTAATTCCAATCTCTTGCCTCAGACAAATTTGTTCCAGACAAATTAATAGAGTTAAAGGTAAATCCCAATAACCAATAATTTCAGTTGGCATCAACTTAAATTTAACTGGACGGATGAGAAACCCAATTCCACAAATATAGCTTTGTGGCTGAAACAGCTAATTTAGCAATATACAGCATTTAGAATATCATCCAGATAGGCCATAACAATTGTTTTTTAGCTCTGAGCAGCCGACACGCTGGTTTTAGTAATCTGGTAAATAACCTGGTAGCTAAAGTGAGCCCATTTCGCAATGTTTTTGCTGTTATCATTGCCCCACCCAGCTACATTTCAAATACCTCCGGTGAGCCCTGTTAGTGGAAACTGATCCTCAGTTGTTATACAGTAATGAAGTTTTCTATTCAGAAAGGTCTATACTGCACATGTGAGTTGAACCGGTATCCTCCATTATGACAATGAGCGGGTGGCAACTGCGAGCCCGTCTTGAAAGGCAACTCCGGTCATATTCTGAGAACTCTGGCCAATTCCTGTGTCTGTCTCGCTAGTATACTGTGCGGTATAAAACTGATCTCATGTTATCATTTTAATTTATAAATAGATCATATGCACAAAACAAGTGTAAATATTACCAACTTGTAAATGGTCCACATACCTCATATTTCGGAAAGAACCAGACCCACCTACCTTCATGGTTAATGGTGGTCTTATGGTAAGACCAAAGGCCCCTGGTGCGGGTTCTATTTCCATCCTAGATTTGGAGAGTAGGATTGCTGGGCTGCGTGGATTCCATATTTTCCCTGAGGACCAGTTTGGGCCTTGGCCTGAAAGACCTGCGCCCAGCTTTGAAGCTGCCACCAGCTTCAGTGAACCGCTTAACGGCGATAGAGGCGTGGGGTGCGTTGTTGCCGTGGTGCCTTGATTAGCTGGACAGCTTTGATTCTTCATCCGGGTCTTACCTGTTTGGACCGGTTTCCTGAAGAGAAGATTCGGTGGCTGGACACTGCTGGCCTTACACGAGCCTGCAAATTTGGAATTTAAGGCAGGTCCGATGGCGTTCTTCTGGAAGCAGTTCATTTTGAAGTGTGCATTGCACATCAACACCAGGCCAGTGATCTTTGAAATTTGTTGCAGTTTTCATGCCGCCTCCAATATTACCCCACATACCGCTGTTCACTGCCGGTACCTTCAGGAACAATTTTACAGGTGCATGGTATCTTACAGCCGGCACTTGTTCCTGTAATGATGTGACGTGAGGTGGCTGCTGCTTCATGAGGGAACTCTGCCCCTTCCAGGTTTTCGCCAATAGCTGGAAGCAAACTCTTCCAGCAGGAGCTCCTTTGTTAGCGAAGATCTTGATGCCATGACAGAAATTTCTGGAACCTCACTCCTGTACTCCAGTATGTTCCCTGGACAGTTACCCACTGAGCCCTCACACTCCACGTCACAGAGAGGGAGATTTGTATGCAGCCCTGGAATAGGTGCAGCCGCAGGCCCCTAGGGGTCCTGTGCTGATATGCCACTCCATGGACCACATCAGGATGGAGCACCTCAGTGGGATGAGCGCCCTGCGGACGCTATCCATGCTCCATCTGGACCCATGTCGGAGGGGAACTCTCCTAGCCTGACTCGCCCTAGTCCAGGCCTTTCAGACTCCGTTTTGGCTGAACCCTTCAGTCTGAAAACGCCGCCGGCTACCTGCACTCCTGCGGTCCGCAGCCGTGTCTTCCCACGGTCCCCCCAGCCGGGTTTCCCTGAGCTTGTATATTCCAGTGGTCCCTGCAGCGGTGCTTCCCCGAGCCAGGTTCCCCGCGGTTTTTGTAGCCGGGGTTCCCCGCGGTCCCTGTAGGCGGGATTCCCCGCAGTGTTCATAGTCGCCCCGTGGAGTCTGTGGTCGGGTTACCCCCCCAAGCCGGGTATCCCCGTGGTTTCCGCGCGATATTGGGTTTCCGCCAGGCTGGGTATCTTCGCGGTTTCCGGTGCCGGGATTCCTTCGCGGTCCCTGAAGACGGGATTCCCCGCGATGCCCCTGGTCGGGTTTCCCCGAGCCAGGTGGAACGTCTGCGAGGAGAAACAGACCTGGAAATAAGTTTAAAAACTTACCTTCAGGTTTAAACTTACCGCTGGTGGAGCAGCGCACCCCCAGCCTGTCGTTTGCGCAATGCAATAGACAGATTGTCGTGCATGCGGGCTGGCGGGGTCTTCACGTAGTCACTCACGTGACTCCGAAGCAAAATATGTGTTTTTATATCCAAATCTTTTCAGCATCCCATGCTCTTGTCGTAATAAATGGGTTTCTTGTAAGAAAATAATATGCATCTTCACTTTTTTCAATTTAGTCATGACTTTAGCCCTCTTAATTGGATTACCCAAACCATTAACATTTAGAGACATCACCTTAAGTTCTTGACATTGCATTATTACACTTAGTATAATTGATTTCACTGTATCCCCTCAACTCAACACAACACCAGGACCATTCTGAACAACAAACCAAAACATATGAACAAACAAAGGTGTTTTACCTAGCGAAACAAAACAAAACATCAAAACATACATGGATTCCCAAAAAAGGCTATTCTCTCTCCACCATATATCCTGAATCCCTTTGTAAATTGAGGGGGGAAGGGCCCTCTCCTAGATAACCCTCTATAGGTCCCTCCATTCATTCTAGCTCTAATATTTTGCTAATCTCCCTAACTGTTGGATTTAGCTAATACAGAAAGTTGTATTGAATCAACATTAATTACACTCACATGAGGTCTGTGATGCTTGGTGATATTTTTAGAACCAGGCTTATAAACAGATTTGTCTATGAATATACATATTTACACACACATTTGTAAACCTAGGATTCCATAAGAACTCAGAATTCTAACATATTGTGGTGGGGACCACTGGTTTATCCATGTCTATGCATACCTTCATAATCAATCTATAGGCAAACTATTTAAATAAATATTTCTGACAATTTCATATGAAATATATTCCATACTTCAGTTCACCATTTTTGCTGAAGAACAGAAAGATTATATAAAAATACAAGAAGAATGATCGCAGAGACTACAAGAAATATAAAAACACAGAGGTTTGAGAGCGCGCACCAAGAGTCAAGAGAGTTTTATTGTCATGTGTCCCAGATAGAACAATGACATTCATTGCTTGCTGCAGCACAACACAATATGTAAACATAGTAAACGAGAGGAAAAAAAGTTCAATGTTTGCATATACACATGCACACATATTCAATAAATAAAGAAATATAGTGCAATAACCATAATAGTTTGTCGCAGTTCAGAGTTTATTTGTTGTTATGTTTAATAGCCTGATAGCTGTAGGGAAGAATCTGTTCCTGAACCTGGATGTTACAGTTTTCAGGTTCCTGTACCTTCTTCCTGATGACAATGGTGAAATGCGTGTGTGGCCAGGTAGGTGTGGGTCTTTGATGATGTTGGCTGCCTTTTTGAGGCAGCTACTTTGATAGATCCCTTTGATGGTGGGGAGGTCAGAGCCGGTGATGGACTGGGCAGTGGACACAACTTTTTGCAGTCTTTTCCGCTCCTGGACATTCAAGTTGCTGAACCAGGCCACAATGCAACCAGTCAGTATGCTCTCTACTGTAGAAGTTCATGAGAATCCTCTTTGACATGTCGAATCTCTGTAATATTCTCAGGAAGTAGAGTCTTTATAATTGCATTAATGTGCTGGGTCCAGGAAAGATCTTCGGAAATATGCACTCCCAGAATTTGAAGTTTTTGACCATCTCCACCATCGACCCATTGATGTAAACAGGATTGTGGGTCCTCATCCTTCCCCTTCCAAAGTCCACAATCAGTTCCTTGGCCAGGAACAGTTTTCAGGCTTCTGGCTTCTGGTACAGTCCTTCCATAAACATTCACCTCTACCCCATTGCGAACTTTGGACGTTGTCTCTGGAACTGATGCACCACAATGCTGAGAACTATATTCTGCACTCTGTATCTTCCCCTTTGCTCAACCTATTGTACTTGGGTTTGACGATTATATTTATGTATAGTATTATCTGATCTGTTTAGATAACAAAGCTTTCACTGTACCTCGGTTGGTACATGACAATAATAAACCTAAATCTAAAGGTAGAAATAATCAGAGAAAAAAATTATTTAAGGAGCATCAGACCTACAGATTGTTTAAAATAATACTTCCTAAACTCTAAAGTATCTAATGAAGCTTTACAGCCAATAAGCTACTTTTTAAAGATTAGATCTAAGGAACTGCAGATGCTGGTTTACAACCAGGGCTGGCCACAAGGCCTGGTAGGGCCATTGTTGGGAAAGAAAAGTGTGATCTCAAGAATAACAATGTGGAGAACTATGTAACTGGTAAAACGACCAGGGTGGAGGGGGGCAAGGAGGGAGGGGAGAGGGAAGGGGTGTATGAGATGAGGTTACTTAAAAATGTGAGAATTCAATGTTCATACTGCTAGGCTGTGTTACCCAAGCGGAATATGTGCTGTAATGTATTCATGCATAGAAACATAGAAACATAGAAAATAGGTGCAGGAGTAGGCCATTCGGCCCTTTGAGCCTGCACCGCCATTCAATATGATCATGGCTGATCATCCAACTCAGTATCCCGTACCTGCCTTCTCTCCGTACCCACTGATCCCTTTAGCCACAAGGGCCACATCTAACGCCCTCTTAAATATAGCCAATGAACTGGCCTCAACTACCTTCTGTGGCAGAGAATAGTAAGATTGAACGAGAACTTACCAGTTCGAAGGTTGATCTTTATTTTATGAGGAGCCATTATAAATGATCATATATGCTGGTTCATGGTTAGATGAACCAGACTAGGAGTTAAGTTAAATCTTCCACATGAAAGATGGATAGAATTGTGTAAATCAATAAACTTAACAGCCACTTAATGGTGTGCATGGCTTCAAGACACAAGCGCAGCTAATTGAGCACTGTCAAAGGTCTTGAGAAATAGCTGCTCAAACTGAAATTTACTGGAAAGCAATGTTTCAGGAAGAAGGAATACATGGCCTGATCAAACAGTTTATAGGTTTGCAAATGGCCATTTGATTCTTCTCAATGAACTACTTACATCCACTGGGAATAGTAAGATTGAACGAGAACTTACCAGTTCGAAGGTTGATCTTTATTTTATGAGGAGTCGAAGTGAGGGATTTCGTGAAGAGCCCGCCGGCGCGCATGCTCGACATACTTCAAAGTAGCGGCGTGGAATCAGAGAAACCAACAATAGAAATGACTTCGCATAGTAAGATTGAAGTGACTAAGATTACCAGATGAAGGTGATTGAGGGTTGGGCGAGGAGGGCACGAAATCCCTCACTTCGACTCCTCATAAAATAAAGATCAACCTTCGAACTGGTAAGTTCTCGTTCAATCTTACTATTTCATTTCGGAGTCACGTGAGTGACTTCGTGAAGACTTCAAAGCTTCTGTGATGACACGCCCTGGACCACGTCCATGCTGACACACCACTACCAGGGATGGATGGGAGGAACAAACTTGCTCAATAGTTCATACTGCAAAACAAGAGCATATTTATTAATAACAAATCAAAAACCCCTCATGCGGGGACATCTCCACGTTCTGAACCTGCATTCAGCACGGCTTCTGCGAACTGTAGAGGAGCAGCAACAGGCTTGTTATAAAAACGCTGGAACACAGCTTCATTAGCCCATCCTGCTGCGGCGAGAATTTGGTCCATGGGCACCTCCATGACCCTCGCCTCTGACGTCGATGCAGCCCTGGTGGAATGAGACTCGAACACATTAGTGTCGATACCTGACTTACCCAAGACGACTCGAAGCCACCTGGATATCATCTGGACTGTCACTCGATGATGAGGTCTCTTATGAGTGACAAGCAGGTATCTCTCCATTCCTCTGATGCGTGCCGTCACCTTGACATAGTGGCGGATATGTGAGGCTAAGCATAGCCTAGCATCTGCGGGGTATGCCGGGAACTTCAGCTGCAGCCCTGTGCACCCAGGTCTATGCTGCTTTAGTAGCTCGTCAATGAAAAAGACTACTTCTGTGGGGGTAGACGTCATTCTGTCGACACGAAGTTTGTGTAGTGTCTGTACCCTCTGAGCTGAAGTCAGCGCTAGTAACATCACCAGCTTCATGGTGAGTTGGTCCAGTTGGAGCCCTTCCATGGGAGACCACGTCCTGAGCAGGGTTAATACGTCCCTGACATCCCAGGTGATATTATAGCGTGGTGTAGGTGGATTCATATTGAATATACCCCGCATGAGTCTGGACACTAGCCTGTTGGATCCTACCCCAATATCGAGGTAGAATGATAGCGCACTTCTGGCGCTGTTGATGGCACTGTAACTTAAGTGTTCATCATGGTGCAACCCCGCGAGGAATTCCAGGACGTCGGTTATTGTCACGTCATCGTACGTGATGCGAGAGCGGCTGCAGTAGGCTTCCCACTTCTTAATATGCGAGCGGTATCTTCGCCTAGTGGACTCTCGACACGACGCCCCGATGGTATCCATGGTCCGAGCCGAGAGGCCGTACTGGACTAACGGCCTGTTCAGAACCTGCAAGCCAACAAATTTAAATAGCCATGGCAGGGATATGGCTCCCCTGAGACAGGGTGAGTAACCAATTGTGGGCAACCCTTCAAAAGGACCCAAGGTTCGTTGAGCATGTCAAAGACCACCGGATACCAAGGCTGTGTGGGCCAGTCGGGTATAATAAGGATGCCCTCGGCAGCATCTGCCTGTATCTTTCGCAATACCCGACTGATGAGGCAAAACGGGGGAAAGGCATAGAAAAACCAATTCCCCCAGTCCAGCGAGAATGCATCTAGCGCTATTGCCCCAGGATCTGGTTCCCATGAAACGTAGGTTGGTACCTGATGGTTCAACTGTGACGCAAAAAGGTCAATGTCCGGTTTACCAAATTTGGCTGTGACTTTAGAAAAAATCTCAGGATGCAACATCCATTCAATATTGTCATTAAATTTGTGTGACCTGGTGTCCGCCACAGTATTAAGCTCACCTGGCAAATAGGTAGCTGAAATCCAAATGTCTCTTTGAACACACCAGAGCCAAATTGAGTTAGCCAATTTGTCACACGAAACTGACCTGGTACCACCCATATGGTTTAAGTATGCCACTGCTGTGGTGTTGTCTATTTGGAAACGGACATGTGCTCCAACAAGCTTGGAACAATACGCACAAAGTCCGTGGAATGCTGCCAGCAACTCCAAATAGTTAATCCCTTGAGTTAACAACATCGTTGATTCAAGGGTGTCCCATCTGCCCCCACAACTAGAGCAATTATCCGTGGCTCCCCAGCCATTGGAGCTTGCATCAGTCTGCAAATATACCTCCGGATTAGCCTCCCTGATAGGCTTGAATGAGCTGCTAATGTGACACACCCACCATTGCAACTCATTTATCGCTTCGGGCGGCAGCTGCATGGACCGATCATAATGACCAGCGTTCTGTTTTAACGAAGCAATTTTAGCTCTTTGCAAATTCTGATAATGCAAAGGTCCATATCGTGCTGCCGGAAACAAAGCTACAAGCTTCCCAATTATTGTAGCTGAATGCCGAATCGATGGTATATTGGTGCGGATTAAATCTTGACACACCTGGGTAACCTCCTCAATCTTGTTAATTGGAATGGTAACCCTCATGCTCATAGAGTTCACCGTGAACCCTAGGTAATTAATCACCTGGGCAGGGCAGAACTTTGATTTCTCTGGATGGACAATAAACCCTAATTGTTGAAATATATTGACAGCAGCTGCAACACCCTGTTCTGCCAATTCCAGGGTGTGGCCCACAATTAAGATATCATCTAAGTAGGCCATAACTATATGGTGTCGTTGTCTCAAATAAGCCATAATTGGTTTCACTAATTTAGTGAACAATCTAGGGGCTGTGGTGAGCCCATTAGGCAAAGCCTTGTACTGCCAGAGTTGCCCCATCCAGATGAATTTCAAAAACCTTCTGTCGTATTTCTGGATGGATACTGAATAATATGCGTCTTTCAAATCGATGCATGCCATAAAGCAACCATGAGAAATCAATAATTTGGCTGTTTCAAACGTATCCATTTTAAAATGAGTATATGTTACAAAAGTATTCAAACGGGTTAGATCAATAATGACACGACAACCTCCATCCTTCTTAGGTCTGGTGAATATATTCGAAACAAATTCAACTGGCTCATGCACCGCTCTCTCAATCACTCCCTTCTGCTGAAGACTTAAAAGTTCCTTGTAGCCTGCTGCCTGTTCTGCAGCCGATAATTTAAACATTCGAGCGGGCATGTGCTGGGATGGAGGGATGTCACCATTAATAAACTCAATTTTATGCCCCTGAATATTCTGCAACACATACTCGTCACCAGTAAAATTACCCCATGCACCCAAAAACAACCGAAGGCGACCACCAACATGTGAAGTTAAACAAAGAGAAAAGAGAGAACCAGACCCCCACACCTCCGTGGTTACCGGCGGTCCTTGACACGCGTGGGTGGACGTAGAGGTGCTGGGTTGGCTTGAGGGCGCGGCGTCTTCGTTTTCCACCAGGGTCTCTGCCGACCCTGTGCTAAAAAAGACCCCTGGTGCTGGGTCTGATGTTGCTGTCGTTGTGGAGCTTGAGGGTGGGTCCTCGTCGAGGTACTAGCAGACCCTCGTGATCGAATGTATGGAGACTTTGAGCCTGACGGTGCGGGGGCACTCTGAGAGCGCATGATCCCCACCGTTTTGGCTTGTTCGTCAAGCTCTTTGACTCTCTTCGAGAGGTCCTCCCCAAAGAGCTGACGAGGCGGGGGCGGCGGCGGTGGTTTGCACAATCCTGCAAACTTTGGATTGAGCGCTGGGCGGATGCTGGTTTTGCGAAACCCGTTGATTTCGTGCTGGGTCGCGCACAGGAGGGCCAGAGCATCTTCCTGGTCCAAATTCAGTTCGTCCCCGTCCACCGACCGCGCAAAGGCGGTAATACCGGCCGTGAGGAGCTTCAGGATCCGCTGCAATTTTACCTCTTGTTGACGGATAGCCGCACTGATGTTGCCCCATATCGGCGTATTGACCACAGGCACGTTGAGGGAGTTGCAATTGGATGGAGCCTTGTGACGGCTCATTGCCTGAATGAGGACTTCTTCCTGTAGTTGCTGGTTGTTAAGAAAGTCCACAGTGGCTGCCAGCTTTGTGTTTAAAGGAAGTCCAGATGAATGTGGGGCCGCAAATTTGGTCGCCACATCCAGAAGATCCTCCGCTGGCACCTCCAACGGAAATGGTATGGGATCCACCAAAACCTCCTCCTCCTGCTGCTCCAGGCTGATGGTAGAGGCTGGTGACGACGCCCTGTGCCTGTTGCTGCCCTGCTGTTGTTGACTTTGAAGCAGGAGCTCCAGCAGCCGCTCCATACGGTCAATACGCCCTTCACCCTGAACACTCAGGTGGTCGGAGTCCTCCGGCTCTGAAAAGAAAACCGGGCTCCTATCATCGGCCCGCACCTCATCGAGGCCCTGCCGGTGCCGGTAGTTGTCGCTAACAGCCGCCGAGGCGAAACTGCACGATTCCCGCGCGGGCGTGTTCAACCGCCTCCATTTAGCGGGAGCTGAAGCCGCTGCCACTAAGGGCACTTGCGGCGTGGTGTCGGCACCAGCCGAAGCATGGCTGCCTGAAGCCCGCGCAGGCTTGCCGGCTGCCCACATCGTGGACCTTGCCGACGCATGGTCTCGCCCACCCATCCATGGGGGGCTCGGCGACCGTGACGAGACCCGACTCAACCGACCCGTCCCGGCGTCGAGAGTCGGGGTGTGCCGGCTGGACCTCACAGCCGCCCCGGGTCTCGCCCTGGAACCTGACCGCTCCTCCGTGTCAGGCAATGCCTTAGCCCTGGTAGGGTTAGGCTTCTGGGCTCCTGCCCTTCCCCTACTCGGAGGGCGGAGTGGAACAGGCCGTGCAGCCGCACGCACCCTGCTCGAGGTCGCCAGCGAGCCCGCTGACGACCTGACTGCCATGGCAGGGTCCCCCTGCTCTGGCGGCACACCACACTCCTCCTCGTCGAACTCCTCCGAGCTGTGGTGTGCTGGCGGATCTGGACCTGTAACCACAGGGCTTACCCACATCTCCGCCTGAGTCCCGGCCTGCGTTGCAGGTACTGCCGATGGTAAAGGCCCCGGAACTGTTGACCGGCGAACTCGTCCTGACGTCCTCCGGCCCTTGGAACTCCCATCCATGTCCTTGCTGCAAGACATAACCAACAACAAGGACCACCACTAAAGGTAGAATACTTACCTCCGTGGCCCCTTATGAAGGGCTGGCGAGGAGCGCGCTCCACCGCCAGCCGTCGCAGCAACGCGGTACGACGATATGTCGAGCATGTGCGCCGGCGGGCTCTTCACGAAGTCACTCACGTGACTCCAAAATGAAATTCCAGAGATTCACCACTCTCTGTGTGAAAAATGTTTTTCTCATCTCGGTCTTAAAAGATTTCCCCCTTATCCTTAGACTGTGACCCCTTGTTCTGGGCTTCCCCAACATCGGGTACAATCTTCCTGCTACTAGCCTGTCCAATCCCTTAAGAATTTTGTAAGTTTCTGTAAGATCCCCCCTCAATCTTCTAAATTCTAGTGAGTACAAGCCGAGTCTATCCAGTCTTACTTCATATGAAAGTCCTGACATCCCAGGAATCAGTCTGGTGAACCTTCTCTGGACTCCCTCTATGACAAGAATGTGTTTCCTCAGATTTGGAGACCAAAGCTGTACGCAATACTCCAGGTGTGGTCTCACCAAAACCCTGTACAACTGAAGTAGAACCTCCCTGCTCCTATACTCAAATCCTTTTGCTATGAATGCTAACATCCCATTTGCTTTCTTCCTGCTGCACCGGCATGCCTACTTTCAATGACTGGTGAACCATGACACCCAGGTCTCGTTGCATATTCATGTCTGGAATATAACATGTGCCATTCCTCCAACAACCCCTATCTCTTGTTTCAGATGAACAGTTATTGTTTGTGTCTGTGGACCAGAATCCTTGACCTATGTGCTACTGATGGGCTTTAAGCAGGTTATGTTATCTGCTCTCTGAAGCACCAATTACACAGATTCTCCAAATCCTCGACATCTGGTATAGGATTTATCGAGTTTTATAGCAGATTGTGCCCCACTTACAATCCGTGCTCTCACTGTCTCTTCTTTAGACTTTAGACTTTAGAGATACAGCGAGTGAAACAGGCCCTTCGGCCCACCAAGTCTACACCGACCTGCACTAGCACCCACCAACCCCATACACTAGCACTATCCTACACACTAGGGATAGTTTACAGAAGTGAATTAACCTATAAACTGCACATCTTTGGAGGTGGGTGTGAGTGGATTGGTGGAGCGGGGGTGGGGGGGGGGGAGAGGCATGGAGGGTGTGAGGAGGGAGAGTGAAGGAAAGGGTGGAGATCTAGCTTATTTTGGTTTCGAGATATAGCATGGAAACAGGCCCTTCAGCCACGTCCACACCGACCATCGATCATCTATTCACACCAGTTCTATGCTAGTTTCGAGATACAGCATGGAAACAGGCCCTTTGGCCCATCGAGACCACGCTGACTATCAAACACCCATTCACACCTGTTCTATGTTAACCCACTTTCTCACCCACTCAACAGTGTATGAATGGATGTGAGAACATCAGACCTCAATCTTTTTTAAGGTGAGCGGGGAAAGATTTACAAGGAATATGAGGTGCAACTTTTTTATGCAAAGGGTGTAGGAGCTGATTGAGGAGATAGTTGAGGCACGTAATTTCACAAAGCTTAAGAAACATTTGGGCAGGTGCAAGGATAGGACAGGATTAGAGGGGTATAGGCCAAATGCGGGCAAGTGGGACTAGTGTAGATGGGGCATGATGGTTGATGTTGGTAAGTTGGGCAGAAGGGTCAGCTGTACGACTCTATGACTCCCTACACACTAGGGGTACTTTACAGGGACGATTAATAAAGGAGTGCGAGTAGGGGACGATAGGATTGGCTCTGAGTGGCTGTCATGGGTTGGAAATAACGGTTAGACCAGGCCCACACATGAAGAATGGTGAGATATTTATTCTCAGATGTAAGAGTACTTTCTCTTTACGTCCGTAACTGGATCATCAAATGGTGTAAGATTAGGGAGAAAGATTCTGAATTATTTATAATGCATTGTTATTTGTATTTAATTGAAAACAGCTGCTGCATGAAGTTACTTTAATTGATGTTGAATTAAATATGTATATTTTATGAATAATATTGGCCAAAGGCTCAATGCTTGATATTTAACCCGTTCTTGACTGAGCTGTAGACTCCTCCATTCTTCCATCCTGTACCCGGAAAGCTGAAGGTGGCTGAACCATGGCAAGGACAGTCTGGAACCAGGTACAATTACAAGGAATTTTCTAATTTAAGCTATGTTGGTTTTGGCTGGGACAAGGTTGTGTCTGAAATGAAAGAAGGACAGAGATTAAAAACAGAACAAACTCCAATGGCCAGGCAGCATCTGCAAGGGATATGGGCAGGCGATGTCTTGAATCATAAGATCATAAGACATAGGGTGGCGCTAAGGTAGAGTTGCTGCCTTACAGCACAAGAGACTTTGCTTTGATCCTCACTATGGGTGCCGTTTGTACGGAGTTTGCACGTTTTCCTTGTGACTGTGTGGGCTTTCTCCGTGTTCTCCCCCATCCATCCTACACTGGTCCCCCAACTCATCCTGTACTTACCCCCCTTCCCATCCATCCTCCACTTCTCCTCCATTCATTCTGCACTAATCTCCCCATTCATCCCGTACTGACCCACCCTCCATTTACCCTGCACCGATCTCCCCATCCATCCTGTACTGATCCCCTCGTTCATCCTTTAATAATCCCCCATTCATCTTTTACTGATCTCCCCATCCATCCTGTACTGATCCCCTCGTTCATCCTTTAATAATCCCCCATTCATCTTTTACTGATCTCCCCATCCATCCTGTACTGATCCCCTCGTTCATCCTTTAATAATCTCCCATTCATCTTTTACTGATCCCCCCCCATCCATCCTGTACTGATCCTCCCATTCAACACCAGTGACATCCCCCGTGCTCTCCCTTCACAATTTTACATACTCCAACCGACACGTACTAATTCACCTGCCTCAATCCATCCATTCCACACCGATTGCCTTCTCAACCGATAAATTATGTGGGAAGCCAGAGTGTTTCTGTACCAATAGCAATAACACCCCATACTATGGCCATGTCATGGTACATTTTGGTCCTTCACAGAAAACATGCTTGCATGGTCAGGCATATATGTTACCACGATCCAGGATTTATTGACACAGGTTGATCATACGCTGAATAACCAAACCACATTTTTGTTTGGAAGTGGAAAGAACTAATAGAAGGTGTAAAAAGAATTGAGATACTGTAGTATTATTTTGCTGCATGTCATTGTGGTATATATCATGTCTTGTTTGGTGAATCTGTTTAGTTTGTAACTTTATTTGAAGCAGAAATAATATGTGAATGCTTCATTGAGCATAATTCCAACTGGTAACTACGCACTTCGTCCGAGCACATTATCACACGCGTCATGCAAACCGTCTTAAATGGACACCTCATTTGGCAACCTAAAAAGCTGCCAAGGTTGCCCGGCAGGCAACAGGGAATAAAAGTTAAGTGAGAGCCCTGCTGATGAAGGCAACTGACCTGAAACATAATCTGTCCATTCCCTCCACTGATTCTGCCTGACCCGCTGAGTTTCTCCAGCACTTTGTCTTTTTTTACTTGCGATTCCTGCATCTGCAGTATCTTGTATCTCAATGAAAACAAAACACTAGAAATACTCAACAAGTCAGGCAGCATTGGTGGAGAGAGACATTGGGTGAAAGTTGATGATCCTTTGTCAGAACCATTCAAGGCATGTTCATCACGGGTCTCTCCACTGACCCTGCCTGACCAACCATAGAGTCATGTATAGGATGTCAGGGGAGAAAGCAGGAGAATGGGGTTCAGAGGGAAAGATAGATCAACCACGAATACTCATCTAAGCTAGACCCATTTGCCCGAGTTTGGCCCATATGCCTCTCAAACTTTCCTATCCATGTACCTGTTCAAGTGTGTTATAAATGTTTCCAAAGGATCTTCAACTTTCACCCTGTGTCTCTACGCAGATGCTGCCTGACGTTGAGTGTTTCCAGCTCTATGTTTGTATCCAAACACAATTGTAAGCTGGGAGTGGGAGAGGGAGAGGGAGAGGGAGAGGGAGAGGGAGAGGGGGAGAGGGGGAGAGGGGGAGGGAGGGGGAGAGGGAGAGGGAGAGGGACTGACCCTTATGCCCAACATGTTCATGCAATTGATAATCCTCAGGAACTCTAAAAGTCTGGGACTTCTGTGGTCTTCAGTTATTAAGGTGATATTTCTCATAAAGAAGTATTTTGGGAGGGAGGGGGAGAGGAAGGGGTCTGGGGAGGGAGGGAGAATTGTGTTGGAGAGTATAGGTTGGTGGGGAGTCTGTCGCGGAAAGGGGACTGGCCATTCCATGTCCAGGGAGAGGAGGGGTGTGTGGAGGAGTGTTCTGGGGGGTGGGGAAGAGTGAACCAGGTGAGAGGCGTATCTGGGGAGGGTGTGAACCAGGAGGGAGAGAGAGAGAAGAGGGGGTGGTGGGAGAGAGAGAGAGAGAGAGGGGAGTGAGGGGGGGAGGGGGGGAGAGGGAAGAGTGAGGGGGAGAGGGAAGAGGGGGAGAGAGAGAGAGAGGGGAGGGGGGGAGGGGGGGGGAGGGGGAGAGAGAGGGGGGAGGGAGGGAGGGGTTGAGAGGGAGAAAGGGAGGGGGGAGGGGGGGGGAGAGAGAGAGAAAGAGAGAGAGAGGGAGAGGGAGGGGGAGAGGGGAGGGGGGAGAGATACCGGGAGGGCGGGGTGAGAGAGATAGATAGACCGATAGACTGGGAGGGCGGGGTATGAGTGGCGCTGAACGCCCGCCCGCCCGCCCGCTGCACAAACGCGGGATGCGACGGCCGGACGGGACCGGGAACAGGACCGGGACCTCCCGGGACCGCGCTCTCCTGCTTCTCCTGCTGATCAGCGCCCCAGGTAGGGTCCGAGCGCCGGGCACGGGGGCGGGGGCGGGGGCGGGGGCGGGGAGAGAGGGTCGGGTGGGACTGGGATTAGAGGGGGGGGGTGAGGGGGCGCGAGGAAGTTGGGGAAGGGGTAGAGGGAGGGGGGGGGGTGAGGAAGGGTTAGCAGTGGGCAAACGGGCAGGGGGTGGGGGAGAGAGGGGGGTAGGTGAGAGTGGGAAGGGAGAGGGATGGGCGGGATAGGCGAGGTTAAAGGGAGGAGATAGAAAGGAACGGGGGAGAGAGTTAAGGTGAGTGAGGGGGCGAAAAGGGTAGAGATTCCAATCGAGGGTTAGCAGTGATCATGTTGAACGGGGACCGAATAGCCGACCGCTGGCCCTGGTGTTATCCGATCCGGGTTGTTTCCGTGGGCTGCTCTCACCAACACAGGTCGGATCACAACTCTGTGTGGGTTTGCAGGGTTGCCCTCTCTGCTATCTGGCTGTGGGGCTGGGGCTGGGTTCTCTGGGTGGGCGGACAAGTGAGGATCTGCAATAATGATGCGAATGGTTGGAGACGCAAGGAACTGCAAATGACAGAAGCCAGTCCTGGAGGAGCTCAGCGGGTCAGGCAGCATTTGTTGGGGGAATGGACAGACAACGTCTCGGATCGGGACGCTTGAGGCAGACGGAGTGGGGGGTAGATTGCTGCAGGAAGGGGCAAGGGGAAGTGATGGGGGGGGGGGGGGGGGAGTTGGCAGTTTAGTTTAGTTTGCAGAGTTTACAGTCACCGAGTACACGCCGACCAGTGATCACCGGTACATTCGTTTTAGCCTACACACCAGGGACAATTTACATAAACCAATTTGGTGTTGCTAAAAAACTGGAGCATCCGGAGAAAACCCACGCGGTCACAGGGAGAACATAGAAATTTGGTGCAAACAGCACCCGCAGACAGGATTGAACCAGTGTCTCTGGTGCTGTAAGGCAGCAACTCTACCGCTGCGCCACCATGCTGCCCCTATCTCTTAGTTGCATCTGCAGTTGGTTGTGTCTCTATCTCTCTGTTGGTAGACACAAAATGCTGGAGTCATTCAGTGGGACAGGCAGTATTCT
Organism: Raja brachyura; assembly: GCA_963514005.1. The sequence continues at coordinate 46,791,844 of OY740802.1, read as the reverse complement.
CTGAAAAAGGGTCTCCAACTGAAACAACACCCATCCCTTCTCTCCAGAGATGCTGCCTGGCCCCCTGAGTTCCTCCAGCATTTTGTGCCATCTTCAGTTTAAACCAGTTCTCAGTGGGTGTCTGGGCCTGATGTGGGGAGGGGGGTGGTGGGTGGTCAAACTGAATAACATCCCGTTCACAGTGTGTTGCAAGGTGGATCGTCATCCCCAGGCGGAGGAGCGGCTCCTGGAGAACCTCTTCACTGGCTACAACAAGTTCTCCCGACCGGTGGCCAACTCTTCAGACACTGTCTTTGTCCACTTCGGACTGTCCATCGCCCAACTTGTGGACGTGGTATGTAGATCAAACTGCAGGTCACTCTGCAAGTAGATAGCGTGGTGCAGTTTGCTCATGGTATGCTTTGACTTCATTGGCCATGGCGATGGGTATAAAGAGGCAGCAAGTCATGATTCAGCTTGAAGATGGACACAATATGCTGGAGTAACTCAGTGGGACAGGCAGCACCTCTGGATAATAAGAATGAGTGATGTTTCAGGTCAAGACCCTTCTTCAGACTGAGGCTTGATAGCTTCAGCTAACTTTGGAGTTCTGTATGTAATTCAGTACAAGAAGGATGTGGAGGCTTTGGAGAGGGAGCAGAGAAGGTTTACTAGAATTATACCTGGATTCGAGAGTTAGCTACAGGAAGAGGCTTGGATTGTTTTCTCTGGAACGCTGGTGGTTGCGGGAAGACCTGATGATCAAATTATGAGATAGAGTGTATAGTCAGAACCTTTGTCTCAGGATGGAAATATCAAAGACTAGAGGGCAAAGCTAAAGTGAGAGGGGCAAAGGTTAAAAGGGATGTGATGTAGACGTTTTTTACACAGAGGATGATAAGTGCCTGGTGGTGGAGGTAGGTTTGATAGCAGCATTTAAGAAACTTTCGGATAAGCACCTGGATTTGCAGAGAATGGAGGAATGTGGATTATGTGGACACTATGACCATGTGCAGGTAGATAAGAGTTGGTCTTGACATCATGTTCAGCACAGAAGTTGTGGGCCAACGGGTCGTTTGTGCCAGACTGTTCTATGGTCACTGTGCTGCACTGGAAGAGTTAATTTATACTATGGGGCTTAACGCTGCAACTTTGTTTGAGAGGTTAGAGAGTGAGGGAAAGATTGTTCAATGGATTTGGGATTTAGTCAAGGGATGCTACCAGCATTCTCCCATTGACAGTACATTATTGATAATGTAATTGATCAATTACTTGTGAGTTATAGTCTTCCACTTGTAATGTCTTGGGATCTCCACACAGGATGAAAAGAACCAGATGATGACCACAAACGTGTGGGTGAAGCAGGTCAGTCAGTCAGTCTTCCTCACATCCCACCTTCCCCCATGGTTCAACATGGTGACCATTCCACTTGATTTGACACCTGACCACTCTTGTTGACTTTCCAGGAATGGGATGACTTTAAACTGCGCTGGGATCCCTCGGAATATGAGAATGTGACTTCCATCAGGATCCCATCAGAGCTCCTCTGGAGGCCTGACATAGTCCTCTACAACAAGTAAGTTGCAGCATGCCAGTGTTGGACTGTGTTTGACGGTAATTAGTCTGCTTGTCCAGTTCTGTAGATTACCAAAGGGGCAATGCAAACTCAATGGATAATTGGGACGCAGTTCCAGGGGGTTTGACTGGGAAGCAAGGGTACACAGAGGGACAGAGCAACAGAGACACACAGAGACAGAGCCACAGAGACACAGAGACATAGTCACTTTGGCCCAAATCGTCCATGCCGACCAAGGTGCCCCAATCTAAGCTAGTCCCAAATGCTTAGATTTGGGCTACAGTATATCCCTCTAAACCTTTTCTATCCATGTACCTATCCAAAAGTATTTTTTAATGCTGTTATAGACCCTGTCTCAACTACCCCTCTCGCAGCTCGTTCCACCTACTCACCGCCCTCCGAGTGAAAAGGTCCCTGTTAATTCTTTCCCCCCTCATTTTAAACCTTTGTCCCCTTGTTCTTGCTTCCTTTACTCCGGGTAAACGACTCTGGGTAAAAACACAGATAATATAATAAACAGTTAAAAAATAGTTTAATTAATTTAAAAAATGAGTGCAAAAAAGGTCAGGAGTCCTTAGTGCAACTACGTCAATTTGTAGTTTGTAGGTTAGTTGGTGTTTGTAGTGTTTAAAATGGTTGTTGGGAAGATTGAGTTGATTGGAGTCTGGAAGGCTGTATAACAAGCAAAGAGTAGCCGGAAGCCAGAGGATTGGGAAACTTTCATAGGACAACAGAAGGAAACAAAACGGGCAATACGGGCTGAAAAGATGAAGTATGAGGGGAAGCTGGTCAGTAATATAAAGAAGGACAGTAAAAGCTTCTTTAGATATGTTAAGGGAAAAAGAGTAGCAAAGTCAAATGTGGGTCCCTTGAAGGCAGACACGGGTGAAATGATTATGGGCAACAAGGAAATGGCAGAAGTTGAATAGGTACTTCGGATCTGTCTTCACTAAGGAAGACACAAGCAATCTCCCAGATGTACTGGAGGACAGAGGATCTAAGGGGGTAGAGGAACTGAAAGAAATTTTCATTAGGCGAGAAATAGTATTGGGTAGGCTAATGGGACTGAAGGATGATAAATCTCCTGGGCCTGATGGTCTGCATCCCAGGGTCCTCCGGGAGGTGGCTCTAGAAATAGTGGACGCATTGGTGATCATTTTTCAATGTTCAATAGATTCAGGATTAGTTCCTGTGGATTTGAGGATATCTAATGTTATCCCACTTTTCAAGAAAGGAGCGAGAGAGAAAACGGGGAATTACAGACCAGTTAGCCTGACTTCAGTGGTGGGAAAGATGCTGGAGTCAATTATTGAATAGGTAATAATGGGGCATTTGGATAGCAGTAAGAGGATTAGTAAGAAGTCAACATGGATTTATGAAAGGGAAATCATGCTTGACTAATCTTCTGGAATTTTTTGAGGATGCGACAAGTAAAATGGATGAAGGGGTGCCAGTGGATGTAGTGTATCTAGACTTTCAGAAAGCCTTTGATAAGGTCCCGCACGGGAGACTGGTGACTAAAATTAGAGCACATGGTATTGGTGGTAGGGTGTTGACATGGATAGAAAATTGGTTGGCAGACCCGAAGCAAAGAGTAGGAGTGAACGGGTCCTTTTCAGAATGGCAGGCAGTGGCGAGTGGAGTGCCGCAAAGCTCGGTGTTGGGGCCGCAACTGTTTACCATATATATTAATGATTTGGAAGAGGGAATTAGGAGCAACACTAGCAAGTTTGCGGATGACACAAAGCTGGGTGGCAGTGTGAATTGTGAAGAGGATGTTAGGAGGTTGCAGGGGGACCTGGACAGGTTGAGTGAGTGGGCAGATGCGTGGCAGATGCAGTATAATATAAATAAATGTGAGGTTATCCACTTTGGCGGCAAAAACAAGGGGGCAGATTATTATCTCAATGAGGTTAGGTTAGGTAAGGGGGAGGTACAGCGAGACCTGGGTGTCCTTGTACACCGGTCACTGAAAGTTGGCGTGCAGGTACAGCAGGCAGTGAAGAAAGCTAATGGAATGTTGGCCTTCATAACAAGAGGATTTCAGTATAGGAGTAATGAGGTTCTTCTGCATTTGTATAGGGCTCTGGTGAGATCCCATCTGGAGTATTGTGTACAGTTTTGGTCTCCTAATTTGAGGAAGGACATCCTTGTGATTAACCATATAACCAAATAACAATTACAGCACGGAAACAGGCCATCTCGGCCCTTCAAGTCCGTGCCAAACAACTTTTTTCCCTTAGTCCCACCTGCCTGCAATCATACCATAACCCTCCATACCCTTCTCATCCATATGCCTATCCAATTTATTTTTAAATGATACAGTGCAGCGTAGGTTCATGAGATTGATCCCTGGGATGGCGGGACTGTCATATGAGGAAAGATTGAAAAGACTAGGCTTGCATTCACTGGAGTTTAGAAGGATTAGGGGGGATCTTATAAAAACATATAAAACTATAAAAGGACTGGACAAGCTAGATGCAGGACCAGGGGCCACAGTCTCAGAATAAAGGGAGGCCATTTAAGACTGAGGTGAGGAAAAACTTTTTCACCCAGAGAGTTGTGAATTTGTGGAATTCCCTGCCACAGAAGGCAGTGGAGGCCAAATAACTGGATGGATTTAAGAGATAGCTAGATAGAGCTCTAGGGGCTAGGGATATGGGGAGAAGGCAGGCACGGATTATTGATTGGGGACGATCAGCCATGATCACAATGAATGGCAGTGCTGGCTCAAAGGGCTGAATGGCCTCCTCCTGCTCCTATTTTCTATGTTTTCTAAGAGTTATGGGGAGAAGGAAGGAAATTGGGGTTAAGAGGGAAAGATCAATCAGCCATGATTGAATTACAGAGTAGACTCGATGGGCCGAGTGGCATAATTCTGCACCTAAACTGCCCGTCCCACTTGGCGATTTTTCTTTCGGCGACTGCTGGTGTCATATCAGCGTCGCCGAAAGATTTTGAACATTTCAAAATCCAGCGGCGACAAAATAGATGTTGCGACACTTGAGGAAGCGCCGCGCTGCTGGCAGTCGCTGAAAAAATCACCAAGTGGGACAGGCCCATAAGACTTACAAAGGCTGTCCAGTCTCCACCTTGTTTCTCCCGCCATTGGTGACCACACCCAACCAAACATTACTCACACACAGTAAACGCTCTTAGCAAGGTGAGAGCAGCCATTCTCATCCTGACCTCCCCACCTCATCAGCTCCTATCGTGGATCATTTATTTCCGAGTGCTCACATCAGTTGAACTTCCCACCGCATGCCCTCCGCATGCTTCCCACAGCTTACAACTATGAGTTTGACACCAACTCTTTAGCCATATGACAGGACAGCCGTTTCATAGCCACAGTCTCAGCACAGCCCAGGGCCCTGGTCCATGGAAGACAAGCTAGATGCAGGAAAAATGTTCCCAATGTTGGGCGAGTCCAGAGCCAGGGGCCACAGTCTTAGAATAAGGGGGAGGTCATTTAAGACTGAGGTGAGAAAAAAAGTTTTCACCCCGAGAGTTGTGAATTTATGGAATTCCCTGCCACAGAGGGCAGTGGAGGCCAAGTCACTGGATGGATTTAAGAGAGAGTTAGATAGAGCTTTAGGGGCTAGTGGAGTCAAGGGATATGGGGAGAAGGCAGGAACGGGTTATTGATAGGGGACGATCAGCCATGATCACAATGAATGGCGGTGCTGGCTCGAAGGGCCGAATGGCCTCTTGCACCTATTTTCTATGTTTGGAAAAATTGGAACATTTGGGCCTTCGAGCCAGCACTGCCATTCAATATGATCATGGCTGTTCATCTAAAATCAGTACCACTTTCCTGTTTTTTCCCCATATCCCTTGATTTTGCTAGCCCCAAGAGCTAAATGTAACACCCTCTTGAAAACATCTAGTGAATTGGCCCCCACTGCCTTCTGTGACAGAGAATTCCACAGATTTACAACTCTCTGGGTGAAGCAAGTTTGTCCTAATCTCAATCCTAAATGGCCTACCCCTTATTCTTAATCTGTGACCCCTGGTTCTGGACTCCCCAAATATTGGGAACATTTTTCCTGCAGTTACAGTAAGTGCAAATCTAGCAGGCAAGCAGGATGCTTTCTCCAACCACCCCCATTTGAATGTCATTATCTTCCACCGCTTCTTCCCAGTGCTTGGTACCTATTTCCAGCAGCGAGTGGTTGTCCTCCAGGATGCACTGAGCCGCAGCCTAGTCCATGCCGGTCACCAGGGCGAATTCGGCGCAGAGGCTCTCACGGCAACGGCGCAACGCTTCCAACGCCTCTGACGGCCCGCGACTATTGCACTGAGGCTGCTCAATGGCCGGAGCTGCAACGAGCGACTTGCCAGCCCTGCAAACACTCGCCAGCCCCGTATTCCCATCCGCATCTGCCTCCGCCAATGCTTCTGCTTCCATCCCTCCCTCTGCCCCGGCTCTCCAACACATGCGATCAGGTTGCTCAGAGCACAGCAGCGCCTTGTCCAAAGCCAGAGATATTGAAACATGTCTTGTCAAAAATGCCCCCCGACACCCCCGGTTCCACGACCCATGTCATGCACATGGACGGTTTGTCTAGTGAGGCTACATGGGTGGAGCTGAAGAACAAGAAAGGGATGTGTTGGGTGTGTACTACAGACCCCCGAATAGTCAACAGGAATTAGAAGAACAAATATGCCAGGAGATTGCAGACAGTTGCAGGCCAAATAAGGTTGTTGGAGTCGGTGGATTTTAACTTTCCCAATATAGACTGGGAAAATCATAGTGTGAATGGTTTAAATGGTGTGCAAATGGGGTTTAAGTGGGGTGCAATTCTTCAAACGTGTTCAGGAGAATTTTCTTAAGCAGTATGTAGAGGCCCCCACACGTGAGAGGGCAACGCTGGATCTATTGGGAAATTGGGAAGGGCAAGTTAATGAAGTGTGTGTGGAGGAGCCTTTTGGGACCAGTGACCACAGTTCAATTAGGTTTAAGATAGTTATTCATCGGGACGGAGAGGGTCCACGTGTTAAAATGCTCAACTGGAGTAAGGCCAACGTTGAGGGTATGAGAGAAGATCTCGCTTAAGTGGACTAGAGCAGGTTATTTGAGGGGAAAGGAACATCGGCCAAGTGGGATGTTTTTAAAAGTGTGCTGACGAAAGCTCAGGATATGTACGTCCCCGTTACAGTGAAGGGCAAAGCAGGCAAACGTAAGGAAGCTTGGCTGACGAGGGGAATTAAGGCGTTGTTCAAAAACAAGAAGCATGCATGGGACAGGTACAGGCAGCTGGGATCAAGTCCATCCCTGGAGGAGTTTCGAGAACTAAGGAGTAAACTGAAAAAGATCAGAAGGTAGGCAGAAATGCTGGAGAAACGCAGCGGGTGAGGCAGCATCTATGGAGCGAAGGAATAGGTGACATTTCGGGTCGACTCAGCATATGAGTTCTTTCTTAAACTGAAATAGGAGATCAGATGGGAAAAAGGGCACAAAAATCTTTTGGGATTGTCCTTAATGCTACCCGCCAGAGCTATCCCTTGGATAGACTGGAAGATTGGAGGGTGGCAAATGTGGTGCCTCTTTTCAAGAAGGGCTGCAGGGAAAATGCAGGGCACCATAGGCCGGTGAGCTTAACATCCGTAGTTGGAAAGTTATTAGAGAGTATTCTGATGGATAGGTTATACAGGCATTTGGATGGGCATGGATTTCAGTCTGGCACTCGACAAGGTTCCACATGTTAGGCTGCTCTGGAAGATTAGATCACATGGGATCCAAGGAGAGATAGCTGAATGGATAACAAATTGGCTCCATCTCCAAGAAGCTGAGAGTAATGATGGAAGGTTGCTTCTCAGCCTGGAGGCCTGTGGTGTGCCTCAGGGTTCGGTTCTGGGCCCGTTACTGTTTGTCATCTACATCGATGATTTGGATGAGAACATACAGGGCAAGATTAGCAAGTTTGCTGATGATACAAAAGGGAGTGGTTTTGCAGATAGTGATGGTTGTGAACGATTTCAGTAGGATCTAAATCGATTGGCAGGTGAGCTGAGGAATGGTTGATGGAATTTAATACAGAGAAGTGTGAGGTGTTGCATTTTGGGATCTTGAAAAAGGGCACGACCTACACAGTGAATGGTCGGCCTCTGGGTAGTGTTGTAGAGCAGAGGGATCTAGGAGTACAGGTGCATGGTTCCTTGAAGGTCGAGTCGCAGATAGGTAAGGTGGTCAAAAAGGCTTTTGAGTCAGAGTATTGAGTATAGAAGTTGGGAGGTCATGTTGCAGTTGTATAAGACGTTGGTGAGACCGCATTTGGAATAGTGTGTTCAGTTCTGGGCACCATATTACAGGAAAGATAATGCCAAGCATGAAAGGGTTCAGAAGAGATTGCGAGGATGTTGCCAGGTCTAGAGGGTCTGAGCTATCGGGAGAGGTTGAGTAGGCTGGATCTCTATTCCATGGAGTGCAGGAGGATGAAGGGTGATCTAATAGAGATAAGAAGTATCATGAGAGGAATAGAAGCTGTTCTTAAACTTGTACTTTACAGTTTTCAGGCTCCTATACCTTTTTCCCGATTGGCAGGAGTAAAATGAGAGCGTCGCCAGGGTGTTGTGGGTCTCTGATGATGCTGGCTGCCTTTTTGAGACAGCGACTCCTTCGATGGTAGTGGGGTCAGTTACCTTATCACTGTGATAATATACAATAAACAATAGGTGCAGGAGTAGGCCATTCGGCCCTTCGAGCCAGCACCGCCATTCAATGTGATCATGGCTGATCATCCACAATCAGTACCCCGTTCCTGCCTTCCCCCCATATCCCCTGACTCCACTATTTTTAAGAGCCCTATCTAGCTCTCTCTTGAAAGCATCCAGAGAACCGGCCTCCGCCGCCCTCTGACGCAGAGAATTCCACACTCACAACTCTCTGTGAGAAAAAGTGTTTCCTCATCCCCGTTCTAAATGGCTTACTCCTTATTCTTAAACTGTGGCCCATGGTTCTGGACTCCCCCAACATCGGGAACATGTTTCCTGCCTCTAGCGAGTCCAAACCCTTAACAATCTTATATGTTTCAATCAGATACCCTCTTATCCTTCTAAACTCCAGAGTGTACAAGCCTAGCCGCTCCATTCTCTCAGCGCATGACAGTCCAGCCATCCCGGGAATTAACCTTGTAAACCTACGCTGCATGCCCTTAATAACAAGAATGTCCTTCCTCAAATTAAGGGACCAAAACTGCACACAATACTCCAGGTGTGGTCTCACTAGAGCTCTGTACAACTGCAGAAGGACCTCTTTGCTCCGATATTCGTTTCCTCTTGTTATAAAGGTAAACATGCATGGCCTTCTTCACTGCCTGCTGTACCTGCTTGTTTACTATCATAGACTGATGTACAAGGACCCCCAGATCCTGTTGTACTTCCCATTTTCCCAACTTGACACCATTTAGATAGTAATCTGCCTTCCTGTTTTTGCTACCAAAGTGGATAACCTCACAATTATCCGCATTAAACTTCATCTGCCAGGCATCTGCCCACTCCCCCTACCTGTCCAAGTCACCCTGCATTCTCATAGCATCCTCCTCACAGTTCACATTGCCACCCAGCTTTGTGTCATCTGCAAATTTGCTAATGTTACTTTGAATCCCTTCATCCAAATCATGAATGTATATTGTAAATAGCTGCGGTCCCAGCACCGAGCCTTGCGGTACCCCACTAGTCACTGCTTGGCATTTCTGAAAGGGGCCCGTTAATCCCCACTCTTTGCTTCCTGTCTGCCAACCACTTCTCTATCCATGTCAGTACTCTACCCCCAATACCATATGCCCTCATTTTGCCCACTAATCTCCTATGTGGGACCTTATCAAATGCTTTCTGAAAGTCCACGTACACTACATCCACTGGCTCTCCCTTGTCCATTTTCCTAGTTACATCTTCAAAAAATTCCAGAAGATTAGTCAAGCATGATTTCCCCTTCGTAAATTCATACTGACTTGGACCGATGCTGTTACTGCTATCCAAACGTTCGGCTATCTCATCTTTTATAATAGACTCCACCATCTTCCCCACCACCGATGTCAGGCTAACTGGTCTATAATTCCCTGTTTTCTCTCTCCCGCCTTTCTTAAAAATGATGTTCTGTGTGGGTTCAGCCTTGATGATGGTGTTGGATGTGTTTCTCCCTGCAGTGCGGATGGGGACTTTGCTGTCACTCACCTGACCAAGGCCCAGCTGTTCCACAGTGGCCGAGTCAAGTGGACACCTCCGGCCATCTACAAGAGCTCCTGCAACATTGATGTCACCTTCTTCCCATTTGACCAGCAGAACTGCACCATGAAGTTTGGATCATGGACTTTTGACAAAGCCAAGATAGACCTGGTGAGCATGGACAGACAGGTGGACCAACAAGACTACTGGGAGAGTGGAGAGTGGGCCATTATTACCGCCATTGGCAACTACAACATCAAGAAGTACGAGTGCTGCGTTGAAGTGTATTCGGATATCACCTACTCCTTCCTAATCAGGAGGCTCCCTCTCTTCTACACCATTAACCTCATTGTCCCTTGTCTTCTCATCTCCTTCTTGACCATGCTGGTCTTCTACCTGCCTTCGGATTGCGGGGAGAAGATCACCCTCTGTATCTCGGTCCTCCTTTCGCTGACTGTCTTCCTGCTGCTTATCACGGAGATCATTCCTTCCACCTCGCTGGTCATCCCCCTCATCGGCGAGTACCTGCTCTTCACCATGATCTTCGTCACTCTCTCCATCATCATCACGGTCTTCGTGTTGAACGTACATCACCGCTCGCCCGACACCCACATCATGCCTGCCTGGGTGCGGAGATCCTTCCTTCATCTCATCCCCCGCATGCTCTTCATGCAAAGACCTCCGGCCGGCAACAAGGAATTCCTCGGTCTCGTCACCGGCAGAGCAGGGCTGTCGAGCAACGGTGACCAAAAGCACCTCAGCCGGAACTCCAACCGGCCGCTGTCCTTGGTTCATTCTCAGGGGGAGGAGGAGAGATGCCAAGCACTGTGCAAGATGCCACCTGCCCAGTGTAGTGTCCTCTGGGGTGACCAGGCAGAGACTGCTTGGCATTGCTCACCACCCACTGACCACCCTCCCTGTCTCACCACGGACCAACCAGGTACCCTCTCCAAGGGCAGGTCAATGAGTTTGCAGCACCCTACAGGGCAAGAGAGTGGCCCGCTGACCTGCGCTCACTCTTGCTCTTGCACTGACCAGCAGGGCTGCTTGCTTGAGGATTGCTCGCAGGCCAATGGTTACTCTGTATCTTTGCCCGCTCCTGGGAGAGGAGGGGCAGGAGACCACACTCGGGCTGCTTCATCTCCATTTCGAGGCAAGCTGAGAGTAAGAGCCTCAGGCAGGATGGGAGAGGCGGCTGGAGGCTGTCCAGCGAAGGCCGGCAGTGTGGCATTGGGTCCTGGCATGGAGCAAGCTGTGGATGGAGTCCGCTACATTGCTGAACACCTGCGGGCAGAGAAAGCCGATGCTTCTGTAAGTTGTACTGCATTTAGAATTTAGTGATACAGTGCAGAAACGGGCCCTTCAGCCCGCCGAGTCTGTGCTGACCAGTGATCACCCTGTACACTAGCACTATCTTACTCAACGAGTCAGAGAGTGATACAGTGTGGAAACAGACACTTCAGCCCAACTTGCCCACAACGGCCAACATGTCCCAGCTACACTAGTCCCACCTGCCCGCGTTTGGTCCATATCCCTTTAAACCTGTCCTATCCATGTACCAGTCTAACTGTCTCAGAAACGTTGGGATAGTCCCAGCCTCAACTACCTCCTCTGGCAGCTCGTTCCATACACCCACCACCCTTTATGTGAAAAGGTTACCCCTCAGATTTGTATTAAATATTTTCCCTTTCACCTTAAACCTATGTCCTCTGGTCCTCGATTCACCTACTCTGGGAAAGAGGCTCTGTGCAGATACCCAATCTATTCCTCTCATAATTTTAAAACACTTCTATCACTCCTCATCCTCCTTTATTCCAAGGAATAGTCTCATCCTACTCAATCTCTCCGTATAGCTCAGATCCTCTAGTCCTGGCAACAACCTCGTTAATCTTCCAGCTTGACAACATCTTTCCTATAACATGGTGCCCAGAACTGAACACAATATTCTAAATGTAAGTAAGTAAGTTTATTGGCCAAGTATTCACATACAAGGAATTTGCCTTGATGCTCCGCCCTCAAGTAACAACAAGACATACAGTGACAGTTACGAATAACTCAGAAAACACTAAACATTAATAATAATAAGACATTAATGATAAAACACCATTGATCAAGCATGTGAACCAACACAATACCAGATCAAAGGGAGGCTACAGATTTTTGCTGTTGAGTAGAGCAACTACTCGTGGATAAAAACTGTTTTTATGTCTGACTGTGGCAGCTTTGACAGTCCGGAGTCGCCTTCCAGAGGGAAGTGATTCAAATAGTTTGTGGCCAGGATGAGAGGGGTCAGAGATGATCTTGCCCACTCGCATCCTGGCCCTTGCAGTGTACAGTTCATCAATGGAGGGAAAGTTGCAGCCAATAATCATCTCTGCTGATCGGACGATTCGCTGCAGCCTCCAGGTGTTGTGCTTGGTGGCTGAGGCAAACCAGACCATGATGGAGAAGGTGAGAACAGACTCTCTGATGGCCGTGTAGAATTGGACCATCATTGCCCAAGGCAGATTGTGCTTCCTCAGCTGCCGCAGGAAGTACATCCTCTGTTGTGCTTTTTTGATTGTGGAGTCGATGGTAGCCCCCCACTTAAGGTCCTTGGAACTTAAAAGACTCCACAGATGTGACTGTGACATTGTTGATGGTGAGTGGTGTGTGGGGAGGGGGAGCTCTCCTAAAGTCTACAATCAATTCCACTGTCTTAAGAGCATTGAGGTTGTTGCTACGGCACCAGGACGCCAGCTGTGCCACTTCCTGTCTGTAGGCAGATTCTTCCCCATCCTGGATTAGTCCAATCAGGGTTGTGTCGTCCGCAAATTTGAGAAGCTTGACAGATGTCTGTGGAGGTGCAGTCATTAGTGTAGAGGGGAGGAGAGAGTATGCAGCCTTGCAGTGCTCCTATGCTGAGCGTTTGCGCGTCCGAGATGTGCTTTCCCAGCCTCACATGCTGCTTCCTGTCTGTCAGGAAGTTGGTGATCCACCGACAGAGGGGTTCAGGCACAGTCCATATAACCATATAACCATATAACATATAACCATATAACAATTACAGCACGGAAACAGGCCATCTCGGCCCTTCAAGTCCGTGCCAAACAACTTTTTTCCCTTAGTCCCACCTGCCTGCACTCATACCATAACCCTCCATACCCTTCTCATCCATATGCCTATCCAATTTATTTTTAAATGATACCAACGAACCTGCCGCCACCACTTCCACTGGAAGCTCATTCCACACCGCTACCACTCTCTGAGTAAAGAAGTTCCCCCTCATGTTACCCCTAAACCTCTGTCCCTTAATTCTAAAGTCATGTCCTCTTGTTTGAATCTTCCCTATTCTCAAAGGGAAAAGCTTGTCCACATTAACTCTGTCTATCCCTCTCATCATTTTAAAGACCTCTATCAAGTCACCCCTTAACCTTCTGCGCTCCAGAGAATAAAGACCTAACTTATTCAACCTATCTCTGTAACTTAGCTGTTGAAACCAGCTAAGTTACAGAGATAGGTTGAATAAGTTAGGTCTTATTCAACTTGGAAAGTTTGGAGTGTAGTAGCTCTGGCACAATGGTGTTGTATGCAGAACTAAAATCAACAAACACATTCCACCGCCTTGATTTCCCTGCTGCTTCCACTTCGCGATCTACTCTGTGAAGTTGGAAGCCGGCCAGTTGCAGCGTGCTGTCCGGGGCGACTCACAAAGCCAGGTCTCAGTGAAACACAGGGCAGCAACTCGAGAGAAGTCCTTGTTTGTCCGATGCAGGAGTTGCAGTTTGTACATTTTGCTCTTGAGAGAACGTACGTTTGCCAGGAATATGCTCGGGAGTGGTGTGCGTGATGCTCGTCGCCGGAGTCGGGTGAGTGCTCCAGAGCGTTTCCCACGGGCCCTTCTCCGTCTCAAGACCTTGAACGCAGCCACTGCCCCGCCGACGAGTATGTCCAAATAATCCAGCTAGTGAGAGAAATCCGCAATGATGTTTGGAGGTACCGTATGTCTGATGTTTATGAGTACCTCTCTCGTGAAAGTAGGGTTTTCACAGACGACACAAATGACCGAACACATAGAAAACAGCAAGGAGCAGTACACCGTGGCCGCCACCTCCTGGCCAGTGTTTCACTGAGAGGTTTGCAGGAACTGAGGAGATGGGTTTTTAGTTCTTAGCTTTCGTGTTTAGCTTAGTTTTGTTAATACAGCATGGAAACAGGATGGAGTCTATGCAGACCATCCATCATCTGTTCACACCAGTTCTATGTTATCCCACTTTCTTTTTTTAAAAAATATATTTTTATTAGAGGCCATACATATTACAAATATTATAGCAATTTTTTTCCAGATATTATTAATACATCTTTTCAAAATTATATAAATATTAGCAAACCATATATATAGGCCTCACTTTTTTATATAGAGTGAAAAAGAGAATAAGAAAAAAGAAAAAAAAATTAAAAAAAAAAACATATAACTAGTAAACTGTTATTATACTTGTGGAAAAGAAAACAGTATACATCTTATCAATGAATGGAGCAATTTCTAAATATAATATATAGAGACGAGTATATAAATCTGAAATTAAACATTTTTATTTGATCTTTCCACCGGGTACTTATTGAGTTTCAATGCCGAGCCCAGCTACCCCTTCATATAATCAGCGAATGGAGACCATATTTGTTCAAAAAGCTCAAGTTTATCCATTAGGATAAACCTAATTCTCTCCAGTTGTAATGTCTCCAACATTTCCACTGTCCACATTTTAATTGTTGGGGATAATGGTCCCTTCCAAAATTGTAATATTATTTTTTTTCCAATTATTAAAGAGTAATCCAGAAAATTTGTTTGATTTACTGTTAAAGTTTGGTTCGAATCTAAAACCCCAAATATAATTAATTTTAAGTCAGGGCTTAATGTGATCTTTAAAACTATGGAAATAATTCTAAAAATCTCAGTCCAATAGTTATTAAGTTTTGTACATTTTACAAAACTATGAGTTAAATCGGCTTCTAAGTGCTGACATTTATCACATAATGGTGATATATTAGGAAAGATTCTATTTAATTTCTTTTTTGAGTAGTGTAATCTATGTATTACTTTGAATTGTATCAAAGTATGTCTGGCATTTAACGAACAGCGATGAATTCGTTGTAAGCTTTCTTGTCAAAAATCTTCTGATATAGGTAAACCAATTTCATTTTCCCATTTTTGTCGGAATAATTCAATTTTTGGCATTGCCCTGTCCAAAAAAATATTGTATATATATGCTATTAATTTTTCTGTTGTTGGATGCTTGTTAAGTACTTCATCCAGTAAACCTGGATCTCTATTTCTATAATTTAGCGTATTTAATTTAACATAATCTCTAATTTGTAAATATCTAAATAAATTATTTGCTTGCAATCCATAAATCTCTTTCAACTCCTGAAATGAGAGGAATTTCCCATTCCTATAAAGATGTTCTATCCTTATTATTCCTAAATGTTTCCAATGTCTAAACCCCACATCCAATGTCGAAGGTTTAAACATAGGATTATTCATAATTGGTAAACAAAGTGGCATAGTTTCTAAATGTAAAGTCTTAATGATTTGTTTCCAGGTATGTATATTATTTAAAATTATAGGGTTTTCCTTATATGATTTTTTTGTACCACCCCAGGGGCAAGGAGTATTGTGCTTATGTCGAATGGGAAACAATCTTCCTTTTCAATTCTTAACCAAACCGGGTCCTGTTCCATCTGTACCAACCAATAATTAAAGTTCTTAATCTGAACCGCCCAAAAATAATATAAAAAATTAGGTAAAGCTAAGTCACCATTTATCTTAGATTTACATAAGTGTGTTTTACTTATTCTGTGATTTTTGTAATCCCAAATAAAGCTATTAACTATAGAATCAATTAAAAAAATAATAATTTTAGGAAGATATAACGGAATGGCTTGAAATAAGTATAGTAATTGAGGTAAAAAGATCATTTTAATGGCATTTATTCTACCGATCATTGATATCGGTAATGTTTTCCAATATAAAATATTATTTTTAAATTTATTTAATAATTGGGGAAAATTAGAGTTAAATAAAGAGTTATAAGATTTTGACACATTAATTCCAAGATATTTAATTTGATTGTTAGCTATTTTAAATGGAAATTTTTGTAATTTATTCAATTAAATTCTTGTTATAGGCATAATTTCACTTTTATTCCAGTTAATTCTATATCCTGAGAACTTACTAAATTAATCTATCACTTCAAGTACTTTTGGGGATACTAATCTCTGGTTTTGTCATATATAATAAAACATCATCTGCATATAAAGATATTTTGTTAATTGTAGTTTTGGTATTATATCCATAAATTTCTGGTTCTACTCTAATCCTTTCGGCCAATAATTCTATAGTGAGTGCAAATAATAAAGGTGATAACGGACAGCCTTGTCTACAACCCCTAGAAAGATTGAATTTTGCTGATAACATTTGGTTTGTTAGGATTCTTGCTGTTGGGCCAGAGTATAAAATTCTAACCCATTTGCAAAATCCTTCTCCCAGTTGAAATTTCTGCATTATCCTAAATAAGTAAGGCCATTCAACCTGGTCAAACGCCTTCTCCGCATCCAGGGATATAATTGCTAGTTCAATATCAGTCATTCTTTTCGAGTAAATGATATTAAATAGACGTCTTAAGTTATAAGTAGAGTAACGTTTAGGAATAAAACCAGTTTGATCATGATGTATTAATCTATTGATCACTAAACTTAACCTTTGAGATAAAATTTTTGTTAATATTTTTTGATCTGTATTTAAAAGAGCTATTGCTCTATATGATCCTGGGTCTTCTGGATCTTTGTCTGCCTTAGGAATAAGTGTAATTGTGGATTCTGGAAGTTGTTCTTGTTCGTAGGCAACTTTGTACATAGTTTGTAGCCGTGGGACGATCAAATCATGAAACTTCTTATGAAATTCAACCCCCAAACCATCGGGTCCTGCAGCCTTACCATTCTTCAATGATCTAATTGATTCTTCAATATCTTTTGCTGATATTTCAGCATCTAATAATTCTCTACCTTCCTGATCTAATCCATTAATGTGACATTTCTGGAGAAACGTTTCTAATGTCTCGGGTTGATCCATCACTTTTGATGTATAAAGTTTTTGATAGTATTGTTGGAATCTATCATTAATGTCTTTTGGTAAAGTTAATATTTCTCCTTGTTCAGATTTGACCTTATATATCATTTTTTCTTCTTCTGATTTTCTTAGTTGCCGAGCTAACAATTTATGCGGTTTATCCCCAAATTCAAAATGTACTTGTTTGGTCTTTTGAAAAAGTTTAATAACATACTTTGATTGTATCTCATTTAATTTATATTTTAATGTTACAATTTTATTATGTATAACCCTAGACGGAGACATAGCATTTTCCATGTCCAACTGCCTTATTTCATTTTCCAGTTTCTGTTGGATCTTTCTATTTACCTTGTTCAGATGTGCCTGCGCTGAGATTATAGCACCCCGTATAAAAGCTTTAAATGTGTCCCATAAAAGAGATGATGAGATTCCAGGTTTATCATTGGTTTCAAAAAATAATTCAATCTGTTTAACCAGATAATCTGAGCACATTTTATCATTTAATATATGAGGGTTAAGTCTCCATTGCGAATATCCTTTAGTTATACCCTTTAAATTAATCTTGAATGTTAATGGAGCATGATCCGAAATAATAATATTATGATATTTTGAATCATACGTAAATGGGACAAGTTTTGAATCTATTAGAAAATAATCTATCCTGGAGTATGTTCCAAATACCGGGGAATAAAATGAGTATTCTCGACCATTAGGATTTACATTTCTCCAAATATCTTTGACATTAGCTGATTTAATAAAGGAATTTATAAATTCGCTGGATTTAGAAATAGCCTTTCTTTTGGTTGAAGATCTGTCCAAATAGTTATCCAAAGTGCAATTTAAGTCGCCCCCAATTATTAGATTGTTCTGTGTTACTGTAGGAATAGTATTAAATATTTTCTTAAAAAATAACGGATTATCAAAATTTGGGCCATGTATATTCATAAGTACAACCTTCTTCGAATATAGTTCACCCGTAACTATTATATATCTACCTTCTGGATCCTCTATTATTGAACTATGTTTAAATTGAATACCTTTACGAATAAGAATAGCAACTCCTCGAGATTTATGAGTGAATGATGAATGAAATTCAATTTGCCGTTAACCTATATTGTGCCTCTTTTTTTAGATGTGTCTCTTGAAGGTAGATTATATCAGCTTGCATTCAATTTTATTGCGCCAAAACCTTACCTCTTTTAATCGGTTCATTAATACCTTTTACATTCCAAGTACAGAAGGTGATTCCATCACCCCCCTTATTCTTATTAATGTCTTGCATGGATATTATGGTGGATTATAATGAGGTTATCCCACTTTCTAATTGAATCCCTACACGGGACAATTTATAGAGAGGCCAATCAACCTACAAACCTGCACGTCTTTGGGATGTGGGAGGAAACTGGAGCACCTGGAGGAAACCCATGCGAACACAGGAAAAACGTATGTACAAATTCCACACCCGCAGACAGCAGACAGCACCCGCAGTCAGGTTTGAACCTGGGTCTCTGGCGCTGTGAGACAGCAGCTCTACCCGTTGTGCCACTGCATGTCTGTTGACCTGGGGGCAGAGATATGTGTTGCACGTCCTGGTAATGTGGACTGCTCTTCCTTTTGTTACAGGTGAAGGAAGATTGGAAATATGTTGCCATGGTGATCGACAGGATCTTCTTGTGGATCTTCTTCATCATTTGCCTGCTGGGAACCCTAGGACTTTTTCTGCCGCCTTGGATGGCGGGAATGCTGTGAGCTGGGATGGACTCATTATTCGCTCCCATGAGGCTTCAGTCAAAAGCTTCCTGCTTGTATTCCCCATCTGCCCAGAGTGATCTCCATCTGCCCAAGGAAGCAAGACCCAGGTGGACGAACGTCATCAGAATATCATGAGGTTACAATGTTTGATTTGATTTAATTTATTGTATTTGTCTTCAATTAAGAGACAACAAAATTCTCTTTCCCTTACAGTCATACAAAAAATAAAATAACACAAAAGCACAGAACACAGTAGTCCACAACACGAACATCCCCACAGCAACACCAAAGTTCCCCACTGTGAGGGAAGGAACCAAAGTCCAGTCAACCTCCTCACTGATGTTCCCCAATGTTCACCCGTGGCCGGGGCCTCCCGAGCACCTCGTAGTCGCTGCTATGGGCGGCCCGATGTTCAGGCCCTGTCGCCAGGAACGATAGAACCCCGACGTCGAACAGGAGAACATCCTCAGTGGCCTGGACCTCTGATTCGGCCACCTTCCACCGGAGTCCGCGGCTCCCAATGTCCACAGGCCGCGCTGGGCGGAGATTCACGCTGGCGACCCCCGGCAAAGGGTCCCAGGACTCCGCGATGTTGAAGTCAGCGCCGTCCGCGTTGGGAGCTCCGCGATGTTGGTGCAGCGACCCAACACTGCAGAGCTTCAAGCGGCGATCCCAGGTAAGGCTTCGCCTGCTCTGCAATGTATTGAGCGCAGCGCCACAGCTGCGGAATCTCTGGTCCCGTCCCGGCCGGGAAGGCAGCGCCAATCCAGTTGGTAGGCCGTGGGGGGGGGGGGGGGGGGCGAGGATGCGATTCGGATAATAGCCGCATCCTTGCCAGGAAGCGACTGAAGGACCGTTTCCCCATTACCCTACCCCCTTCCCTCCCACATAAAATACTGAAATAAACTTAACAAGACCAGATCGTGGGCGGAGGGAGCCAGTAACAGCGCCAACGGATGTGCAGGGTGTAGGGTCTCCAAGGAATAAAGTCCTAGCCTGCCAAACCACTCCCTGCAGCTTAGGCCCTTGAGTCCTGGCAACATCCTCAGAATCTTCTCTACACTCTTTCCAGTTTACCGACATTTAGTTTAGTTTGGAGATAAAGCATGGAAACAGGCCCTTCAGCCCACGAGGTCAACGCCGACCAACGATCATCCGTACCCTAACACTATCCTGCACACTAGAGACGATTTACTGAAGCCAATTAACCTACAAACCTGCACGTCTTTGGAGTGTGGGTGGAAACCGGAGCATCCAGAGACAACCCATGCGGTCACAGGGAGAACATGCATTCTCCATATAGACAGCTCCGGAGATCAGGATCAAACTCAGGTCTCTGACGCTGTAAGGCTGCAGCTTTACCCACTGTGCCACCCTAAGATGACCAAAACTGATCACACTACTCGGTGCAACAAATGTCTTGTGCCACTGTAACATAAGGTCCCCTTTTCTGTGGACACAGTGCTGGAGCAACTCAGTGGGTCTGGTAGCAACTCTGGAGTCAAAGGATGGGTGATGTTATTGGTCGGGATCCTTCACGTCCCGACCTAAAATGCCATCTAGATGAATCCCCCATGATTCCATTGGATGGGTGATTATGCTCGGCCCAAGACTGCAAGAAAGCACAGAGAGTTGTAAATGTAGCCCAGTCCATCCCATAGACCAGACTCCATCTACACTTCATACTGCCTCGGAAAGGTGGCCAACTTAATCAAAGACTTGTCCCTGCCCCACCCTGGTCATTCCTCTTTCTCCCCTCTCCCGTCCAGCAGACAGTACAGAAATTTGAAAGCGCACACTTCCAGACTCAGGAACAGCTTCTTCCTCTCTGTTTCTGAACGGCTTCCCCAGGCTTCTGAACGGTCTTTCCATAAACTGTAGCCATTGTGGACATTGGACTTTATCAGTCCAAAGACTGAACTGATGCGCTACAATGCTGAGAACTATATTCTGCACTCTGTATCTTCCCCTTTGCTTTACCTAATTTACAAGCTAGAGTTGATTATATTTCTGTGTGGTATTATCTACATGTACAACAAAGCTTCTCAATGTACCTTGGTACATGTGACAATAAACCTAAACCTGTTCCTGTTCTGCTCACCCCTCTTTGAACAGCCCTTCTGGGCCACTGCAATCAGCTGCAGGCTGCAACATCTGTGAACAGCTGGGTGTTCCCAGTATGGAGGGGGTGGCTGTTCTGATCATTAATCCAGTCCACAATTTAACGTGGGTCAATAATGTGGAGCCACACTGCCCCCCAGAGGAACCGCAGGCCATTGATTTCCTTTAATTGCCTTGTGATTTTCTTGAGTTTCAGTAAGAACAAAGAACAAAGACATGACAAGAGGACACAATGTGTTGGAGTAACTCAGCGGGTCAGGCAGTGTCTCTGGAGAATATAGATAGGTAATGTTTCGGGTCAAGAACCTTCAGACTGATTGTGACTTTAGACTTTCAGACTCTCGAGATACAGTGTGGAAACAGGCCTTTTGCCTACTGTGTCTACGCTGACCAGCTAGTACACTAGCACTATCTTAAACACTTGGGACAATTTACACTTTACAGAAGCCAATTAACCTACAAACCTGAATGTGGGAGGAAACCTGAGCACCTGGAGAAAAACCCATGATCACAGGGAGAACATTCAAACTCCATACACACAGCACCCATAGTCAGGATTGAACTCTGGCACTGCAAGGCAGCAACATTACCGCTGTGCCACCATGCCGCCCCTCACTGTGGTTGGAGGGTAGGAGGAAGAAAGATGGAACAGGGGTTGATAGGCAGATGGTTGGACAAAGGCCAGAGATGAAAAGACAAAAGGCTGTGCAAAGAGGCATGAAATGTGAAGCCAGAGGAAGGGATTCTCTGCAACTGGATACTGGACTTCTAACCAACAGACCCCAGTCTGTTAGGTTAGACACCCACACCTCTTCAACCCTCACCCTGAACACCGGCATTCCACAGGGCTGTGTGCTGAGCCCTCTCCCTCATCACCAACGACTGCACACCTGTACATGGCACTAACACCATCATCAAGTATGCAGATGATATAACGTTGATCGGCCTCATCAACGACAACGATGAGTCGGCCTATAGGGAGGAGGTCCAGCTCCTAGCAGCATGGAGCGCTGACAACAACCTGGCCCTTAACTCCAAGAAGACCAAGGAGCTCATTGTGGACTATAGAAGGTCTAGGGGCTGCACGCACACCCCCATCCATATTAATGGGTCGGAGGTGGAACGTGTTTCGAGCTTCAGGTTTCTGGGGGTCAACATCACTGATAACCTCTCTTGGACCCACATTACCTCTACACTGGTCAAGATGGCTCACCGGCGGCTCTTCTTCCTGAGGAGACTAAAGAAGGTCCATCTGTCTCCTCAGATCCTTACGAACTGTATCACAGTATGGTATGGCAACTAGACTTTCAGAAGGCTTTCAACAAGGTCCCGCATAAGAGATTAGCATACAAACTTAAAGCACACGGTATTGGGGGTTCAGTATTGATGTGGATAGAGAACTGGCTAGCAGACAGGAAGCAAAGGGTAGGAGTAAACGGGTCTTTTTCAGAATGGCAGGCAATGACTAGTGGGGTACCGCAAGGCTCAATGCTGGGACCCCAGCTATTTACAATATATATTAATGATTTGGACGAGGGAATTCAATGCAACATCTCCAAATTTGCAGATGACACCAAGCTGGGGGGTATAGTTAGGTGTGAGGAGGATGCTTGGAGGCTGCAGGGTGATTTGGATAGGCTGAGTGAATGGGCAGATGCATGGCAGATGCAGTATAATGTGGATAAATGTGAGGTTATCCACTTTGGTGGCAAAAACATGAGGGTAGACTATTATCTGAATGGTGGCAGATTGGGAAAAGGGGAGATGCAACGAGACCTGGGTGTCATGGTACACCAGTCATTGGAAGTAGGCATGCAGGTGCAGCAGGCAGTGAAGAAAGCAAATGGTATGTTAGCATTCATAGCAAAAGGATTTGAGTATAGGAGCAGGGAGGTTCTACTGCAGTTGGACAGGGTTTTGGTGAGGCCACACCTGGAGTATTGCATACAGTTTTGGTCTCCAAATCTGAGTAAAGACATTCTCCCCATTTTCCTATTCTCAAAGGGAAAAGCTTGTCCACATCAACTCTGTCTATCCCTCTCATCATTTTAGAGACCTCTAACAAGTCCCCCCTTAACCTTCTGTGCTCCAGAGAATAAAGACCTAGCTTATTCAACCTATCTCTGTAACTTAGCTGTTGAAACCCAGGCAACATTCCATTAGCTTTCTTCACTGCCTGCTGTACCTGTATGCTAACTTTCAGTGGCCAGTGTACAAGGACGCTCAGGTCTCGCTGCAGCTCCCCATTATGTAACCTAACCCCATTGAGGATTTCTGAAAGTCTAGATACACTCCATCCACTGGCACCCCTTCATCCATTTTACTTGGTCTGTAATTCCCCGTTTTCTCTCTCGCTCCTTTCTTGAAAAGTGGGATAACATTAGCTATCCTCCAATCCACAGGAACTGATCCTGAATCTATTGAACATTGGATAATGATCACCAATGCGTCCACTATTTCTAGAGCCACCTCCCTGAGGACCCTGGGATGCAGACCATCAGGCCCAGGGGATTTATCATCCTTCAGTCCCATTACCCAATACTATTTCTCGCCTAATGAAAATTTATTTCAGTTCCTCTACCCCCTTAGATCCCCTGTCCTCTAGTACATCTGGGAGATTGTTTGTGTCTTCCTTAGTGAAGACAGATCCGAAGTACCTATTCATCTGCCATTTCCTTGTTGCCCATAATAATTTCACCCGTGTCTGCCTTCAAGGGACCCACATTCGAATTTGCTACTCTTTTTCCCTTAACATATCTAAAGAAGCCTTTACTGTCCTTCTTTATATTCCTGGCCAGCTTCCCTTCATACTTCATCTTTTCAGCCCCCATTACCCGTTTTGTTTCCTTCTGTTGTCCTATGAACGTTTCCCAATCCTCTGGCTTCCGGCTACTCTTTGCTGTGTTATACATATAACCATATAACAATTACAGCACAGAAACAGGCCTTCTCGGCCCTTCCAGTCCGTGCCGAACATTTATTTTCCCCTAGTCCCATCTACCTGCACTCAGACCATACCCCTCCATTCCCTTCCCGTTCATATACCTATCCACTTTACTTTTAAATGTTAAAATCGATCCTGCCTCCACCACTTCTGCAGGAAGATCATTCCACACAGCCACCAGTCTCAGAGTAAAGAAGTTCCCCCTCATGTTACCCCTAAACTTCTGTCCCTTAATTCTCATGTCATGCCCTCTGGTTTGAACCTTTCCTACCCTCAATGGGAAAAACTTATCCACGTCAACTCTGTCTATCCCTTTCATCATTTTAAAGACCTCAATTAAGTCCCCCCTTAACCTTCTGTGCTCCAAAGGATAAAGACCTAACTTGTTCAACATTTCTCTGTAACTTAGTTGCTGGAACCCAGGCAACATTCTAGTAAATCTCCACTGTACTCTCTCTATTTTGTTGACATCCTTCCTATAATTAGGCGACCAAAATTGTACACCATACTCCCTACTTGCTACTTCCCTACTCCTATATTCAAAGCTCTGATTTATAAAGGCCAGCACACCAAAAGCTTTCTTTACCACCTTATCTACATGCGATTCCACCTTCAGGGAACTATGCACAGTTATTCCTAGATCCCTCTGTTCCACAGCATTCCTCAATTGCCTACCATTTACCATGTACGTCCTATTTTGATTTGTCGTGCCAAGATGTAGCACCTCACACTTATCAGCATTAAACTCCTTCTGCCATCTTTCAGCCCACCCTTCCAAATGACCCAAATCTCTCTGTACACTTTGAAAATCTACTTCATTATCCCCAGCACCCCCTATCTTAGTATCATCTGCATACTTACTTATCCAATTTTCCACCCCATCATCTAGATCATTGATGTACATGGCAAACAACAGTGGACCCAACACAGACCCCTGAGGCACCCCACTGATCACCGGCTTCCAACCTGACAAACAGCCATCCACCATTACTCTCTGGCATCTCCCATTCAGCCACTGTTGAATCCATCTTGCTACTCCGCCATTAACACCCAAAGACTGAACCTTCTTAACCAACCTTTCATGGGGAACCTTGTCAAGTCAAAGGCCTTACTGAAATCCATATAGACAACATCCACTGCTTTACCCTCATCAATTTTCCTAGTAACCTCTTCAAAAAATTCAAGAAGGTTTGTCAAACATGACCTTCCAGGCACAAATCCATGTTGACTGTTCTTGATCAGACCCTGCTTATCCAGATGCTTATATATATTCTCTCTAAGTATCCTTTCCATTAATTTGCCCACCACTGACAAACTAACAGGTCTATGATTGCTAGGTTTATCCTTTGAACCCTTTTTAAACAATAGAACAACATGCACAGTACGCCAATCCTCCGGCAATATTCCCATTTCTAATGACATCTGAAATATTTCTGTCATAGCCCCTGCTATTTCTACACCAACTTCCCTCAATGTCTTAGGGAATATCGTGTCAGGACCTGGAGACTTATCCACTTTTATATTTTTCAAAAGTGTCAGTACTTCCTTCTCTTTGAATCTCATAGTTTCCATAGCTACTCTACTTTTTTCCCTGACCTCACAGAGTTCAATATCCTTCTCCTTGGTGAATACCAAAGAAAAGAAATTGTTCAATATCTCCCCCATCTCTTTTGGCTCTGCAGATAGCTGTCCACTCTGGCTCTCTAATGGTCCAATTTTATCCCTCGTTATCCTTTTGCTCTTAATATAGCTGTAGAAACTCTTTGGATTTACTTTCACCTTTCTTGCCAAAGCAACCTCATATCTTCTTTTAGCTTTTCTTATTTCTTTCTTAAGATTCTTTTTACATTTCTTATACTCATCTAGCACCTAATTTACTCCATGCCTCCTATAATTATTGTAGATATCTCTCTTTTTTCGAACCGTGTCCAATTTCCCTTGAAAACCATGGCTCTTTCCGATTTTTACTATTTCCTTTCAACCGAACAAGGACATAAAGATTCTGTACTCTTACAATTTCCCCTTTAAATGTTCTCTATTTCTCTTCTACATCCTTCCCATAAAACAAAATGTTCCAATTCACTCCTTTTAAATCATTACGCATTCCCTAAAAGTTAGCCTTTCTCCAATCAAAAATCTCAACCCTAGGTCCAGTTCTGATTCTCTCCATAATTATATTGAAACTAATGGTTTTGTGATCACTGGTCCCGAAGTGCTCACCAATGCATACCTCCGTCACCTGACCTGCCTCATTTCCTAACAGGAGGTCCAGCACGGCCCCTTCTCTGGTCGATACCTCTATGTATTGCTGCAAAAACTATCCTGCACACATTTAACAAACTCCAAACCATCCAGGCCATTTACAGAATGTGTTTCCGAGTCTATTTTTGGAAAATTGAAATCTCCCACAATCACTACCTTGTGCTTCCTACTAATATCTGCTATCTCCTTACATATTAACTCTTCCAATTCTCGCTCCCCATTTGGCGGTCTATAATACACCCCTAAAAGTGTTGCTACACTGTTCCCACTTCTCAGTTCCACCCAAATAGCCTCCCTAGAGGAGCCCTCTAACCTATCCTGCCAAAGCACTGCTGTAATATCTTCTCTGACAAGCAATGCAACCGCTCCACCTCTGGCCCCTCCAATTCTATCACACCTGAAGCAACGAAATCCTGGAATATTTAGTTTCCAATCACAACCCTCCCGCAACCATGTTTCACTGATTGCCACAACATCATATTTCCAGGTGTCAATCCAGGCTCTAAGTTCATCCACCTTTCTTACAATGCTCCTAGCATTAAAATATACACATTTTAGAAACCCACCATCCCTTATTCTCTGTTTATTATCTTTTTCCTCTTTCTCGCCTACATTTTGGGTCCGAGTGCTTCCCTTCTCTGCCTTTTGCCCCTCACCCCATCGCCTAGCCCCCTCTACCCGAGTCCCTCCCCGCAGCCTTTCTAGTTTAAAGTCTCCTTTGCAAATCTCCCCGCCATCTTTGCTTTTAGTTTTATTCTATTCCTAGCTTCTCTTGTCAGCCACGGTTGTCTCCTACTCCCCTTAGAATCTTTCTTCCTTTTTGAAATGAAATTATCCTGCGTCTTCCGGATTATGCCCAGATATTCCTGACATTGCTGTTCCACTGTCATTCCTGCTGGGATCCCTTTCCAGTCTACTTTGGCCAGCTCCCCTCTCATGCCTTCATAGTTCCCTTTGTTCAACTGCATCACTGCCACTTCCGATTTAACATTCTCCTTCTCAAATTGCAGATTAAAACTAATCATATTATGAACACTACCTCCAAGCGGTTCCTTTACCTCGAGTTCTCTTATCATATCTGGTTCATCGGATAACACTAAATCCAGAATTGCCTTTTCTCTGGTCGGCTCCATTACAAGCTGCTCTAAGAATCCATCTCGGAGGCATTCTGCAAACTCTCTTTCTTGGGGTCCTGAACCAACCTGATTTTCCCAGTCTACCTGCATATTGAAATCCCCCATCACCACAGTGGCATTACCTTTGCTGCATGCCACTTTTAACTCTTGCTGCAACTTACACCCTACATCCGGGCTACTATTTGGGGTCTGTAAATAACACCAATTAGTGTCTTCTTGCCTTTACAATTCCTCAACTCAATCCACAGTGACTCCACCTCGTCAGTCCCTATGTCTTCCCTCGCAAGGGACTGAATTCCATCCCTCACCAGCAGAGCTACCCCCCCCCCTCCTCTGCCCACCTGCCTGTCCTTTCTATAGGATGTATAACCCTGAATATTAAGTTCCCAGGTCCGATCCTCCTGCAGCCACGTCTCAGTAATCCCCACAATGTCATATCTACCAACCTCTAACTGAGCCTCAAGCTCATCTACTTTACTTCTTATACTTCGCGCATTCATATACAATACTTTTAATTCCTTACGCATCTCACCTTTCACATCAATCCCTGTTACACTTGGCCATACTCTCCTATCCCTTTGTGAGCTTCCTTTCCCGTTAATTCTGGGGTCATTAACCATCCCTTTACTCTTTTTCCCTTTAACTCCATCCTTGACTATCCCATTTGAACCTCATCCCCCTTGTTCAGTTTAAAACCACCCGTGTAGCAGTGGCAAACCTGCCTGCCAGAATACTGGTCCCCCACCTGTTAAGATCCCCCTTACTCCAAAGCAGATCCCAGTGATCTAAGAATCTAAATCCCTGCCCCCTGCACCAGTTCCTCAGCCACACATTCAGGTCCCGTATCTCCCTGTTCCTGCTCTCACAGCACGAGGAACTGGAAGCAAACCGGAGATAACAACCCTGAAGGTCCTGCTTTTCAGCATTTTTCCGAGCTCTCTAAAGTCACGCTGCAGAATATTCATCCCCTTCTTTCCAACATCGTTTGTGCCAACATGCACTACCACTTCCGGCTGTTCACCTTCGCCCTTGTGGATTTTTTGCACTCTGTCCGTGACATCCTGGATCCTGGCACCAGGAAGGCAGCACACCATCCTCGAATCCCATTTGTTGCCGCAGAAACCCCTGTCCGTACCTCTAACTACAATGGCGTTGCCTGACGTTGGCCTCATTGGTTTTGGCTCAACAGCACTTTTTGCTTCGCAAGCCAGTCCGCCGCTCAGTGTGATAACGTCTGCTGTCCCAACAGCTTCTAAGTGGGTGAACCTGGTCACCAGAGGTACAACACCCGGGGACCATTGCATTCCAAGTTTGGAATTTTACTGTTCCATTATTCTGTGTTTGCACTTCTGGGTCAGATGCTAACTGCATTTTGTTGTCTCTGTACTTGTGCACTGCACAAAGACAATAAAGTCTGAATCTGAATCTGATCCAGGTGGAAGGCGAAAGGGGGCAGGATTTGGGTTGGTGGGTGCGCATCCAGTGGAGCACAAGGAAGTGGGTGGAAGGGTGGGGGGGTGGAGCAGTGAGTGGTGAAAGGCGGGAGGGGGTGAGGGGGTTGTTGGTTTGTTCCCTGAAATTAGTGAGTTAAACGTTCATACCATTGAGTGAAGGCTACCCAAGTGGACACTTAGACACAATTTAGTGAACACAGAGAATTGGTGAATTCTCCACTAGTGGGACCAGAGGGCACAGCCTCAGAATAAATTGATGTACCTTTTGAAAGGAGATGAGGATTTTTTTAGGCAGAGGGTGGTGAATCTGTAGAATTCACTGGCAGACGGCTGTGGAGGTGGTCAGTGGGTATTTATAAGGTGGAGATTGAAATATTCTTGATTAGTACGGGTGTCAAAGGTTATGGGGAGAAGACAAGATAATGGGCTTGATAGGGAAAGATAGATCATCCATGATAGAGTGGTGGAGTGGACTTGATGGGCTGAATGGCCTAATTCTGCTCCAACAATGTATGATGTGAAGAATTTTGGAAGGATCAGACAATCAAGGTAGAAGGCAAAGGGAAAAGTTACTTGGCAACAGGATTCATTCTTCTGCGATGTACCTGTATCTTTGCTTTGAATTAGGACATTCTACCTTCAGTTGTAACTCTTGTGCCAAAGTTCTTGTGATAATGTTCTGCCATTTAATTCCAGCACTGGAGTAAAGGTCATACATGAACGGTATGAATATTGAACTCTCCAATTTGAGTAAATGTCTTCCACCCGACCCATTTGTTTCTCTTGCTTCTTTTTGCTCTGGCCACCCCCTCCATTTCTCCCACCACAGTGAAACTTTGTTTTCACTGGCCTCTTTTGATTACAGCCTTCACCGCCGTACTGGGCATCCGACGGCACCCCAGGCCACACCGCCACCCCTGTGCCTGCCTCCCACTGCTACCGCCTGTATCACCGTCTTCACATCATGGAGCTTTGCTTTAATGTTTAAAGGCTTTGCTTTAATGTTTCAGCTGAAGAAAGCCACCACTGCATTTCTTGCTGAGCCCAAATTTTATTGTTGGCTCTCGACACATGAAATGCTATATATTACATTCGGTTAAAGCGGATAATCGGCAATGATGTGCACCATTCTCCCTGCCATGGTCTGTTATAACAAGGGTGTACTGTATTTCACCCCCTATCATGCCCATGTCACCATTATTTACACTCTTTTAAGATCTAAACCCCTAATATACGTTTATAGGGTAGAACTAGGAAGGATGTGGAGGATGTTTACCGGAATCCTGCCTAGATTAGAGCGTATTAGCAAAAAGGAGTTGGTTACATTTGGATTGTTTTCTCTGGAACCTCGGAGAATGAGAGGAGACCTGAAAGAAGTATATAAAATGATGACAGACGTAGATAGAGTACAATCTTTTTCCCAAGGTGGAAATGTCCGTGACAGGAGG
The DNA here is from genome assembly GCA_963514005.1 of Raja brachyura. Next base: position 46,761,901 of record OY740802.1, on the reverse strand, counting down.
GCATAGCTTTAAGGTGAGAGGGACAAAGTTTAAAAGAGATCTGTGGAGCACATATTTTACAGAGGGTGGTGGGGGCCTAGAATACACTGCCAGCGCAGATACGATAGTGCCATTTATGAGACTTTTTGAGAGGCCATTGGATGTGCAGTGAATGGATCACGTACAGGCAGAGGAGATTAGTTTATCATGTGAGGTATGGACATTTCTCCTACTATCCCACCCCCTCTGCCCCCCACATTGCCTTCCACATATATTCCTCCTGCTGACCTTACATTTCACTTTTCATTCAAACCTCTTCACTCCTTAGTCACATCCTTTTGGCTGCTTGTCTCCTTTTGTTGCCTGTCAGAATAACACCCCTCCTCCTTTACCCCTCCACCACTACTCTCTGTCATATATGGCTAGACACAAAATGCTGGAGTAACACAGCGGCTCAGGCAGCATCTCGGGGGTAAAAAGGATGGGTAATGTTTCAGGTTGGCAACCTTCTTAAGACTGCAAGTAGAGGGGAGGAACTGTAGGTAAGAAAAGGCCAAAACAAATCAGGACAGGTAATAGATGACCAATGAAGCGTGGGGCCTACAATGGCCCATAGGTGTTTGACAAAGGGAACAGTGGAATTGGTGGGATGATTATAGTGGGGAAGGAGGGGGGAGGATGCAGGTGTTACTTGAAATTATAGAAATCTATGTTCATACCACTGGGGTGTAAGGTGCCCAGGCGAAATATGACGTGCTGTTCCACCAATTTGCATTTGGCCTCACTCTGACAGTGGAGGGGGCCCAGGACTGAAAGGTCAGTATAAATTGGAAGGGGAATTAAATCAGTCTCACAGTGAGAGTCCACCCACAAATCAAACTCGTGGTAATCACGTAGAATTAACGTAGCGGGAACGTCGGTTAAAGCTAACGGCAGGTACTCGGGAAACTTGGTAACTCGTGAAAATCTTTCAACATGATGAAAGATTTTCACGAGTCAAATTTACTCTTCAAGTAAAAATTTTAAACTTTTAAACTCGTTGCAAGAACGTAGTAGCCCGTGAGTTTACCATAGTGACTCGTGGGCACTCTAACTCACCGGACAGGCAGCATCTCTAGAGAGAAGGAATGGGTGACAGGATGATGTTTCCAAAATTTTGCTGCGTCTTTGTGTTCCTCCAGCACTGTGTGTTCACTTTTTGTCGCCCACAAGTAACAACATGGCATAAGGTGACAGTTACGAATGATTCAAAAACCACTAAACATTAATAATAATAAAACATTAATGATAAAACACCATTGATCAAGCATGTGAACCAACAAAATACCAGATCAAAGGGAGGCTACAGTTTTTGGCTGTTGAGTAGAGCAACTATTCGTGGATAAAAACTGTTTTTATGTCTGGCTGTGGCAGCTTTGACAGTCCGGAGTCGCCTTCCAGAGGGAAGTGATTCAAAGAGTTTGTGGCCAGGGTGAGAGGGGTCAGAGATGATTTTGTCCCCTCGCTTCCTGGCCCTTGCAGTGTACAGTTCATCAATGGAGGGAAGGCTGCAGCCAATAATCTTCTCTGCTGATCGGACGATTCGCTGCAGCCTCCAGGTGTCGTGCTTGGTGGCTGAGCCAAACCAGACCATGATGGAGAAGGTGAGAACAGACTCTATGATGGGCGTGTAGAATAGGACCATCATTGCCCAAGGCAGATTGTGCTTCCTCAGCTGCCACAGGAAGTACATCCTCTGTTGTGCCTTGTTGACTGTGGAGTCGATGGTAGCCCCCCACTTAAGGTCCTTGGAGATGATAGTTCCCAGAAACTTAAAAGACTCCACATATGTGACTGTGGTGTTGTTGATGGTGAGTGGGGTGAGGGGAGGGGGAGTTATCCTAAAGTATACAATCAATTCCACTGTCTTAAGAGCATTCAGCTCTAGTTTGTTGCTACGGCACCAGGACGCCAGCTGTGACACTTCCTATCTGTATGCAAATTCCTCCCCATCCTGGATCAGTCCAATCAGGGTTGTGTCGTCCGCAAACCGGAGATAACAACCGGAGATGACAACCCTGGAGGTCCTGCTTTTCAGCATTTTTCCGAGCTCTCTAAAGTCACGTTGCAGAATATTCATCCCCTTCTTTCCGACATTGTTTGTGCTTCGCAAGCCAGTCCGCCGCTCAGTTTTTTAACGTCTTCTGTCCTGACAGCTTCTAAGTGGCTGAACCTGTTCACAAGAGGTACAACACCCGGGGACCTTTGCATTCCAAGTTTTTCCTCCCTTTCTCACCGTCACCCACTTTCTCTCTTCCAGTACCTTAGGTGTAACAATCTCACTGTCGGACTTGTCGAGAAATGATTCAGTTTCGCAGACGAACCCGCGGTCATCCACTTGCTTCTCCAGTTCCCCAACACCGTCCTTCAGGAGCTGTACCTAGATGCACTTTTCACATTTGAAGCAGCCAGAGGCACCAGCAGTGTCCTTGACCTCCCACATACTGCAAGCATCACACTGAATCAGCTTGCTTGACATCTCCTTCTTTGTTGCTGTTGCTGCCAAATCCATGGGAGCTCTGAGTAAAGTCTGCCTGTGCTTTGCCTCTATAATACACTATAACGCAATATAATACATTTTAACACCATATACACAATAACACAATATAACAATATAATACACTTTAACACTTTCAGACACTCTAACACCCTGTAATACACCATAACAATATAATATACTTAGGCACAATATAATACACAATTATGTTTATTATACTATAATCCTGTACACTAGATACACTATTATAATCATAACTCACTATACTAAAATACACGTAATTACAGGAAAATACAGTATCACACTATAACACTTATGATACACGCCATAATACACTATAACACACCATAATACACAACACCAATACAACACATATTTCATTTCGGAGTCACGTGAGTGACCTCGTGAAGAACCCGCCAGCACGCATGCGCAACATATCGTCGCTCGCATTGCAGTCGACGGCTGGAGAGGAGCGCGGCTCGTCACCAGCCCTTCATAAGGGCCACTCAGGTAAGTACAAACAATCTTGAGTTGGTTGTTCTGTGTGAATAATTGTGTTTTCTTCCACAGAGACATGGACAGTAGGAAAAATAAAGGCCGTAAAACTTCTGCAAGGAGTTGTCGGCAACCCAACCCGGAGCCCCCCTCCACGGCAGGAGGACGGGCCGGGAAAAAGGCGCGCAAGCCGGGGAGCCCTGTATTCACAGGATCCGGTTTACCGACGCAGCTATGCCCTAGCGGGGTGCCTGCAGAGCAATCAGCCGGTACAGCGCCGGAGCAGGTGCATCCTGACTCCATTTCTCTCTCACCCACTGGGTCGTTCGCAGAGACGAGCAAGAGGGATTCGCATGCTGATGCACGGCCCTTCTCCCTGAGCCCTCTCGAAGGAAGCAGGGATACAGTTCAACTACCTAGCCCTTCGCGGGCTGAGGTCTCACCAGGAGCCACTAGGAAGTGGTCTGGTGAATCAGGGAGGCCCGAGTCCACTGGCAGACCAAGGAGGGCCAGTGTCGACTCACCACCCAGGGGGACCAGGAGGAGTCACAAGGGTGGAGCCTCGCCTAGGTCACCGCTTCCCCCGCTGGGGGCAGGTCGGGACCGTACGCCGTCTGGGTCCAGATCAAGGACAGTCGGCAAGCCCGCGCGGACGTCGGGTCACCACGCTGCGGCGTTAGGTGCCGACCTCTCCCCACCCATGCCCTTAGAGGCAGCCGGGTCCAGCTCAGCGAAAAGGAGGCGCTTGAGCAGGTCCGCGCGGGAATCGCTCAGCTTCGCCGAGGCGGCTGGTAGCGACACATCGTCACAGTACCGATATTACCTCGACGAGGTACGGACTGCTGATAGGAGCCTCAGAAGTTCCTTCGGGCGCGAGGTCTCTTACCTCCCACACACGCCCGATGAAGGGCGCTTGGATCGTATGGAGAGGATATTGGAGCAAGTTCTACTTAATCAGAAACAGGACACACATAGCTCCAGGGGACTCATGGATATATCCCCGTCACCATCTATGGACAGCATAAGACCAGATGAGGAGGAAATCCTGGTACATGCCCCAGCAGCACCTGAGGTCCCTCAGGAAGATCTGCTGGATGTGGCAGCCAAATTCGGGTTACCCGTATCATCAGGACAACCCCTCAACATCAAACTGGCCACAACCATAGATTACCTCACGAACCATCAACTGCAGGAGGAGGTCCTTGCAAAGGCCATGGAGAGACACAAGGCTCCAGGGAACTGCAATTCACTCAACGTGCCAATTGTGAACACGCCAATCTGGGGTAATATCAGCCTGGGCATCAGAGCGCAGGAAGTGAAACTGCAGAGAATTCTAAAGCTACTTACGTCTGGGATCACCGCTTTTGCAAAGTCGGTAGACGGGGTTGATCTAAGCACCGAACAGGAGGATGCTCTAGCTCTGCTCTGCAATACGCAGTACGAGATCAACGCTTTCAGGAAAAGCATTATAAAACCTTCATTGAATCCCAAATTTGCGGGACTATGCAGAGCACCTCCTACCCCCCCACCTAGACAGCTGTTCGGAGAAGACCTCCCAAAGCAGGTCAAAGATCTGGATGACCATGCGAAAACCATAGGTCTGATGAGATCACATTTTGTGACCAGACCTTCGGCCAAGAAGACACCTTACTTCAGGCCACGAGGTCAAACCGACAGGCCGACAAGGACCTACATTTTGGCACCTCCTCAATATCAACAGCCTCCTCAACCCAGGCCTTTTTTAGGGCTAGGCCCTCAGCGGCCAGCATGGAAGATGCGGATTCCGCACCAACCACGCAACCCAGCACCTCCACGTCCCACCAAAAATCCCAGGGACCGCCGATAACCATGAAGGTAAGGGGGTCTGGATTCCATGCACTTGCATGTCTAACCTCACGAGTTGGGGGCAGATTACGGGGATTTAAGGAGGCTTGGGAAACCATCACTTCAGATGAGTTTATCTTGCAAAGTATTCAAGGCTATGAGATTGAGTTTGTTCATGGCCAATTGCCTCCACCCCAGCATATGCCGAATCGCAAATTTGCACTTTCCAAAAAAGAATTGGCAGAAGGCTATGCTGAAATCTTGAGTTTACAAAAGAAAGGTGTGATAGAAAGAACCACACATGAACCAATTGAATTTGTATCCAATATATTTACTAAAACTAAAAAAGACGGTGGATGCCGGGTCATTATAGATTTAACTCACTTGAATACCTTTGTAAAATACACCCATTTCAAAATGGACACATTTGAAACAGCCAAATCTTTGATTTCGAAGGGCTGCTTCATGGCATGCATTGATTTAAAAGATGCATACTATTCAGTATCCATTCGGGAACATCATAGGAAGTTCTTGAAGTTTACCTGGATGGATCAGCTTTGGCAATACAAAGCATTGCCCAATGGGCTTACTACAGCCCCCAGACTGTTCACCAAACTACTCAAGCCAGTGTTATCTACACTGCGGAGACAAAATCATACGGTCATGGCCTATTTGGATGACATTCTGATAATTGGGCACACTCTGGAATCAGCAGAATTGGCGGTTTCAGCCACAGTGGAAATTTTTCAAAAAATGGGGTTTATAATCCATCCAGACAAATCAAAGTTCCTCCCCGCACAGATCATGGACTACTTGGGGTTCACGATAGACTCCAATCGCATGATCACCACCATCCCAACTAACAAAGTTGGTGATGTGTTTCAAGCATGCAAGAACCTGGTCTGCGCCAGTATACCGTCTATCAGATTAACTGCCAGGGTAATTGGCAAAATTGCAGCAGTATTTCCAGCTGCTCAATATGGACCTTTACACTATCAGAATTTACAAAGGTCAAAAATAGCAGCATTAAAATTTAATGCTGGACATTATCATAGACCTATGCAGTTGCCGGTTAAGGCAAAAATTGAGTTACTATGGTGGATTGGCAATATCCATAACTCATTCAAACCCATCATTGTGCCTCGTCCAATGGTATACTTGCAAACAGATGCAAGCTCCCATGGCTGGGGAGCTACGGACAACAACACCAGTTGTGGAGGTAGATGGGACTCACTTGAAGCTACTTTGTTGTCAGCACAAGGGATAAACTATTTGGAGATGCTAGGAGCATTCCACGGACTAAGAGCCTATTGTTCAAACATGACTAACACTCATGTCCGTCTCCAAATAGACAATACCACTGCGGTGGCTTATCTGAATCATATGGGCGGTACCAGGTCAATTTCATGTGATGAATTGGCAAATATAATTTGGCTCTGGTGTATTCAACGGAATATTTGGATCTCAGCTACCTACTTGCCAGGTGAGCTCAATACAGTGGCGGACACCAGGTCACGGAAATTCAATGACAACATCGAGTGGATGTTGAACCCCCAAATATTCACCAAAATTACAGCCAAATTTGGTAAACCGGATATTGACCTTTTTGCGTCACGGTTGAACCATCAGGTACCAACATACGTATCATGGGAGCCAGATCCTGGGGCAATGGCGATGGACGCATTCTCGCTAGACTGGGGGAAATGGTTCTTCTATGCCTTTCCTCCATTCTGCCTCATCAGTCGGGTATTGCGGAAAATCCAGCTCGATGCTGCCAAGGGCATCCTCATTATACCCGACTGGCCTACGCAATCATGGTATCCGGTGGTCCTTGGAATGATAAGTCAACCATGGGTCCTCTTAGAGGGTTGCCCACAATTGGTGACGAACCCTGCCACAGGGGAACCACACCCCTGCTATAGTCACTTGAATCTATTGGCTTGCAGGATCTGAACAGGCCACTACTTCAGTATGGTCTATCTTCAAGGACAATGGATACCATGGGAGCATCATGCAGGGAGTCCTCAAGACGGCAGTACTTATCGCACATCAGGAAATGGGAATCCTATTGCGGCCGCATGGATGTTGCATATGACTCCGTCTCCATCACAGATGTGCTGGAATTTCTTGCGGGGCTACACCATGATCAACATCTCAGCTATAGTGCCATCAATAGCGCCAGGAGTACGCTATCGTCCTACCTCAATATTGAGGTAGGATCCAATAAATTGGTCTCCAAACTTATGCGGGGGATATTTAATTCCAACCCGCCGAGGCCCCGTTACAACGTCACATGGGATATTGGTAAAGTACTGACCCTACTAAGAACGTGGTCACCCATGACGGGGATCGAACTGGACAAACTCACCCTGAAGGTGGTGATGTTGATGGCACTTACTTCAGCACAAAGGGTGCAAACGCTTTACAAGGCCAAGATCGACAGAATGATCTCTACCCCTGAACGGGTCACTTTTTCCATTGATGAATTGCTCAAGCAGCATAGACCTGGGTTTACAGGGCTGCAGCTGGAGTTTCCAGCATACCCCGCTGATGCTAGGCTATGCATAGCCACACATATCCGCCACTATATCAAAGTGACGAGGAAAATAAGGGGAATGGAGCAATACCTGTTCATCAGTCACAAAAAGCCTCACCATAGAGTGACGGTACAGACGATATCCCGATGGCTCAGGATCGTCTTAAACAAGGCAGGTATTGACACTAATGTTTTTAAATCCCATTCCACCAGGGCAGCATCAACATCGGCGGCAAAGGCCATGGAGGTGCCCATGGACCAGATACTTGCCACAGCGGGATGGGCCAGTGAAGCCACTTTTCAACGGTTTTACAACAAACCCGTCACCGTACCTGGAATGTTCGCAGGAGCCGTGCTGGATGCAGGCCGAGAACATACAGTTACCCCTCAGTGAGGGGTCCTTTCTTGTTGTTATTAATAAATATTATTATTTTTTCAGAGAAACAGTGACGGAAATTGATTACTGCTGTCCACCTTTTCAGTAACGTGTGTGATAGCATGGACGTTGTCCAGGGCGTGAAATCACAGAAGCTTTGAAGTCTTCACGAAGTCACTCACGTGACTCCGAAATGAAATAGTAAGATTGAACGAGAACTTACCAGTTTGAAGTTTGATCTTTATTTTATGAGGAGTTGCGATGAGGGATTTCGTGCCCTCCGCTCCCAACCCTCGATCATAAAGTCAACTGGTAACTAGAGTCCCTTCAATCTTACTATAACAAGTCATTTCTTGGCTTGGGTTTTTCTGTGATTCCACACCGCGGCTTTGAAGTATGTCGCGCATGCGTGCTGGCGGGTTCTTCACGAAATCCCTCATCGCAACTCCTCATAAAATAAAGATCAAACTTCAAACTGGTAAGTTCTCGTTCAATCTTACTATTATAATACACTGTAACACATTATAACACACCATATCACTATAATAGAATAACACACAAAAATAACAATAACACATCATAATAAACTATAACACACTAACTATGTAGTATTTTATACTGTTTTACAGTGAGATGCATTGTCTTATAGTGTTATAGTGTACGAACAGATTCTAGTGGGTTAAGTGTAATAATGCATTATCGTGCTATATTGTTTCATATTGTTAGTCTGGTATAGTGTGATGTGTGTTATAGTTTGTTATTGCGTATTATGCGGTATTATAGAGTTACTGTGTGCTATATGTATTATATCGTGTTAAGGTGTATTATATAGTTTATAGCATTATAACCTACTATAAAATACTATATAAAATGATAGTAAATTATGACACACAATAACAAGAGACAAGATACAAGATACAAGATAAATTTATTTGTCACGTGCCAGTTGGCACAGTGAAATGTGATCACCATACAGCCGTACAATAAAATAAAGAACACAACACATGATAGTGTTCAACATAAAACATCCCTACACAGCAGAATCAAAAGTTTCCCACTGTGAGGGAAGGCACCACTCAGTCATCTTCCTCTGATTCTCCCCCATGATTACCGTTCTACCACAGTATACCACACCAAAATAGTCTAATACATATCAACACACTTTAAAATTATAACATACTATATAAAACGATATACATGATAACACAAAATAACACATTCTAATATACTAATACACACTATAATACTATAACACATTATTATACACTCTCGCAATTTGACAGACTATAACAATTAATACCACACTACAACATATGTTACATATTACATATTGTTACATATTAATGTTACATATTATAATCACACTTTAAATCACTATAACACAATATAATACAATGTAACACATAATTACATTAGGATACATATAACAGTCTAGCACAATAATATACTCCCAATATAACACTCTACAATACACTATAACACACCATGATATACGCCAATGATATAACACCCTTTAACACTCATTATAGTACACTTTACCAAATTATAACACACTAGAATACACTATAACACGTTATGATACAGTTTAACACATAATCACACACTTTTATACACAATAATACATTATAGCACTATAACACACTAAGATACATAATAATGCACACAACACATAACTTATGATATACCATTTAATGCACTATAACACTGCAATGCACTATAACACCAGAACAGAGAACATTTATAACGCTGTTATAACACATTGCAATATACTATAACGCACTATAACGCACTATAATGCAATATAACACATTTTACTTCGGAGTCACGTGAGTGACTACATGAAGAACCCCGTACAGCCGTTCATGTGTCATTGCGTCAGACGCTTTCATGCAGACGACTGAGGAGCAGCGCAGCTCCTCCAACGGTAAGTCTAAAAAAGTTTCAGGTAAGTGCTATTTTCTTACCTGTTCTAGGTCTTCTGCAGGAACCTCCGGGGTTTTTGCGGGATGTTTACGATAGCCGATGAGGGAACCAGCCTAGGGCTTTAGGGGAAAATCCTGGTCCGACCGCGGAAGCGGAGAGTTGGCGAAAGTCGGGTTCGCGATCTGAGTCACTGATAACACGGTCAGTGACTCCACACGTTGGGTTCCTGGGGAGGGGAAACCCGAGAATAGTGCGGTTTTAGACCACAGTAGTCCCTAGGGGATGGGGCTTAATGGACCTGAACGGTCAGCCTGGGTTCCCGGTGCAGGGGAAACCCAAGTATATGCGGTTCCCAGACTGCAATAGTCCCCAGAAAATGGGTTAACTCACATAAATGATTAGCCTGCATGCCAGGAGGGTACCGCGGGTATATATTTATATATATATATTTATATATATTATATATTTATATGGATTCCTGGAGACTACCTACCTAGGTCCCTTTGACATCACCTCGATGATCGCGTCCTACCAACAAAAGCCTTTTTTAGGACAGGGCCCACAGCAACCAGCCTGGAAGATGCGCCAACCCCATATCCCAGCAACACAAAGACCCAAGAAAGGCCAGTACAACAAGCCCAGCCGGTAATGATGGAGGTAAGGGGTTCAGGTTCTCTTGGGAGTGCTGCATGTATAACCTCACAAGTAGGACAGAGGTTGTGTACATTCTGGGATGCATGGGGTTCTATAGCTTCTGACACTTTTATATTACAAAGTATTCATGGTTATGAAATTGAATTCATAAATGGCCATCTTCCCCCAGCTCAGCATGTACCTAACAGTAAATTTGCACTTTCTCACAAAGAAAAAGTGGAAGGGCATGCGGAGCTATTAAGGTTATACACCAAGGGGGTTATAGAAAAAAACGACACATGAACCTCCTGAGTTCGTATCTAACATCTTTACCAAAACCATAAAAAGATGGTGGATGTCATATCATAATTGGTTTAACCCACTTGAATACCTTTGTTCAATATACCCATTTCAAGATGGAAACATTTGAAACAGCTAAGCAACTGAGGGTTGCTCCATGGCCTGCATCGATCTAAAAGATGCATACTATTCACTACCTATACGGGAACATAACCGGAAATACTTAAAATTCGTTTGGATGGGGCAACTATGGGAAACCACATAGTCATGGCATATAGTCATGGCATATCTAGAAACCACATAGTCATGGCATATCTAGATGATATTTTAATTGTGGGAAGAACTTTGGAATTAGCTAAATTAGCAGTAACAGCTACCAAATCATTATTTTAGAAACTAGGGTTTGTCATCCACCCAGACAAATCTAAGTTCAACCCCTCTGGGATTATGGACTATCTGGGATTCACAATTAACACCAGTCCCAGAGAACAAAGCAACAGACATAATAGCAACATAATAGCACATTTAAGGGTTATGTTGATCCTTTGGCACCAACCATGCAAGAGCTGGCTGCTCTTGAAAAGGAGGCGCAGTCCTCTTTCTTACAGTTTGGCTTTCTTCCCAACCCATTGTTCAAGTGCTTGCAATATAGATTGCAACATGCACCTTAATTTAGTTCAACAAAGAAACTGACAAGTTACTAAAGAACTAAAGCAACAGACATAATAGAAGCATGTAACAGCCTTGCTTGCACCAGGAAACCGACCATTAGACATGCTGCTAAGGTGACTGGGAAATTTGTAGCTATATTTCCAGCTGCACAATTTAGCCTGTTACACTATCAAAACTTGTAAAAAGCTAAAATCTCGAAATTAAAAGCAAATGCTGGACATTTTGATAGACAAATGCAGCTGCCAAACAAGGCAGAAATTAAGCTACTATGGTGGATTAGCAATGTTCATGATTGTTTTAATCCCATCATTATATCAAACCCATCAGTCGTGTTACAAACCGACGCAAGCGCCCAAGGCTGGGGAGCTACCGACACCACTTCTAGTTGTGGCGGCAGATGGGATTTGCACGAGTCTACTCTTCTTCAATCACAAGGTATAAACTATTTGGAAATGCTGGGAGAATTTCACAGGCTACGGGCTTACTGAACTAATCTGCATCATACGCATGTCTGTCTTCAAATAGATAATACCACTGTGGTGGCATATTTAAACCATATGGGTGGTATCAAGTCAATATCTTGTAATGAATTGGCTAATTCAATCTGGCTCTGGTCTATTGAAAGAAATATTTGGATATCAGCTACATACCTTCCGGGTAAGCTCAATACAGTGGCGGACACCAGGTCACGAGTTTTTAATGACAGCATCGAGTGGATGTTGAACCCCCAAATATTTGCTAAAATTATAGCCAAATATGGAACACCAGATATCGGCCTCTTTAGCGTCCAGGTTGAACCATCAGATACTAACATATGTCTCTTGGGAACCAGATCCTGGGGCAGTGGTGATGGACGCGTTCTCGCTACATTGGGGGAAATGGTTTTTCTATGCATTTCCCCCATTCTGCCTCATCAGTTGGGTATTGCAGAAAATAAAACTAGATTCTGCATCAGGTATACTGATAATACCCGACTGGCCCACACAACCATGGTACCTGGTGGTCCACAGCATGATGAATGAACCATGGATTCAGGTTACCAAATGCCCGAATTTGGTGACCAATCCCATAACAGGGGAATATCATCCATGCCATGGTCATCTGAACCTGTTGGCTTGCAGGTTCTGAAGAGGCCATTACTGGAATTCCTCGCGGGTCTTCATTTTGATGAGGCCCTCAGTTACAGTGCCATAAACAGTGCAGGAGTGCACTATCATGCTATCTCAATATTGGAGTGGGATCTCACCAGCTGGTATCCATACTAATGAGGGGTATATTCAATTCCAACCCTCCCCGACCACGATATAATATCACCTGGGATATTGGGGATGTGTTGTCCCTACTCAGGAGCTGGTCGCCTATGATGGATTTACCACTGGACAAACTCACATTCAAAGTGGTGGTGTTAATGGCACTAACCACAGCACAACGGGTCCAGACACTACAGAAACTAAAAATGGACAGGATGGTCTCGACCCCCAATAAAGTGACTTTCTGTTCACAAAAAAGTATTTTGGTTGTCAGGTGACTGCAGCCCAATTGTTTGCCTCGCCTTTTTAAAGAATTTGGGTTCACAAAATGAATTTTGGTTGTCAGGTGGCTGCAGCCAATTTGTTTGCCTCGCCTTTTTAAAAAGTTTGTGTTCACAAAATGGATTTTGATTGTCAGCTGGCTGCAGCCAAATTGTCAGCCTCGCCTCTCTCAAAAAGTTTGTGTTCACAAAATGATCTTTTGGTTGACAGGTGGCTGCAGCCCAATTGTTTGCCTCGCCTTTTTTTAAGTGTTTGTGTTCCCAAAATGGATTGTGGTTGTATGGCGGCTGCAGCCCAATTGTTTGCCTTGCCATTTCAAAGTGTTTGTGTTCACAAAATGAATTTCGGATGTCAGGTGGCTGCAGCCAAATTGATTGCCTCGCCTTTTTACAAAAGTTTGCGTTCACAAAATGGATTTTGGTTGACAGGTGGCTGCAGCCTAATTGCTGGCCTCACCTTTTTTAACAGTTTGTGTTCACAAAATGAATTTTGGTTGTCGGGTGGCTGCAGCCAATTTGTTTGCCTTGCCTTTTGTGTTTTGTGTTTTACATGTTTGTGTTCACAAAATGGATTGTGGTTGTCTGGCGGCTGCAGCTCAATTGTTTGCCTCACCATTTCAGAGAGTTTTGTTCACAAAACGAATTTTGCTTGACAGGTGGCTGCAGCCAAAATGCTGCCCTCGCCTTTTTGTATGGTTTGTATTCACAAAATGAATTTTGGTTGTCAGGTTGCTGCAGCCCCATTGTTTGCCTCGCCTTTTAAAATATTTTGTGTTCACAAAATGAATTTTGGTTGTCAGGTGGTTGCAGCCAATTTGTTTGCCTCGCCTTTTTACAAAGGTTGGGTTCACAAAATGGATTTTGATTGTCAGGTGGCTGCAGCCAAATTGATTGCCTCGCCTTTTTAAAGAGTTTGTGTTCACAAAATGAATTTCGTTTGTCAGGTGGCAGTAGCCAAATTGTTTACCTCGCCCTTTTAAAAAAAGTGTGTTCACAAAATGAATTTTGGTTGTCAGGTTGCTGCAGCCCAATTGTTTGCCTCGCCTTTTAAAAAAGTATGTGTTCACAAAATTAATATTGGTTGTCAGGTGACTGCTGCTCAATTGTTTGCCTCACCTTTTTAGAGTTAGTGTTCACAAAATCGATTTTGGTTGTCAGGTGGCTACAGCCAAATAGTCTGTCTCGCCTTTTCAAAAAGTTTGTTTTCACAAAATAGATTTTGGTTGACAGGTGGTTGCAGCCAAATTATTTAGCTCGCCGTTTAAAAAGAGTGTGTGTTCACAAAATGGATTTTGGTTGAAGGGTGGCTGCAGCCCAATTTTTTGCCTCGCATTTTGAAAGACATTGTTCATAAATTGATTTGGGTTGACATGTGGCTGCAGCCTAATTGTTTACCTCACCTTTGTAAAGAATTGTGTTCATAAAATGGATTTTGCTTGCCAGTGGCTGCAGCCAAATTGTTGGCCTCGCCTTTTTTTAAAAGTTTGTATTCACAAAATGAATTTTGGTTGTCAGCTGGCTGCAGCCCAATTGTTTGCCTCGCCTTTTAAAAAAGTTTGTGTTCACAAAATTAATTTTGGTTGAATGGTGACTGCAGCCCAATTGTTTGCCTCGTCTTGTTAAAGAGTGTGTGTTCACAAAATGGATTTTGGTTGTCAGGTGACTGCAGCCCAAACGTTTGCCTCGCCTTTTTAAAGAGTTTGTTTTCACAAAATAGATTTTGGTTGTCAAGTGGCTGCAGCCCAATTGTTTGCCTCGCCTTTTATAAGAGTTTTTTGTTCACAAAATATATTTTGGTTGACGGGTGGTTGCAGCCCAATTGTTGGCCTCGCCTTTTTTTTAAAAGTTTGTATTCACAAAATGAATTTTGGTTGTCAGCTGGCTGCAGCCCAATTGTTTGCCTCGGCTTTTTTAAAGTTTGTGTACACAAAATGAATTTTGGTTGTCAGGTCGCTGCAGCCCAATTGTTTACTCGCCTTTTAAAAAGTTTGTGTACACAAAATGAATTTTGGTTGTCAGGTGACTGCAGCCCCATTGTTTGCCTCACCTTTTTAAAGAGTTTGTGTTCACAAAATCGTTTTTGGTTGTCAGCTGGCTGCAGCCAAATTGTCAGCCTCGCCGTTTCAAAAAGTCTGTGTTCACAAAATGGATTTTGGTTGACAGGTGGCTGCAGCCCAATTGATTGTCTCGCCTTTTAAAAAGTTTGTGTACACAAAATGAATTTTGTTTGTCAGGTGGCTGCAGCCAAATTGTTTGCCTCGCCCTTTAAAGAAATTGTGTTCACAAAATGTATTTTGGTTGTCAGGTGGTTGCAGCCAATATGTTTGCCTCTCCTTTTTAAAAAGGTTGTGTTCACAAAATGGATTTTGGTTGTCAGGTGGCTGCAGCCAAATTGTTTGCCTCGCCCTTTAAAAAAATTGTGTTCACAAAATGAATTTTGGTTGTCAGGTGGTTGCAGCCAAATTGTCAGCCCCACCTTTTCAAAAAGTCTTAGTTCACAAAATGGATTTTGGTTGACAGGTGGCTGCAGCCCAATTGATTGCCTTGCCTTTTATAAGAGTTTGTGTTCACAAAATGGATTGTGGTTGTCTGGCGGCTGCAGCCCAATTGT
The DNA here is from genome assembly GCA_963514005.1 of Raja brachyura. Next base: position 46,746,485 of record OY740802.1, on the reverse strand, counting down.
TTGCCTTGCCCTTTAAAATAATTGTGTTCACAAAATGAATTTTGGTTGTCGGGTGGTTGCAGCCAATTTGCTTGCCTCACCTTTTTAAAAAGGTTGTGTTCACAAAATGAATTTTGGTTGTCAGGTGGCTGCAGCCAAATTGATTGCCTCGCCTTTTTAAAAAGATTGTGTTCACTAAATTAATTTTTGTTGTCAGGTGGCTGCAGACCAATTGTTTGCCTCGCCTTTTTAAAAAAGTTTGTATTCACAACATGAATTTTGGTTGTCAGGTTGCTGCAGCCCAATTGTTTGCCTCACCTTTTAAAAAAGTTTGTGTTCACAAAATTAATTTTGGTTGAAAGGTGACTGCAGCCCAATTGTTTGCCTCGTCTTGTTAAAGAGTGTGTGTTCACAAAATGGATTTTGGTTGTCAGGTGACTGCAGCCCAATCGTTTGCCTCGCCTTTTTAAAGAGTTTGTTTTCACAAAATAGATTTTGGTTGTCAAGTGGCTGCAGCCCAATTGTTTGCCTCGCCTTTTATAAGAGTTTTTTGTTCACAAAATATATTTTGGTTGACGGGTGGTTGCAGCCCAATTGTTGGCCTCACCTTTTTTTAAAAGTTTGTTTTCACAAAATGAATTTTGGTTGTCAGCTGGCTGCAGCCCAATTGTTTGCCTCGGCTTTTTTAAAGTTTGTGCACACAAAATAAATTTTGGTTGTCAGGTCGCTGCAGCCCAATTGTTTACTCGCCTTTTAAAAAGTTTGTGTACACAAAATGAATTTTGGTTGTCAGGTGACTGCAGCCCCATTGTTTGCCTCGCCTTTTTAAAGAGTTTGTGTTCACAAAATCGTTTTTGGTTGTCAGCTGGCTGCAGCCAAATTGTCAGCCTCGCCGTTTCAAAAAGTCTGTGTTCACAAAATGGATTTTGGTTGACAGGTGGCTGCAGCCCAATTGATTGTCTCGCCTTTTAAAAAGTTTGTGTACACAAAATGAATTTTGTTTGTCAGGTGGCTGCAGCCAAATTGTTTGCCTCGCCCTTTAAAGAAATTGTGTTCACAAAATGTATTTTGGTTGTCAGGTGGTTGCAGCCAAATTGTCAGCCTCACCTTTTCAAAAAGTCTTAGTTCACAAAATGGATTTTGGTTGACAGGTGGCTGCAGCCAAATTGATTGCCTCGCCTTTTTAAAAAGATTGTGTTCACTAAATTAATTTTTGTTGTCAGGTGGCTGCAGACCAATTGTTTGCCTCGCCTTTTTAAAAAAGTTTGTATTCACAACATGAATTTTGGTTGTCAGGTTACTGCAGCCCAATTGTTTGCCTCGCCTTTTAAAAAATTTTGTGTTCACAAAATTAATTTTGGTTGAAAGGTGACTGCAGCCCAATTGTTTGCCTCGTCTTGTTAAAGAGTGTGTGTTCACAAAATGGATTTTGGTTGTCAGGTGACGGCAGCCCAATCGTTTGCCTCGCCTTTTTAAAGAGTTTGTTTTCACAAAATAGATTTTGGTTGTCAAGTGGCTGCAGCCCAATTGTTTGCCTCGCCTTTTATAAGAGTTTTTTGTTCACAAAATATATTTTGGTTGACGGGTGGTTGCAGCCCAATTGTTTGCCTAGCCTTTTTTAAGTGTTTGTGTTCACAAAATGGATTGTGCTTGACAGGTGGCTGCAGCCCAATTGTTTGCTCAACTTTTTAATGAGTTTGTGTTCACAAAATGAATTTTGGTTTTCTGGTGGCAACCAAAAATGGTGGCTGAATGGGAGATGCCAGAGAGTAATGGTGGATGGCTGTTTGTCATGTTGGAAGCCGGTGATCAGTGGGGTGCCTCAGGGATTTGTGTTGGGTCCACTGTTGTTTGTCATGTACATCAATGATCTAGATGATGGGGTGGAAAATTGGATAAGTAAGTATGCAGATGATACTAAGATAGGTGGTGCTGTGGATAATGAAGTAGATTTTCAAAGTCTACAGAGAGATTTGGGCCATTTGGAAGAGTGCGCTGAAAGATGGCAGATGGAGTTTAATGCTGATAAGTGTGAGGTGCTACATCTTGGCAGGCCAAATCAAAATAGGACGTACATGGTAAATGGTAGGGAATAGAGGAATGCTGTGGAACAGAGGGATCTAGGAATAACTGTGCATAATTCCCTGTAGGTGGAATCATAGAAACATTGAAACATAGAAAAATAAGTGCAGGAGCAGGCCATTCGGCCCTTAAAGCCTGCACCGCCATTCAATATGATCATGGCTGATCATCCAACTCAGTATCCCGTACCTGCCTTCTCTCCATACCCCCTGATCCCTTTAGCCACAAGTGCCACATCTAACACCCTCTTAAATGTAGCCAATGAACTGGCCTCAACTACCTTCTGTGGCAGAGAATTCCAGAGACTCACCAATCTCTGTGTGAAGAATGTTTTCCTCATCTCGGTCCTAAAGGAATTCCCCCTTATCCTTAGACTGTGACCCCTTGTTCTGGACTCCCCCAACATCGGGAACAATCTTCCAGCATCTAGCTTATCCAACCCCTTAAGAATTTTGTAAGTTTCTATAAGATCCCCCCTCAACCTTCTAAATTCCAGCGAGTACAAGCCGAGTCTATCCAATCTTTCCTCATATGAAAGTCCCGACATCCCAGGAATCAGTCTGGTGAATCTTCTCTGTACCCCCTCTATGGCAAGGATGTCTTTCCTCAGATTTGGGGAGCAAAACTGTACGCAATACTCCAGGTGTGGCCTCACCAGAACCCTGTACAACTGCAGTAGAACCTCCCTGCTCCTATACTCAAATCCTTTCGCTATGAATGCTAACATACCATTTGCTTTCTTCACTGCCTGCTGCACCTGCATGCCTACTTTTAATGACTGGTGTACCATGACACCCAGGGCTCGTTGCATCTCCCATTTTCCTAATCTGCCACCATTCAGATAATAGTCTACTCTCATGTTTTTGCCTCAAAGTGGATAACCTCACATTTATCCACATTATACTGCATCTGCCATGCATCTGCCCATTCACTCAGTCTATCCAAATCACCCTGCAGCCTCCAAGCATCCTCCTCACACCTAACTATACCCCCCAGCTTGGTGTCATCTGCAAATTTGGAGATGTTGCATTGAATTCTCTCGTCCAAATCATTAATATATATTGTAAATAGCTGGGGTCCCAGCACAGAGCCTTGCGGTACCCCACTAGTTACTGCCTTCCATTCTGAAAAGGACCCGTTTACTCCTACCCTTTGCTTCCTGTCTGCTAGCCAGTTCTCTATCCACATCAATACTGAACTCCCAATACCGTGTGCTTTATGTTTGTATGCTAATCTCTTATGCGGGACCTTGTCGAAAGCCTTCTGAAAGTCTATATATAACACAACCACTGGTTCTCCCTTATCCTTTCTACTAGTTACATCGTCGAAAAATTCTATCAGATTTGTCAGACATGATTTACCTTTCGTTAATCCATGCTGACTTTGTCCAATGATTTCACCACTTTCCAAATGCGCTGCTATCCCATCTTTAATAACTGACTCTAGCAGTTTCCCCACTACCGACGTTAGACTAACTGGTCTGTAATTCCCCGCTTTCTCTCTCCCTCCTTTTTTAAAAAGTGGGATTACATTAGCTACACTCCAATCCTCAGGAACTACTCTAGAATCTAAGGAATTTTGAAAAATTATCACTAATGCATCCACTATTTCTGTGGCTACCTCCTTGAGTACTCTGGGATGCAGACTATCTGGCCCTGGGGATTTATCGGCCTTCAATCTGTTCAATTTACCTAACACCACCTCCCGGCTAACCTGGATTTCACTCAGTTCCTCCATCTTATTTGACCCCCGTTCCACTGCTATTTCCGTCAGATTATTTATGTCTTCCTTAGTGAAGACAGAACCAAAGTAGTTATTCAATTGGTCTGCCATATCCTTGTTCCCCATGGTCAATTCACCTGTTTCTGACTGCAAGGGACCAACATTTGTTTTAACTAGTCTCTTTCTCTTCACATATCTATAAAAACTTTTGCAGTCAGTTTTTATGTTCCCTGCCAGTTTCCTTTCATAATCTATTTTCCCTTTCCTAATTAAGCCCTTTGTCCTTCTCTGCTGGATTCTGAATTTCTCCCAGTCCTCCGGTAGGCTGCTTTTTCTGGCTAATTTGTATGCCTCATCTTTTGTTTTTATACTATCCCCGATTTCCCTTGTTATCCATGGATGCACCACCTTCCCCGATTTATTCTTTTGCCAAACTGGTATGAACAATTTTTGTACTGCATCCATGCAGTCTTTAAATACCTTCCATTGCACATCCACTGTCAACCCTTTAAGAATCATCTGCCAGTCTATCTTGGCCAATTCACATCTCATACCTTCAAAGTTACCTTTGTTCAAGTTCAGAACCCTTGTTTCTGACTTAATTTTGTCACTCTCCATCCTAATGAAGAAGTCAACCATATTATGGTCACTCTTGCCCAAGGGGCCACGCACAACAAGACTGCTAACTAACCCTTCCTCATTACTCAATACCCAGTCTAGAATAGCCTGCTCTCTCGTTGGTTCCTCCACATGTTGGTTGAGAAAACTATCCCGCACACATTTCAAGAAATCCTCTTCCTCAGCATCCCTGCCAATTTGATTCACCCAATCTACATGCAGATTGAAGTCACCCATTATAACCGCATTTCTAATTTCCTGTTTGATGCCATCCCCAACTCCAATACTACTGTTAGGTGGCCTAATACTACTGTTAGGTGTACACAGCTCCCACTAGCGTTTTCTGCCCCTTAGAGTTTCGCAGCTCTACCCATATCGATTCCACATCCTCCACGCTAATGTCCTTCCTTTCTATTGCATTAGTCTCCTCTCTCACCAGCAACGCTACCCCACCTCCTTTTCCTTTTCGTCTATCCCTCCTGAATATTGAATATCCCTGGATGTTCAGCTCCCAGTCTTGGTCACCCTGGAGCCATGTCTCCGTGATCCCAACTATAGCATAGTCATTAATCGCTATCTGCACCTTCAACTCATCCACCTTATTACGAATGCTCCTCGCATTGAGACACAAAGCCTTCAGGCTTGTTTTTACAACACTCTTATACAATTATGTTGACAAGTGGCCCCTTTCACATCGATCCCTATTACACTTGGCCATACTCTCCTATCCCTTTGTGAGCTTTCTTTCCCGTGAATTCTGGGGTCATTAACCATCCCTTTACTCTCTTTCCCTTTAACTCCGTCCTCGACTATCCCATTTGACACCCCACCCCCGTTATTCAGTTTAAAACCATCCGTGTAGCAGTGGCAAACCTGCCTGCCAGAATGCTGGTCCCCCACCTGTTAAGATGCAATCCGTCCCTTTTGTACAGTTCCCCCTTACTCCAAAACAGATTCCAGTGATCTAAGAATCTAAATCCCTGCCCCCTGCACCAGTTCCTCAGCCACACATTCAGGTCCCGTATCTCTCTGTTCCTGCTCTCGCCAGCATGAGGAACTGGAAGCAAACCGGAGATAACAACCCTGGAAGTCCTGCTTTTCAGCATTTTTCCGAGCTCTCTGAAGTCCCGCTGCAAAATATTTATCCCTTTCTTTCCAACATCATTCGTGCCAACATGCACGACCACTTCTGGCTGTTCACCTTCGCCCTTGAGGATTGTCTGCACTCTGTCAGTGACATCCTGGATCCTGGCACCAGGAAGGCAGCACACCATCCTCGAATCCCGTCTGTTGCCGCAAAAACCCCTGTCCGTACCTCTCACAATGGAGTCTCCAACTACAATGGCGTTGCCCGACTTTGGCCTCTTTGGTTTTGGCTCAACAGCACTTTTTGTTTTGCAAGCCAGTCCGCTGCTCAGTGAGATACCGTCTTCTGTCCCGGCAGCTTCCACGTGGGGGAACCTGTTCACAAGAGGTACAACACCCGGGGACCTTTGCATTCCATGTTTTCCTCCCTTTCTCACCGTCACCCACCTTCTCTCTTCTAGTGCCTTGGGTGTAACAATCTTACTGAAGGACTTGTCGAGGAACGACTCAGTTTCTCGGATGAACCTGAGGTCATCCACTTGTTTCTCCAGTTCCCTGCACGGTCCTTCAGGAGCTGTACCTGGATGCACTTCTCACATTTGTAGCAGCCAGAGGCACCAGCAGTGTCCTTGACCTCTCACATACTGCAAGCATCACACTGCATCAGCTTGCTTGACATCTCCTTCTTTTGCCTCGGTCTCTCCCTATCCAGTGTTTTGCGCAGCCTCCTCTCCGAAGACTCTCGAGCCAAAGACTCACACTTTACTCACAGGGCACTTCCCTCACAAGACCGCACCCTCACTGCCGCTCCCCAAGAGCTGCCTTGCTTATATTGACTGTTAAATTGCCTAATTTACAAATCAAATTCCTCAGTTTTCAACTGTTTTCCCCCTCTGACTCACTGAGAACTCTCCTCCCACTCGGGCTAGAGCCAATCAATGCTTTCTCCTGCTTCTCTTTGTTGCTGTTGCTTCAAAATCCACGGGAACACTCAAAGGGACTCACCATGGAGTAGAAGTACTATTAGTGTTATTCACTGTTCAGAGAGCAATGACCCTCTCGCTTCCTGGGTCTTGCAGAGACTGAGTGAGGCACCACGCTTCAGGGTTTTATCGTCCCTCTCCGCTCCCCCCTGCCGCCAGCGGGGGCAGCAGAGAGAACAGAGAACATATCTCTCTCATTTTTCATCGATGGGAAACATCCTCTCGTCCAGGAAGGCGGAGGGGGGCTCTGAGCGTGGGGGCCAAAAATGACGGCCGTAGGTGGCGGCATTCTCTTGGAAATCGCAGCACAGAGGGCCATAGCATTCAAGATCAGACTTTTAGTAATATAGATTTAGGCCATTAGGCTCTTTCGTCTGTAGTGCTTTTATCCATAACCTCTCTGCTCTCTTTCGTCTCTCCAATTTATGTTTGTTTCCATGCCCATGATCTCTAGGGACAGGATCCCATGTTGCTGGAAGTGTCTGCTAATAGGTATGGATTGGTCCCCCCTTGTGATGTAGCCTAGGTGCCCTGTCAGTCTGACTCTGATGCTCTTACATTTTTCGCCTATGTATAGTAAGTTACATTCTTTAAATCTAATTGCATACACCACATTCTTTTGCTCACAGGTTATCCTCTGTGCTATCTGGCCTCTCTTCCCTGTCATGCTGTTCTCTATGTTTTTGGCTATTACCAAGTGGGTGCAGGCTCCACATCTTCTCTGCCCACAGTCTGAGCCTGTGTGTAGACTTGTACTGACCAGGATGTCCTTCAGATTTTTAGCCCTCTTGAATGCTGATATTACTCTGTATCCCTTTAGTGTGGCAAATATCCTTTGGAATTGTTCAAAACGGCCCTTGATTATTTTGTGGGCCTGGACAGCCATCTTGCCATATCCTGTTATTAATGGCAAGTTCAGTGCCGTCCCCAGTCTAGGTCTGGGCCCTTGCATGCTTTTTAGAAAATCTGACTTAATGTGTCTTAGAAACATAGAAAATAGGTACAGGAGTAGGTCATTCGGCCCTTCGAGCCTGCACCGCCATTGAATATGATCATGGCTGATCATCCAACTCAGTATTCCATATCTGCCTTCTCTCCGTACCTCCTGATCCCCTTAGCCACAAGGGCCACATCTAACACCCTCTTAAATATAGCCAATGAACTGACCTCAACTACCATCTGTGGCAGAGAATTCCAGAGATTGACCACTCTCTGTGTGAAAAATGTTTTTCTCATCTCGGTCCAAAAAGACTTCCCCCTTATCTTTAAACTGTGACCCCTTGTTCTGGACTTCCACAACATCGGGAACAATCTTCCTGTATCTAGCCTGTCTAACCCCTTAGGAATTTTGCAAGTTTCTATAAGATCCCCCTCAATCTTCTAAATTCTAGCGAGTACATGCTAGAGTCTATCCAGTCTTTCTTCATATGGAAGTCCTGTCATCCCAGGAATCAGTCTGGTGAACCTTCTCTGTACTCCCTCTATGGCAAGAATGTCTTTCCTCAGATTAGGAGACCAAAGCTGTACGTAATACTCCAGGTGCGGCCCCACCAAGACCCTGTACAACTGGAGTAGAACCTCCCTGCTCTTGTACGCAAATACTTTTGCTATGAATGCTAACATACCATTTGCTTTCTTCACTGCCTGCTGCACCTACATGTCTACTTTCAATGACTGGTGTACCATGACACCCAGGTCTCGTTGTATCTCCCCTTTTCCTGATCGGCCTCCATTCAAATAATAGTCTACTTTCCTGTATTGCTGCCAAAGTGGATAACCTCACATTTATCCACATTATACTGCATCTGCCACGCTTTTGCCCACTCACCCAACCTATCCAAGCCTCCTTGCATCATCCTCACATCTAACATTGCCCCCCAGCTTCGTGTCATCCGCAAACTTGGAGCTGTTGCATTGAATTCCCTCGTCCAAATCATTAATGTATATTGTAAATAGCTGGGGTCCCAGCACCGAGCTGTGCGGAACCCCACTAGTCACTGCCTGCCATTCTGAAAAGGACCCGTTTACTCCTACTATTTGCTTCCGGTCTGCCAGCCAGTTCTCTATCCACATCAATACTGAACCCCCAATACCGTGTGCTTTAAGTTTGCATACTAATCTCTTGTGTGGGACCTTGTCGAAAGCTTTTTGAAAGTCCAGATATAACACATCCACTGGTTCTCCCTTATCCACTCTACTAGTTACATCCTCGAAAAATTGTATAAGATTCGTCAGACATGATTTACCTTTCAGAAATGCATGCTGACTTTGTCCAATGATTTCAGCACTTTCCAAATGTGCTGCTATCCCATTTTTAATAACTGACTCTGGCAGTTTTGCCACTACCGATGTTAGACTAACTGGTCTTTAATTCCCAGCTTTCTCTCCTCCCTCCCTTTTAAAAAGTGGGGTTACATTAGCTACCCTCCAATCCTCAGGAACTACTCCAAAATCAGTTTTGATAAATTATCACTAATGCATCCACTATTTCTGGGGCTACTCCCTTAAGTACTCTGGGATGCAGCCTATCTGGCCCTGGAGGTTTATCGGCCTTTAATCCATTCAATTTACCTAACACCACTTCCCGGCTAACCTGGATTTCACTCAATTCCTCCATCGGTCCCCTGCTATTTCCGGCTGATTATTTATGTCTTCCTTAGTGAAGACAGAACCAAAGTAGTTATTCAATTGGCCTGCCATGTCCTTGTTCCCCATGATCAATTCACCTGTTTCTGACTGCAAGGGACCTACATTTGCTTTAACTAATCTTTTTCTCTTCACATATCTATAAAAACTTTTGCAGCCCGTTTTTATGTTCCCTGTCAGTTTTCTTTCATAATCTATTTTCCCTTTCCTAATTAATCTCTTTGTCCTCCTCTGCTGGAATGAATTTCTCCCAGTCTTCTGGTAGGCAGCTTTTTCTGGTTTGAATGCTTCATCTTTTGTTTTGATATTATCCCTGATTTCCCTTGTTATCCACGGATGTACTACCTTCCCTGATTTATCATTTTGCCAAACTGGGATGAACAATTTTTGTAGTTCATCCATGCAGTCTTTAAATGCCTTCCATTACCTATCCACCATCAACCCTTTAAGAATCAATTGCCAGTCTATCTTGGCCAATTCACGTCTCATACCCTCAAAGTTACCTTTCTTTAAGTTCAGAACCCTTGTTTCTGAATTAATTATGTCACTCTCCATCCTATTGAAGAACTCAACCATATTATGGTCACTCTTGCCCAAGGGGCCATGCACAACAAGACTGTTAACTAACCCTTCCTCATTACTCAATACCCAGTCTAGAATAGCCTGCTCTCTTTGGTTCCTCTACATGTTCGTTTAGAAAACTATCCCGCATACATTCCAAGAAATCCTCTTCCTCAGTACCCCAGCCAATTTGATTCACCCAATCTATATGTAGATTGAAGTCACCCATTATAACTGTTTTACCTTTGTTACACGTATTTCTAATTTCCTGTTTGATGCCATCCCCAACTCCACTACTACTGTTAGGTGGCCTGTACACAACTCCCACTAGCGTTTTCTGCCCCTTAGTGTTTTGCAGCTCTATCCATATTGATTCCACATCCTCCAAGCTGATGTCCTTCCTTTCTATTGCGTTAATTTCCTCTCCAACCAGCAATGCTACCCCACCAGTCTGAAGAAGGGTTTCGGCCCGAAACATTGCCTATGTACTTTGCTCCATAGATGCTGCTGCACCCGCTGAGTTTCTCCATAATTTTGTGTTCCCTCGATTTTCCAGCATCTGCAGTTCCTTCTTTAACACAATGCTACCCAATCTGCTTTTCCTTTCTGTCTATCGGTCCTGAATATTGTATAACCCTGGATGTTCAGCTCCCAGCCTTGGTCATCCTGGAGTCATGTCTCCGTGATCCCGACTATATCGTATTCATTAATAACTATCTGCACATTCAACCCATTCACCTTATTATGAATGCTCCTTGCATTGAGACAAAAAGCTTTCTGGCTTGTTTTACAACACTCTTACCCATATAACCGTATAACAATTATAACCATATAATAATTACAGCACGGAAACAGGCCTTCTCGGCCCTTCCAGTCCGTGCCGGCCAATTATACAATTATGTTGAAAAGTGTCCCTTTTTGATTTTTGCCCTGGATTTGTCTGCCCGCCACTTTTACTTTTCGCCTTGCTACCTATTGCTTCTACCCTCATTTTACACCCCTCTGTCTCTCTGCTCACACATTTAAGAAACCCACCTCTTATTCTCTGTTTATTATATTAATTTCCTTTTGCAGCAACCTCTCTGTCTGAGGGTGCATGAGGCCTGGTTGAAGTCCTCCTCCCTGGTACATGTACGGTGGGAGCTGGTTAGTTGTGACTTAGGGTAGAGAGACTTTTGGTTTGAGGTATTGCCTAAATCTAAGCCTGTGATTATTTTCATCCTCCCTATCTAGGCTGGTACTGTTATATTACACCCCCCTCCCCCGGATTGGGTTTCCCCCTCCTGACTCCGTTTGAATCTTTTTTGTGGCTGCTTCACCTGTGGATTAGATTTGCCCGAGTGATGCGGCCCGTGTCACTGTAATGGTTAGGTTGTGATTTATCGGACAGTGGGCCAACATGCCCTCTGGTGCTTATTGATCTCCCCCTGGAGATTCCTTTTCATGATGTACTGTCACTTAGTATTTGGCCACGGTTTCATTACCCTTGTCCAAATCTATTTGCCTTACACTTGCCCTTCCATAGATTTGTAGGAGTCAGTCAGGGTCCACCCTAGGTTTAAATTTATGCTAGATTTAGGCCATTGGCCTCTTTCATCTTCTATCCATAACCTCCCTGTTCTCTTTCGTCTCCCTGTTGTCCAATTTATGTTTGTTTCTAGGCCCATGATCTCTAGGGACTGGATTCCATGTTGCTGGAAGTGTCTGCTAATGGGTGTGGATTGGTCCCCCCTTGTGATGTTGCTGAGGTGTCCTGTCAGTCTGACTCTGATGCTGTTACCTGTTTCACCTATGTATAGTAAGTTACACTATTTACATCTAATTGCATACACCACATTCTTTTGCTCACAGGTTATCCTCTCTGCTATCTGGCCTCTCTTCCCTGTCACATTGTTCTCTATGTTTTTGGCTATTACCAAGTGGATGCAGGCTCCACACCGACTCATCCCACAGTCCGAGCCCATGTGTAGACTTGTACTGACCTGGATGTCCTTCAGATGTTTAGCCCACTTGAATGCTGACATTTCTCTGTACCCCTTTCATTTGGCAAATCCCCTTTGGAATTGTTTAACACGGCAAGGACAGCCATCATGCCATATCCTGTTATTGGTGGCAAGTTCAGTGTCGTCCCCGGCCTAGGTCTGGGCCCTTGTATGCTTTTTAGAAAATCTAACTTCATGTGTCTTAATTTCCTTTTACAGTAACCTCTCTGTTTGAGGGCGGTGAAATGGGTGCTTGTGGCCTGGTTGAAGTCCTCCTCCCTGGTACATATACGGTGGAAGCGGGTAAGTTGGGACTTAGGGTAGAGGGAGTTTTGGTTTGGTTGTTTGGGGTGTGCTGTGAGAGCCGCCTCCTGTCTGACTGTATTTTGGCACCATGTATGGTTCTCACTGTTATCCTATCGTAAAGTTTGTTTTGGGTTGAGGTATTGCCGAAATCTGAGCCTGTGATTATTTTCATCCTCCCTATTATGGCTGGTACTGTTATATTATATACCCCCTGGATTAGGTTCCCCCCCCAACTCAGTTTAATCTGTTTTGTGGCATGCTCCTCCTGCGGATTAGATTTACTGAGTCGGAGGCCCAGGAGCCATTGGTGTGGGAGGAGCGATGTCTGAGTGGTAAGCTTAAAACCCGAGTGTGGGGCTTTGTTTTGACAGAGGCCCAGGAGCCATTGGTGTGGGTGGAATCTGTAACGTTCATAGCGTCTGATAGCCCTCCAGACGTCCAGATCTGTGCCAGGTGTGTCGAGATGGAGCTCCTAAGGGACTGTATTAGGAACCTGGAGCTGCAGCTCGATGACCTCCGTCTGGTTATGGAGAGCGAGGAGGTCATAGAGAGGAGTTACAGGGAGGTGCTCACTCCAAGACCACGGGAGGCAGACACGTGGGTCACGGTTAGGAGGGGCAAGGGGCAGAGGCAGGGACTGGAGAGTACCCCGATGGCTTTACATCTTGGCAATAAATACTCCTGTTTGAGTGCTGTTGGGGGAGACAGCCTACCTAGGGGTAGCGACAGTGGCTGGGCCTCCAGCACAGAGACCGGCCCTGTTGCTCAGAAGGGTAAGGAAAAGAAGAGGAGGGCATTAGTAATAGGGGACTAGTTAGAGGGTCAGATAGGCAATTCTGTGGACGCAGTTTGGAGACCCGGATGGTAGTTTGCCTGCCTGGTGCCAGGGTCTGGGATGTGACTGAACGAGTCTAAGATATCCTGAAAGGGGAGGAAGGGGAGCCTGAGTTGTGGTACATATAGGTACCAATGACATAGGTAGAAAAAGAGAAGAGGTCCTGAAAGGAGAATTTAGGGAGTTAGGAGGAGGGTTAAGGAGAAGGACCGCAAACGTAAAAATCTCAGGATTACTGCCTGTGCCATGCGATAGTGAGAGTAGGAATGGAGCGAGGTGGAGGGTAAATGCATGGCTGAAGGACTGGTGCAGAGGGCAGGGATTCAAGTTTATGAATCATTGGGAACCTCTTTTGGGGAAGGTGTGACCTGTACAAAAAGGATGGGTTGCACTTGAACCCAAGGGGGACCAATATCCTGCCGGGGAGATTTGCAAAGGCTACTGGGGAGACTTTAAACTAGAACAGTTGGGGGAGGGGCTCAAATAGAGAAAGCTAGTAGACAGTGTGTGAGGCAGGAGGCAGAGAAGGGAAGCACTCTGACCCAACATGTGGGGGAGAAAGAAGAAAAATATAATAAACAGAAAATAAGAGGTGGTGGGTTTCTTAAATGTGTGAGCAGAGAGACAAAGGGGTGTAAAATGAGGGTAGAAGCAATAGGTAGCAAGGTAAAAAGTAAAAGGGGCATGCAGACAAATCCAGGGCAAAAATCAAACAGGGACACTTTTCAACATAATTGCAAGCTCGAAGGGCCGAACGGCCTACTCCTGCACCTTGTATGCTTTATAGAAAATCTGACAGTGTGTCTTTTTGAAGTAACCTCTCCGGCTGAGAGCGGTGAAGAGGGTGCTTGTGGCCTGGTTTAAGGATAGGGTTAGGTTTAGGCTTAGAGTTTGGGTTAGGGTTAGGGTTAGGGTTAGTTTTAGGGCATTAGGGTTAGGGTTAGGGTTGGGGGTTAGGGTTGGGGCTGGGATTGGGGCTGGGAATGGGGCTGGGATTATTGTTGGGATTGGGGCTGGGGTTAGGGTTAAAGTCTGGAGGGGTGTAGAGGGGTTTGAGTGTTCTAGATGGGTTCAGAGGTGGTCAGCGGCGTTTCGAGGGATTTCGAGTGGCTTAGACGGTTTGAGAGGGGATTAGAGGTGTTTACAAGAAATAAGATACAAGATACATTTATTTGTCACAAGTGCCAATTGGCACAGTGAAATGAAATCACCATACAGTAAAAAATAAATTAGGGTTAGGGTTAGAGGGGTTGAAATAGTTTTCCAGCAGTTTAAAGCAGCTTGGAGAGGTTCAGATGGGGTTTGAGGGGTTTAGAGGGGCTTAGATGGGTTTAGATGTGTTTAGAGCGGATTATAGTGGTTTGGAGTTGATTAGAGTGGTTTAGAGGGGCTTAGAGCGTTTTAGAGGGATTCAGAGGAGTTCAGAGCTGTTTAGAGGCATTGAGAGGGAGTTAGAGGTTCAGAGGCGTTGAGAGGGGGTTAGAGAGGTTCAGAGGCGTTGAGAGGGGTTTAGAGCGGTTCAGAGGGGTTCAGGGGGTTCGGAGGTGTTCAGATAGGTTTAGAATGGTTTAGAGTGGTATAGATGAATTTAAAGGGGTTTAGAGGGGTTCAGAGGGGCTCATTGGTGTTTACAGGTGTTTAGAGGGGGCCAGAGTGTATGGGCGGGGTTTAGAGGTGTTTAGAGTGGATTAGAGGATTTAAGGGGGGTTTGGATGTGTTCAGATATCGGGGGTTTTGAGTGGTTATGATTTTTGGAGGTGGTTAGAGGGGGTTCAGAGGGGGTTCAGAGGGGGCTTGGAGGGGTTCAGAGCGGTTTAGAGGGGTTTAGAGATGTTCAGGGGATTCAGATGTGTTTAGAAGGGTTTTGCGGTGTTTACTGTCGTTTATAGGGTTCACAGGGTGTCAGAGCAGTTTAGATGGGGGTTAGTTGGGTTTAGAGGAGTTTAGGGGGGAGTTAGAGGGGTTCCAATGGATACAGAGGGGTTTAGAGCAGCTCAGCGGCGTTTAGAGGGATTTAGAGGGGTTCAGAGGTGTGTAGAGTGGTTTAGATTTGTTTAGAGGGTTTTAGAGGGGCTTAGATGGGTCCAGATTGGTTTAGATGGGTTCAGAGATGTTCATAGAGGTTCAGAGGGGGTAAGAGTGGTTTAGAGGGGTTTAGAATGAATCAGAGGGATTCAGAGGAGTTTAGAGGTGTTTAGAGGGGATTAGAATATTTTAGAGTGGTTTAGAAGGGTTCAGATGTGTTTAAATAAGTAAGTTTATTGGCCATGTATTCACATACAAGGAATTTGCCTTGGTGCTCTGCCCACAAGCACAAAACACTAAACATTAATAATAATAAAACATTAATGATAAAATACCATTGATCAAGCACGTGAACCAACAAAATACCAGATCAAAGGGAGGCTACAGATTTTTGGCTGTTGAATAGATCAACTACTCGTGGATAAAAACTGTTTTTATGTCTGGCTGTGGCAGCTTTGACAGTCCGGAGTCGCCTTCCAGAGGGAAGTGATTCAAAGAGTTTGTGGCCAGGGTGAGAGGGGTCAGAGATGATCTTGCCCGCTCGCTTCCTGGCCTTTGCAGTGTACAGTTCATCAATGGAGGGAAGGTTGCAGCCAATAATCTTCTCTGCTGATCAGACAATTCGCCCACCGCCTCCAGGTGTTGTGCTTGGTGGCTGAGCCAAACCAGACCATGATGGAGACTCTACGATGGCCGTGTAGAATAGGACCATCATTGCCTGTGGCAGATTGTGCTTCCTCAGCTGCCGTAGGAAGTACATCCTCTGCTGTGTCTTTTTGACTGTGGAGTCGATGGTAGCCCCCCACTTAAGGTCCTTGGAGATGATGGTTCCCAGTTACTTAAACTACTCCACAGATGTGACTGTGATGTTGTTGATGGTGAGCGCGGTGAGGGGAGGGGGAGATCAATTACTATACTTATTTCAAGCCATTCCGTTATATCTTCCTAAAATTAAAAAAAAAAAAATTGATTCTATAGTTAATAGCTTTATTTGGGATTACAAAAATCACAGAATAAGTAAAACACACTTACGTAAATCTAAGATAAATGGTGGCTTAGCTTTACCTAATTTTTTATATTATTTTTGGGCGGTTCAGATTAAGAACTTTAATTATTGGTTGATACAGATTTAACAGGACCCAGTTTGGTTAAGAATTGAAAAGGAAGATTGTTTCCCATTCGACATAAGCACAATACTCCTTGCCCCTGGGGTGGTACAAAAAAAATCATATAAGGAAAACTCTAATTTTAAATAATATACGTACCTGGAAACAAATCATTAAGACTTTACATTTAGAAACTATGCCACTTTGTTTACCAATTATGAATAATCCTATGTTTAAACCTTCGACATTGGATGTGGGGTTTAGACATGGGAAAAATTTAGGAATAATAAGGATAGAACATCTTTATAGGAATGGGAAATTCCTCTCATTTCAGGAGTTGAAAGAGATTTATGGATTGCAAGCAAATAATTTATTTAGATATTTACAAATTAGAGATTATGTTAAATTAAATACGCTAAATTATAGAAATAGAGATCCAGGTTTACTGGATGAAGTACTTAACAAGCATCCAACAACAGAAAAATTAATAGCATATATATACAATATTTTTCTGGACAGGTAAATGTCAAAAACTGAATTATTCCGACAAAAATGGGAAAATGAAATTGGTTTACCCATATCAGAAGATTTTTGGCAAGAAAATGGGCTCGGCATTGAAACTCTATAAGTACCCGGTGGAAAGATCAAATAAAAATGTTTAATTTCAGATTTATATACTCGTCTCTATATATTACATTTAGAAATTGCTCCATTCATTGATAAGATGTATACTGTTTTCTTTTCCACAAGTATAATAACAGTTTACTAGTTATGTTTTTTTTTTCTTTCTGTTTTTTGTTATTTGTTTCTTTGTTTCTTGTTTGTTGTTTTTTTATTTTTTTTATATTAATCATTAATATTTATATTAAACAAATATAATCATACTCTTTAATTATCCACTATTCTTTCTTTATACTTTTTTCTTATTCTCTTTTTCACTCTATATAAAAAAGTGAAGCTTTTATGGATATATGGTTTGCTAATATTTATATCATTTTGGAAAGATGTATTAATAATATCAGAAAAAAAAATTGCTATAATATTTGTAATATGTATGGCCTCTAATAAAAATATATTGAAAAAAAAGACATAAATAATCTGCCGGAAATAGCAGTGGAACGGGGGTCAAATAAGATGGACGAACTGAGTGAAATCCAGGTTAGCCGGGAGGTGGTGTTGGGTAAATTGAACGGATTGAAGGCCGATAAATCCCCAGGGCCAGATAGTCTGCATCCCAGAGTACTCAAGGAGGTAGCCACAGAAATAGTGGATGCATTAGTGATAATTTTTCAAAATTCCTTAGATTCTGGAGTAGTTCCTGAGGATTGGAGGATAGCTAATGTAACCCCACTTTTTAAAAAAGGAGGAAGAGAGAAAGCGGGGAATTACAGACCAGTTAGTCTAACATCGGTAGTGGGGAAACTGCTAGAGTCCCAAGATGGGATAGCAGCGCATTTGGAAAGTGGTGAAATCATTGGACAAAGTCAGCATGGATTTACGAAAGGTAAATCATGTCTGACAAATCTGATAGAATTTTTTGAGGATGTAACTAGTATAGTGGATAAGGGAGAACCAGTGGATGTGTTATATCTAGACTTTCAGAAGGCTTTCGACAAGGTCCCGCATAAGAGATTAGCATACAAACTTAAAGCACACGGTATTGGGGGTTCAGTATTGATGTGGATAGAGAACTGGCTAGCAGACAGGAGGCAAAGGGTAGGAGTAAACGGGTCCTTTTCAGAATGGCAGGCAGTGACTAGTGGGGTACCGCAAGGCTCAGTGCTGGGACCCAGCTATTTACAATATATATTAATGATTTGGACGAGGGAATTCAATGAAACATCTCCAAGTTTGCAGATGACACCAAGCTGGGGGGTATAGTTAGGTGTGAGGAGGATGCTTGGAGGCTGCAGGGTGATTTGGATAGGCTGAGAGAATGGGCAGATGCATGGCAGATGCAGTATAATGTGGATAAATGTGAGGTTATCCACTTTGGTGGCAAAAACATGAGGGTAGACTATTATCTGAATGGTGGCAGATTAGGAAAAGGGGAGATGCAACGAGACCTGGGTGTCATGGTACACCAGTCATTGAAAGTTGGCATGCAGGTGCAGCAGGCAGTGAAAGAAAGCAAATGGTATGTTAGCATTCATAGCGAAAGGATTTGAGTATAGGAGCAGGGAGGTTCTACTGCAGTTGTACAGGGTTTTGGTGAGGCCACACCTGAGTATTGCGTACAGTTTTGGTCTCCAAATCTGAGGAAAGACATCCTTGCCATAGAGGGGGTACAGAGAAGATTCACCAGACTGATTCCTGGGATGTCAGGACTTTCATATGAGGAAAGATTGGATAGACTCAGCTTGTACTTGCTGGAATTTAGAAGATTGAGGGGGGATCTTATAGAAACTTACAAAATTCTTAAGGGGTTGGACAAGCTAGATGCTGGAAGATTGTTCCCGATGTTGGGGGAGTCCAGAACAAGGGGTCACAGTCTAAGGATAAGGAGGAATTCCTTTAGGACCGAGATGAGGAAAACATTCTTTACACAGAGAGTGGTGAGTCTCTGGAATTCTCTGCCACAGAAGGTAGTTGAGGCCAGTTCATTGGTTATATTTAAGAGGGCGTTAGATGTGGCACTTGTGGCTAAAGGGATCAGGGGGTATGGAGAGAAGGCAGGTACGGGATACTGAGTTCGATAATCAGCCATGATCATATTGAATGGCGCTGCAGGCTCGAAGGGCTGAATGGCCTACTCCTGCACCTATTTTTCTATGTTTCTATGTTTCTATTATTGGACATTGATTCAGATCGTGATTAGTCAGACTCACCGTCACTCAAATTCTAACCACACCCCACTAAGATCACAACCAATCAAAACCCTAGTCACTCAACATCTGACCACACCCCACTCCCATTAATCTCCAAACAAAGAAGCTCATTTTGTCTTGATTCTCTCAGCAGAGAGAATGCAGCAATTTTATCTCCACTGTCAAGAAACGCAGTCCTTACACCTCCTCTGTCCTCGTAGTCACTGTATTACATTATTCTTATTGCAATTCTACTTTCTGCTATTCTACAATATTTTGCGCTAACTCCTCATGTACCTGACCAATCTGTATATGAGTTCCTTCTATAGATTTTGTGAAACAACTCGCAACAACAATATTTCTTTCAAGTGCTTAAGATGAGCTTCTTCAATTTCCTGAAATTTCTTTGAGGTTTCTGTCAATTTCTGTTCAAAATCTGTTTTTCCATATATAATTTATAGTTTTCTGTAGCCTTTTTTTTTAGATTTGACAGTTGTATTTTCTATTTATTTCTGTGTTACTCCTTCCTTTTTAACTTTTCGTACTCAAAACATTTGGCAGTGTGATTTTCCTTAGATTTTTGCAATGTTTGAGTGATACTCTAAATATTCTGTACAGCATCCAAAGTGCCCAATCCTCATTATTGGTTCCTTTGGTTAATCAAAATAACAGAACTTAATCATAGTCTCCTTATCTTTACCCCCGGGGCTTCCTTCTCCCCAAGATTGCCACATTCGCCCCAACGGACTATCATGTGCGGCTCTTCACCATTGAGCCTTTTTCTTTTCCCCCCGGATTCTTACTTTTCCCGTTCCGGTTATCCATTGCCTTATCGGACTATTCCCGTCCAACAGACCCCTGACCTCTCAGGGTGGTATCCACGAGGAGTTAAACTGCCTCCATTGTCTTATCGGACTATTCCCGTCCAACAGACCCCTGACCTCTCAGGGTGGTATCCACGAGGAGTTAAACTGCTTCTCTCTCCTTTAATAATTATATCCCGCTTCCCATACTGCGGCATACTTGATCTCTTCTATTATTGGATTGGGTTTATTTTTCACATATTAATTCAATGCCTGTTGTACCCAATCCTCATCTGACACATCCTCTGGCCAGCAGACCGAAGCTCCTTTATTGGGTGTTTTGGCCATTCAAAATAACAATACCTTATCATTATTGTCTTCTCCGACCCCTGGGTATTTCTTGCCCCCCAGTGGTTCAGCATTCGCCCCAAACGGACTATTAGGCAGAATGCTGGGATGGGTTTTTCACTTACATTTCCCATTCTCTTTATCGGAATTCCTCTCCGATCTTTTATCAAATCGCCCAGGTAATACTCTAATAGTCAAAGTTTCTTACTGGGGTCTGTGCACAGAATTACTCGATTTTCGCGATTTCCAACCAATCTCCAACCACCTTCACTTCTTTGCTGAGTCTCTGTTTGGTCCGGTTTAGTCTCTGTTCATCACTTGCTCAAACCTTCTGACGGTAAGCAAGGAGTCTGAGACTGCTGAACTCAGCGAGGTGCACCTTCTCTTCGGCCGTGTACTCCCGTCAGCTGGCCTGGAGTAATTAAATCCCAGAACCGAGCCCCCAAATTGTGAGATATAAAAAATCACAAATGCTGTTTGAGACAAAGTCAGCAAAGAAGCTTTTATTAAGATAATATTCTGCAGAATAGGTGCCTCTCCTTTCCTCTCCCCTAGAGGCACAGCAAAGTCAGGAAAGTAAAGTCCCTTTATACACACAATTCTGCTGGCTTAACCTCCCCTCTGGCTCTTCCCAATCAAAGCACTGAGGTGCACAGTCTATAGGTACGTCCCCCAGTACCTCCCTCATCATACATATCATGTTCATACATGTGCATGGTAATGAGCAGTTTCTTGACCAGGGGCGTGTAAGTAATATTCATTTATTTCATTAAGCATGCTCAGTTGCTATTGACCTGGCCTAGTTTCTTGTATTTTAAGTGAAAAGCTTGTATCTGCTGATTATGGTGCATCGCTCATCTCTGCCTGCCACTATACAATGCTATCAGTGGTGCTCAAGGACGATGCTGGTTACTTCATTCACAACGATGTTAGAATCCTCGCCCGGACCTTCACAACAGTGGGGGTTTAATCACTCTATTTCTCACAGTAGTCTGATCTTTATATAAAATTATATATCTAAAGCTGCAAATCTTAGCCTTTCAATATAATTATGGGGAGGGTTAGAACTGGACCTAGGGTTGAGATTTTTGATTGGAGAAAGGTTAACTTTGAGGGAATGCGTAATGATTTAAAAGGATGAATTGGGACATTTTTTTTCATGGGAAGGATGTAGAAGAGAAATGGAGGACATTTAAAGGGGAAATTGTAAGAGTACAGAATCTTTATGTCCCTGTTCGGTTGTAGGGGGCACCGTCCAGTTGGTATGGCTGCCCAGGCTGCAGCTGTCTGTTTTTTAACTTCTTTCTTTTATTTTTAGTGAGTTTTAGTGTTTGTTTTTGGAGCCCTAGTCTTTTTTACGTGGGTGGGGGGTGGGGGGGGGGGGAAAGGGGGAAACTGCTTTTCCAGGTCCCTACCTGGTCGGAGAGGCAGCTTTTCTCCGGGCTGCACCATCGACCCGTCCTCGCGGCCTATCAGCGGGCCTGGAGCGGCGTTTCCTGAGGGGGCCGCCCAGAACCTCAGCTTCGACAGCGGCTCAGCGCTGGAGCACCATCGGGGAGCGGAGCGGGCGATACCTTGCCTGGGTCGCCGCGCTGGAGCTGCAGAATGCTGAGACCGCAGGTGAACATCGCGGAGCTGCGGGACTGTGGGGCGGCCGGCTGCGGGCGTCAGCGCTGAACTTTTACATCGGGAGCCTGGGATCTCTCGGCGAGATCGCCAGTTGTGGAGCTCCATCCAGCGCGGCCTTGTCAGCTTCGGAAGCCACGGACTCCGGTAGGGAAGCGGCCGTTCCAGGTGTCCTAAGCCGCTGTGAGGACTCTCCCGACGCCGGAGAACCATCACCCGGCGAGAAGGCCTAAAACATCGGGCCACCATAACGCTGACTGCGGAGGCCTCAATAGGCCTGACTATGGGTGGACTTGGGGATGGGACTGGACTTTGTGCCTTCCCCCACAGTGGGAACCATTGTGGGGGGATGTTTTTATGTTCATTGTTAATTCTTTAGTGTTGTGTCTTATCTTTATTTGTGTGCTGCATGGCAAGTCAAATTTCACTACACCAATTGGTGTATGTGACAATAAATGTCCTTTGTCCTTTGTCCTTTGTTTGTAAGGAAATAGTAAAAATCGGAGAGAGCCATCGTTTTCAAGGGAAATTGGACACTTGGTTTGAAAAAAGAGAGATATCTACAATAATTATAGGAGGCATGGAGTAAATGAGGTGCTAGATAAAGAATGTAAAAAGAATCTTAAGAAAGAAATAAGAAAAACTAAAAGAAGATATGAGGTTGCTTTGGCAAGAAAGGTGAAAGTAAATCCAAAGGGATTCTATAGCTATATTAATAGCAAAAAGATAACGAGGGATAAAATTGTACCAGTATAGAGCCAGAATGGACAGCTATCTGCAGAGCCAAACGAGATGGGGGAGATATTGAACAATTTTTTTTCTTCGGTATTCACCAGGGAGAAGGATATTGAACTCTGTGAGGAAAGGGAAAAAAGTATAGTAGCTATGGAAACTATGAGATTCAAAGAGGAGGAAGTACTGACACGTTTGAAAAAATATAAAAGTGGATAAGTCTCCAGGTCCTGACAGGTTATTCCCTAGGACATTGAGGGAAGTTAGTGTAGAAATAGCAGGGGCTATGACAGAAATATTTCAGATGTCATTAGAAATGGGAATAGTGCCGGAGGATTGGCGTACTGTGCATGTTGTTCCATTGTTTAAAAAGGGTTCAAAGAATAAACCTAGCAATTATAGACCTGTTAGTTTGACGTCAGTGGTGGGCAAATTAATGGAAAGGATACTTAGAGATAATATATATAAGCATCTGGATAAACAGGGTCTGATCAAGAACAGTCAACATGGACTTGTGCCTGGAAGGTCATGTTTGACAAACCTTCTTGAATTATTTGAAGAGGTTACTAGGGAAATTGATGAGGGTAAAGCAGTGGATGTTGCCTATATGGATTTCAGTAAGGCCTTTGCCAAGGTTCCCCATGGAAGGTTGGTTAAGAAGGTTCAATCTTTGGGTGTTAATGGCGGAGTAGCAAGATGGATTCAACAGTGGCTGAATGGGAGATGCCAGAGAGTAATGGTGGATGGCTGTTTGTCAGGTTGGAAGCCGGTGACCCGTGGGGTGGCTCAGGGATCTGTGTTGGGTCCTTTGTTGTTTGTCATGTACATCAATGATCTAGATGATGGGGTGGAAAATTGGATAAGTAAGTATGCAGATGATACTAAGATAGGTGGTGCTGTGGATAATGAAGTAGATTTTCAAAGTCTACAGAGAGATTTGGGCCATTTGGAAGAGTGGGCTGAAAGATGCCAGATGGAGTTTAATGCTGATAAGTGTGAGGTGCTACATCTTGGCAGGACAAATCAAAATAGGACGTACATGGTAAATGGTAGGGAATAGTAAGATTGAACGAGAACTTACCAGTTCGAAGGTTGATCATTATTTCATGAGGAGTCGAAGTGAGGGATTTCGTGAAGAGCCCGCCGGCGCGCATGCTCGACATACTTCAAAGTAGCGGCGTGGAATCACAGAAACCAACAAAAGAAATGACTTCGGATAGTAAGATTGAAGTGACTAAGATTACCAGATGAAGGTGATTGAGGGTGGGCGAGGAGGGCACGAAATCCCTCACTTCGACTCCTCATGAAATAATGATCAACCTTCGAACTGGTAAGTTCTCGTTCAATCTTACTATTTCATTTCGGAGTCACGTGAGTGACTTCGTGAAGACTTCAAAGCTTCTGTGATTACACGCCCTGGACCACGTCCATGCAGACACACCACTACCAGGGATGGATGGGAGGAACAAACTTGCTCAAAAATAGATCATACTGCAAAACAAGAGCATATTTGTTAATAACAAATCAAATCCCCTCATGGGGACATCTCCGCGTTCTTGACCTGCATTCAGCATGGCTTCTGCGAACTGTAGAGGAGCAGCAACAGGCTTGTTATAAAATCGCTGACACACAGCTTCATTAGCCCATCCTGCTATGGCGAGGATCTGGCCCATAGGCACCTTCATAATCCTTGCCATTGATGTCAATGCAGCCCTGGTGGAGTAAAACTTGAACACATTAGTGTCGATACCTGACTTACCCAAGACGACTCGAAGCCACCTGGATATCGTCTGGACTGTCACTTGATGATGAGACAAGCCGGTATCTCTCCATTCCTCTGATGCGTGCCGTCACCTTGACATAGTGATGAATACGTGAGGCTGAACACAGCCTAGCATCTGCGGGGCATGCCGGGAACTTCAGCTGCAGCCCTGTGCACCCAGGTCTATGCTGCTTTAGTAGCTCATCAACGACGAAGACTACTTCCATAGGGGTAGATATCATCCTGTCAACACATCGTTTGTGTAGTGTTTGTACCCTCTGCTGAAGTCAGCGCTAGTAACATCACCAGTTTCATGATGAGTTTGTCCAGTTGGATCCCTTCCATGGGAGACCACGTCCTGAGCAGGTTTAATACGTCCCTGACATCCCAGGTGATATCATAGCGTGGTGTAGGCGGATTCATATTGAATATACCCCGCATGAGTCTGGACACTAGCCTGTTGGATCCTACCTCAATCTTGAGATAGAATGATAGCGCGCTCCTGGCGCTGTTGATGGCACTGTAACTTAAGTGTTGATCATGGTACAACCCCGCGAGGAATTCCAGGACGTCAGTTATTGTCACGTCATCGTACGTGATGCGAGAGCGGCTGCAGTAGGCTCCCACTTCTTAATCTGCGAGCGGTATCTTCGCCTTGTTGACTCTCGACATGACGCCCTGATGGTATCCAATGGTCCGAGTTGAGAGGCCGTATTGGACTAACGGCCTGTTCAGAACCTGCAAGCCAACAAATTAAATAGCCATGGCAGGGATGCGGCTCCCCTGAGACAGGGTGAGTAACCAATTCTGGGCAACCCTTCAAAAGGACCCAAGGTTCGATTGAGCATGTCAAAGACCACCGGACACCAAGGCCGTGTAGGCCAGTCGGGTATAATAAGAATGCCCTTGGCAGCATCTGCCTGAATCTTTCGCAGTACCCGACTGATGAGGCAAAACGAGGGGAATGCATAGAAAAACCAATTCCCCCAGTCCAGCGAGAATGCATCTAGCGCTATTGCCCCAGGATCTGGTTCCCATGAAACGTATGTTGATACCTGATGGTTCAACCGTGACGCAAAAGGTCAATGTCCGGTTTACCAAATTTGGCTGTGACGTTAGCAAAAA
This sequence comes from Raja brachyura, assembly GCA_963514005.1. The sequence continues at coordinate 46,721,351 of OY740802.1, read as the reverse complement.
TTTCAGGATGCAACATCCATTCAATATTGTCATTGAATTTGCGTGACCTGGTGTCCGCCACAGTATTAAGCTCACCTGGCAAATAGGTAGCTGAAATCCAAAATCTCTTTGAATACACCAGAGCCAAATTGAGTTAGCCAATTTGTCACATGAAACTGACCTGGTACCACCCATATGGTTTAAATATGCCACAGCTGTGATGTTGTCTATTTGGAAACGGTCGTGTGCTCCAACAAGCTTGGAACAATACACACGAAGTCCGTGGAATGCTGCCAGCAACTCCAAATAGTTAAACCCTTGAGTCAAGAACATCGTTGACTCAAGGGTGTCCCATCTGCCCCCACAACGAGAGCAATTATCTGTAGCTCCCCAGCCATTGGAGCTTGCATCAGTCTGCAAATATACCACCGGATTAGCCTCCCTGATGGGCTTGAATGAGCTGCTAATGTGACACACCCACCATTGCAACTCATTTATTGCTTCGGACGGCAGCTGCATTGATCGATCATAATGACCAGCGTTCCATTTTAACGCAGTAATTTTAGCTCTTTGCAAATTCTGATAATGCAAAGGTCCATATCGTGCTGCCGGAAACAAAGCCACTAGCTTGCCAATTACTGTGGCTGTATGCCGAATCGATGGTATATTGGTGCCAATTAAATCTCTGCACACCTGAGTGACCTCCTCAATTTTGTTAATTGGTATGGTTTCCCTCATGCTCATTGAGTTCACCGTGAACCCTGGGTAATTAATTACCTGGGCAGGGCAGAACTTCGATTTCTCTGGATGGACAATGAATCCCAATTGTTGAAATATATTGACAGCAGCTGCAACACCCTGTTCAGCCAATTCCAGGGTGTGGCCCACAATAAAGATATCATCTAAATAGGCCATTACTATATGATGTCGTTGTCTCAAATAAGCCATGATTGGCTTCACCAATTTAGTGAACAATCTAGGGCTGTAGTGAGCCCATTAGGCAAAGCCTTATACTGCCAAAGTTGCCCCATCCAGATAAATTTCAAAAACCTTCTATCATATTTCTGGATGGATACTGAATAATATGCATCCCTCAAATCGATGCATGCCATAAAGCAACCATGAGAAACCAATGATTTGGCTGTTTCAAACGTATCCATTTTAAAATGAGTATATGTTACAAGCGTATTCAAACGGGTTAGATCAATAATAACACGACAGCCTCCATCCTCCTTAGGTCTAGTGAATATCTTCGAAACAAATTCAACTGGCTCATGCACCATTTTCTCAATCCTTAAAATGTCCTTGTAACCTGCTACCTGTTCTGCAGCATATAATTTAAACATTCGACCGGGCATGTGCTGGGATGGAGGAATGTCGCCATTAATAAACTCAATTTTATGCCCCTGAATATTCTGCAACACACACTCGTCACCAGTAAATTTACCCATGCACCCAAAAACAACCGAAGGCGACCACCAACATGTGAAGTTAAACAAAGAGAAAAGAGAGAACCAGACCCCCTCACCTCCGTGGTTACCGGCGGTCCTTGACATGTGTGGGTGGCCGTGGAGGTGCTGGGTTGGCTTGAGGGCGCGGCGTCTTCGTTTCCCACCAAGGTCTCTGCCGACCCTGTCCTAAAAAAGACCCTTGGTGCTGGTCTGGTGTTGTTGTCGTTGTGGAACTAGAGGGTGGGTCCTCCTCGAGGTACTGGCAAACCCTCATGAGCGAATGTATGGAGCTTTTGAGCCTGACGGTGTGGGGCACTCTGAGAGCGCATGATCCCCACCGTCTTGGCTTGTTCGTCAAGCTCTTTGACTCTCTTCGAGAGGTCTCACCAAAGAGCTGACGGGGCGGCGGCGGCGGCGGTGGTTTGCACAATCCTGCAAACTTCGGGTTGAGCGCTGGGCGGATGCTGTTCTTGCGGAACCCGTTGATTTCGTGCTGGGTCGCGCACACTAAGGCCAGAGCATCTTCCTGGTCCAAATTCAGTTCGTCCCCGTCCACCGACCGCGCAAAGGCGGTAATACCGGCCGTGAGGAGTTTCAGGATCCGCTGCAATTTTAGCTCCTGTTGACGGATAGCCGCACTGATGTTGCCCCATATTGGCGTATTGACCACAGGCACGTTGAGGGAGTTGCAGTGTGATGGAGCCTTGTGACGGCTCATAGCGTGGATGAGGACTTCTTCCTGCAGCACCTGATTATTAAGAAAGTCCACTATGGCTGCCAGTTTTGTATTTAGAGGAAGTCCAGATGAATGTGGAGCCGCGAATTTGGTCGCCACATCCAAGGGTTGCTCCGCTGGCACCTCCAACGGAGGTGGTACGGGATCCACCAGAATCTCCTCGTCCTGCTGCTCCCGGCTGATAGTGGATGTTGGTGAAGACGCCCTGTGCCTGTTGCTGCCCTGCTGTTGTTGACGTTGAAGCAGGAGCTCCAGCAGCCGCTCCATACGCCCTTCACCCTGAACACTCAGGTGGTCGGAGTCCTCCGGCTCTGAAAAGAAAACCGGGCTCCTGTCATCGGCCCGCACCTCGTCGAGGCCCTGCCGGTGCCGGTAGTTGTCGCTGACAGCCGCCGAGGCGAACTGCGCGATTCCTGCGCGGGTGTGTTCAACCGCCTCCGTTTAGCGGGAGCTGAAGCCGCTGCCACTAAGGACACTTGCGGCGTGGTGTCGGCACCAGCCGAAGCATGGCTGCCTGGGGCCCGCGCAGTCTTGCCGGCTGCCCACATCGTGGACCTTGCCAGCGCATGGTCTCGCCCACCCATCCATGGGGGGCTCGGCGACCGTGACGAGACCCGACTCAACCGACCCGTACCGGCGTCGAGAGTCGGGGTGTGCCGGCTGGACCTCACAGCCGCCCCGGGTCTCGCCCTGGAACCTGACCGCTCCTCCGTGTCAGGCAATGCCTTAGCCCTAACAGGGTTAGGCTTCTGGGCTCCTGCCCTCCCCCTTCTCGGAGGGCTGAGTGGAACGGGCCGTGCAGCCGCACGCACCCTGCTCCAGGTCGCCAGCGAGCCCGCTGACGACCTGACTGCCATGGCAGGGTCCCCCTGCTCTGGTGGCACACCACACTCCTCCTCTGGAACTCCTCCGAGCTGTGGTGTGCTGGCGAATCCGGACCTGTAAAACAGGGCTTACCCCAGTCTCCGCCTGAGTCCCGGCCTGCGCTGCAGTCGGAACTGTTGACCGGGGACTTCTCCAAACATCCTCCGGTCCATCGATCTTCCATCCATGTTCTTGCTGCAAGAAAACATCGCATAGCAAGAACCACCAACTTAAGGTAAGATACTTACCTCCGTGGCCCCTTGTGAAGGGCTGGCGAGGAGCGCGCTCCACCGCCAGCCGTCGCAGCAACGCGGTACGACGATATGTCGAGCATGCGCGCCGGCGGGCTCTTCACGAAGTCACTCACGTGACTCCGAAATGAAATTGAGGAATGCTGTGGAACAGAGGGGTCTAGGAATAACTGTGCATAGTTCCCTGAAGGTGGAATCGCATGTAGATATGGTGGTAAAGAAAGCTTTTGGTGTGCTGACCTTTATAAATCAGATCATTGAATATAGGAGTAGGGAAGTAATGTTAAAATTGTACAAGGCATTGGTAAGACCAATTCTGGAGTATCGTGTACAACTTTGGTCGCCTAATTATAGGAAGGATGTCAACAAAATAGAGAGAGTACAGAGCAGATTTACTAGAATGTTGCTTGGGTTCCAGCAACTAAGTTACAGAGAAAGGTTGAACAAGTTAGGTCTTTATTCTTTGGAGCGCAGAAGGTTAAGGGAGGGACTTGATTGACGTCTTTACAATGATGAAAGGGATACACAGATTGACGTGGATAAGCTTATCCCATTGAGGGTAGGGAAGATTCAAACAAGACGGCATGACATGAGAATTAAGGGACAGAAGTTTAGGGGTAACATGAGGGGGAACTTCTTTACTCAGAGAGTGGTGGCTGTGTGGAATGATCTTCCTGCAGAAGTAGTGGAGGCAGGATCGATTTTAACATTTAAAAGTAAAGTGGATAGGTATATGGACGGGAAGGGAATGGAGGGGTATGGTCTGAGTGCAGGTAGATGGAACTAGGGGAAAATGAATGGTCGGCACGGACTGGAAGGGCCGAGAATAAATATCTGGAAAAAAACACTACATTTTTGGAATCACCTTAAATCTACACCCCCCACACCCCCCCCCCCCCCCCCCCCCAAGATACCCTCCAGTTTAAAGCCCTTCACACACAAAAGGTGAGCCCAGAAATGAGTTCACTGTGTCAGTCGGTACTGAGAGTAATACCCCAATTCAGTTAATCCCCATCCAGTTAAATCCTTACCAGGCTCAGATCAATACTGATCCCCAATCACCAGTTAGAGTGAACCAAATTATCAAACAATGTAAAGAAACGTATTTGGAACATTGGGATGAAGAAACCGAAAGCCAAAGCAGATTAGAATGTTACCGTGCCCTAAAAAGAGATTATAAATTGGCAGACTATCTCTCAACTGTTAGAGACATAAAGCAGAGCCACACCCATACCAAATACAGGTTAAGCAACCACTATTTGCAGTTGAAAAAGGGAGACAGAAGATATTCTGGCAACCAAGAGGAAATAGAAGGTTACACAAAAAGCTGGAGAAACTCAGCGGGTGCAGCAGCACCTAAGGAGCGAAGGAGATAGGCGACGTTTCGGGTCGAGACCCTTCTTCAGACTGGTCAGGGATCAGGGAAATGAGAGATATAGACAGTGTTGTGGAGAGATAAAGAACAATGAATGAAAGCTATTCAAAAAAGTATTGATGATAAAGGAAACAGGCCATTGTAAGCTGTTTGTAGTGTGAAAATGAGAAGCTAGTGTGACTTGGTGGGGGGAAGATAGAGAAGGAATGCCAGGGCCCGAGGGCTGAGGGAGAGGTGGGAGGGGGAGGAGGCAGCCTGGGTTAACAGAATTGAGAAAATTCAATGTTTAAGCCCAGAGGATGCAGACTCCCCAAGCGGAATATGAAGTGCTGTTCCTCCAACTTACGGGGTTGCTCTCTCTGGCCGTGGAGGATGCCCAGGACCGAGAGGTCGGATACGGAATGGGAGGGGTAGTTGAAGTGCTGAGCCGGGAGGTCGGGTTGGTTATTGTGGACCGAGAGGAGGTGTTCGGCGAAACGATCGCCCAGCCTCCGCTTGGTCTCACCGATGTAGATCAGCTGGCATCTGGAGCAACGGATGCAGTAGATGAGGTTGGAGGAGGTGCAGATGAACCTCTGTCAGACTTGGAAGGACTGCTTGGGTCCCTGAAAGGAGTGGATGGGGGAGGTGAAGGGACAAGTGTAGCATCTCTTGCGGTTGCAAGGGAAAGTGCCCGGGGAAGGGGTGGAGCGGGAGGGAAGGGATGAATTGACAAGGGAGTTGCGGAGGGAGCGGTCTTTGCGGAAGGCAGACAGGGGGGGAGATGGGAAGATGTGGTGAGTGGAGGGGTCACTTTGGAGGTGGCGAAACTGACGGAGGACTATCTGTTGTATGCGCCGGCTGGTGGGGTGAAAGGTGAGGACCAGGGGGACTCTGCCCTTGTTGTGAGTGGGGGAATGGGGAGAGAGGGCAGTGTTGCGGGGTATGGAGGAGACCCTGGTGCGAGCCTCATCTATAGTGGGGGAAGGGAAACCCCGTTCTCTGAAGAACGAGGACATTTGTGATGACCTGGTGTGGAACACCTCATCCTGGGAGCAGATGCGGCGTAGACGGAGGAATTGGGAATAGGGGATGGAGTCCTTACAGGAAGCAGGGTGGGAGGAAGAGTAGTCCAGGTAGCTGTGGGAGTCAGTTGGTTTGTAGTGGATGTCGGTCAGGAGTGTATCACCTGCAATAGAGATGGTGAGGTCAAGGAATGGTGGGGAAATGTCGGAAATGGTCCAAGTGTATTTGAGTGCCAGATGGAAGTTGGTGGTGAATTGGATGAAGTCAGTAAATAGAATATGCGGCCACTGTTTGACAGATGAGGTTGAAACAGAGGTGTACTTCCTCCTAAAATGCAAAACATTTGACAAAACAAGGAAAACTTACTTTGACAAACTCAGTCCGGCAACCCCTGATTTTAAAGAACTAGATGGTATATCAAAACTAAGAATAATCCTGGGTGAAGGAAATACGGCACATCTTGTTGCACAATACGTAACAGCATGCCATAACCTGAGAGACGGTGAATGACCAATATGCACACATGCACGCACACACTAACTGACGTTAACTGACACTAAGAAATTAATATTGAATTGCTAAACTTGCTATTCTGTTGTACTGCTTACACCTGCAAGAACGTGTAGCAATCAATAAAGGGCTATAGGCCTATTGCAAGTCTATGTACAGGGACATATCTATCCATGCACCGTATACTTGTATTTATACATATGCATTTTAAATATGTATGTCATGTTTTATACGTTGGCAATATAACGATGGATTTTATCATGCCAATAATGTTTTAAATTGGAAACAAATTTTGAATTGAGAGGGAGAGAGAGAGAGAGAGAGGTTGTGTTTTCTTCTCAGCTCTGCAGTTGAGAAGGATTGAAGTAGCGTTTCAAGGATTTTGCCGTTGGAGAAGGTACAGAGGCAGAGGGGCTTCATAGTTTAACTTATCGTTGGACTGTTGAAACTTTCCTCTGGTCTAGGAATCCTCTACCGGTGTGAAAATTCCTGAGTTTACTCTACATTGTTGAGGGTGCGGTTGTCGTTGGCGGACTGCCAAGAGTGCCTGGAGATCGAGGGTAGGAAGATCTCGGCGTCTTTGTCGTTTTTAGCACCGTTTCTCTGCCCTAAAGTCATTTTGCACAGTGCGGCTGCCTGGCTTAATGTGAAGAAGGTACTTTTGCTTCCAGCTAGACTGGGATAGAGCTTCCCAAAAGCTGCTCTCGGCTGTGGATGAACCTGGGGACTTTCCTGCTTCAGCTGGGGGTTTCTGTTTTCTGCTGCCTGTCTTTGACTGTGACTGTCTCTGGAACTTAACTTGGAGCTGAGCTGCTGGGGTGCCTGGAGCTGGTTTGTGCCTCTGTCAGGATGGCGATGGATGGGGCGCGGCCGAAGGTCCGGACCTAAGCAGCGATGGCATCAGTGGCGGGTACGAGGCCATCTGAGCTTGAGCCTCATGTTGACTTGGATTGGGACAGTTTTGGTATCTCGGTTCAAACTGGGCCTATGATGTCTAGGGAAGCAATTACGAAGGCCATGAATGAACTTCTTGGGAGGGGGGTATTGTCTCTTCCGAGCTCGAAAGAGGAAAGGTTGGGATGATACTTAAGACCCGGGAGTGTGTGGCCCGAGCATTGGAGAATGGGATCTCAGTGGAGGGGGTCCACATACAGGTGGATCCGTGGGTATCCGGGGTGACACCGGTTCTCCTGCAGAGTTGCCCCACATATATTCTGGACGCGTTACTTATTCCACACCTGTCCAAGTTTGGGGAGGTGCGGTCTAAATGCTTTAGGCTGTTGCACCCCGGGGGGGACCCGGAGGAAAAAGGGGTCTTCAGTTTCAAGAGGAGGGTGTTCATGAAGGTGGGTGAGGGGGATGGCGCTGAGGGGAGTTTTGAGGTGGAGTATAAGGGTGTCCCCAGAACCGTGCGTTGGAGTTGGGGAAAGGCACGGTGTCATGCGTGCAGTGAATTTGGACATCTCCGTAGGGAGTGCCTTATTCGCGGGGTCACTGCTAGATGGGCAGCACTGCTGGCCCATCCGGGGTGGCTCGTCAAACCTCAGTGGTGCGGGGTGGTACTGCTGACCCGGCTAGGGCTGCCAGCTCTGCCTTGGTGATTCGGGGCGGCAGAGATAGTCCATCTGGGTCCGCATTGGGGACCCTGGGCAGCGATAGCCCCCGCCCTCCACGTCCTGCGCCTGTGGTGACGGCTGAAGGTGGGGCACAGGGGGAGGGAAGAGAGGAGGGGGGGATTTGGGAGAAGCAGGGGAGGAAGAACAAGAAGAAGGCAAGGAGAAAGTCCGCCCGAGCGGGTCAAATGCAATCGGGTGTGCACCTGCCGAGTTCTGTGACCACCCAAGGGGCGCCTGGCAGCTCCATTGAGGTGCAGATTGCATCTGACGTGGCCCAGCATGGAGCTGAGGTGGGTTAGACGGGGGCAGGGAAGCTAAAACGTGCGGGTGGTAAAGTGGTTGGGGGTAATGTGGAGGCGGATGACCCTTCCCTTATGGAGGTTACCGTACCTCCGCATGTTAGCAGGACAAAAAGAAGGCATGTGCCTGGCGAGGAAGAGCAAGGGCATGGGTCAAAAGCTAGGGGGATGTCCTTCTCCAGACTTTCCACCACTGATGTGGCTGGTGGTCTTGAACTGGTGTCTTCTGGGTCGGAGGTTAGGCCTCCTTTTCATAGAAACATAGAAACATAGAAAATAGGTGCAGGAGTAGGCCATTCGGCCCTTCGAGCCTGCACCGCCATTCAATGTGATTATGGCTGATCATCCAACTCAGTATCCCGTACCTGCCTTCTCTCCATACCCCCTGATCCCTTTAGCCACAAGTGCCACATCTAACGCCCTCTTAAATATAGCCAATGAACTGGCCTCAACTACCTTCTGTGGCAGAGAATTCCAGAGACTCACGAATCTCTGTGTAAAGAATGTTTTCCTCATTTCGGTCCTAAAGGAATTCCCCCTTATCCTTAGACTGTGATCCTTTTCATGGATCTTCAGCGGGTGTCACAAGACCAGGTGCTGGGGTTGATTCTGGTGGAGTTGTGTCCTCTGGGCGGGAGGTTGTCCCTTCATCTCAGGGGCCCTCCGAGGGAGTTATCTCATCGGGTGTTGAGGTTAGCTCCCTTGGGTGTGTGCCCTCTGGGTCGGAGGAGGTCCCCTCATTTCAGAGGCCTACTGAGCGTGCTGGCATGCTAGTTGATGTGGTTGGCTCCGCTGGTAGTGTGCCCCCTGAGATGGGGGATGAGCAGAGTCAGCCCGAGGGGGGAGGTTAAGGGGCATTGTCGTTCAAGTCTGTGCTCCATATCAGTGCCAGTGGAGGTGCTAGGGGGCGTGATGCCTCACCGGATGAGTTGTCTGGGGAGAGTTTAAAAGCAGGTGGAGATTCTCTGGGTGTTGCCTGTGGAGAGGGTACACAGAGATGCTGTGGAGGTCGGGGCTGTTTCGGGGTCGTGATCCTCTTTCAGATTCCGAGGGTGCCAGTGCACCACAGGCCCTGGGGATGCCTCTTGTTTTTGCTTCCCCAGCCCCAGACGTGAAGGGTGATGGTAGAGTGCAGGAGCCCAGCCATTCAGTGGGCTGCGTGTTTCAGTCAGGGGTTTCGGGACCCTTCCCCGGCATTGGCAAGGCAGCTCTTGGGGAGCGGCAGTGAGTGAGCGGCCTTGTGAGGGAAGTGCCCTGTGAGTAAAGTGTGAGTCTTTGGCTCGAGAGTCTTCGGCGAGGAGGCTGCGCAAAACACTGGATAGGGAGAGACCGAGGCAAAAGAAGGAGATGTCAAGCAAGCTGATGCAGTGTGATGCTTGCAGTATGTGGGAGGTCAAGGACACTGCTGGTGCCTCTGGATGCTACAAATGTGAGAAGTGCATCCAGGTACAGCTCCTGAAGGACCGTGTTGGGGAACTGGAGAAACAAGTGGATGACCTCAGGTTCATCCGAGAAACTGAGTCGTTCCTCGACAAGTCCTTCAGTACGATTGTTACACCCAAGGCACTAGAAGAGAGAAGGTGGGTGACAGTGAGAAAGGGAGAAAAACATGGAATGCAAAGGTCCCCGGGTGTTGTACCTCTTGTGAACAGGTTCACCCACGTGGAAGCTGCCTCGACAGAAGACGATATCTCACTGAGTGGCGGACTGGCTTGCCAAACAAAAAGGGCTGATGAGCCAAAACCAAAGAGGCCAAAGTCGGGCAACGCCATTGTAGTTGGAGACTCCATTGTGAGAGGTACGGACAGGGGTTTTTGCGGCAACAGACGGGATTCCAGGATGGTGTGCTGCCTTCCTGGTGCCAGGATCCAGGATGTTACGGACAGAGTGCAGACAATCCTCAAGGGCGAAGGTGAACAGCCGGAAGTGGTCGTGCATGTTGGCACAAATGATGTTGGAAAGAAGGGGATGAATATTTTGCAGCGGGACTTCAGAGAGCTCGGAAAAATGCTGAAAAGCAGGACTTCCAGGGTTGTTATCTCCGGTTTGCTTCCAGTTCCTCGTGCTGGCGAGAGCAGGAACAGGGAGATACGGGACCTGAATGTGTGGCTGAGGAACTGGTGCAGGGGGCAGGGATTTAGATTCTTAGATCACTGGGATCTGTTTTGGAGTAAGGGGGAACTGTACAAAAGGGACGGATTGCATCTTAACAGGTGGGGGACCAGCATTCTGGCCGGCAGGTTTGCCACTGCTACACGGATGGTTTTAAACTGAATAAGGGGGGTGGGGTGTCAAATGGGATAATCGAGAACGGAGTTAAAGGGAAAGAGAGTAAAAGGATGGTTAATGACCCCAGAATTAACGGGAAAGAAAGCTCACAAAGGGATAGGAGAGTATGGCCAAGTGTAATAGGGATCGATGTGAAAGGGGCCACTTGTCAACATAATTGTATAAGGAGTAAGAGTGTTGTAAAAACAAGCCTGAAGGCTTTGTGTCTCAATGCGAGGAGCATTCGTAATAAGGTGGATGAGTTGAAGGTGCAGATAGCGATTAATGACTATGCTATAGTTGGGATCACGGAGACATGGCTCCAGGATGACCAAGGCTGGGAGCTGAACATCCAGGGATATTCAATATTCAGGAGGGATAGACGAAAAGGAAAAGGAGGTGGGGTAGCGTTGCTGGTGAGAGAGGAGATTAATGCAATAGAAATGAAGGACATTAGCGTGGAGGATGTGGAATTGATATGGGTAGAGCTGCGAAACTCTAAGGGGCAGAAAACGCTAGTGGGAGCTGTGTACAGGCCACCTAACAGTAGTATTGGAGTTGGGGATGGCATCAAACAGGAAATTAGAAATGCGTGCAACAAGGGTAACACGGTTATAATGGGTGACTTCAATCTGCATGTAGATTGGGTGAATCAAATTGGCAGGGGTGCTGAGGAAGAGGATTTCCTGGAATGTATGCGGGATAGTTTTCTCAACCAACATGTGGAGGAACCAACGAGAGAGCAGGCTATTCTAGACTGGGTATTGAGTAATGAGGAAGGGTTAGTTAGCAGTCTTGTTGTCCGTGGCCCCTTGGGCAAGAGTGACCATAATATGGTTGAGTTCTTCATTAGGATGGAGAGTGACAAAATTAAGTCAGAAACAAGGGTTCTGAACTTGAACAAAGGTAACTTTGAAGGTATGAGATGTGAATTGGCCAAGAAAGACTGGCAGGTGATTCTTAAAGGGTTGACAGTGGATGTGCAATGGAAGGTATTTAAAGACTGCATGGATGAAGTACAAAAGTTGTTCATACCAGTTTGGCAAAAGAATAAATCGGGAAAGGTGGTGCATCCATGGATAACAAGGGAAATCAGGGATAGTATAAAAACAAAAGATGAGGCATACAAATTTGCCAGAAAAAGCAGCCTACCGGAGGACTGGGAGAAATTCAGAATGCAGCAGAGGAGGACAAAGGGCTTAATTAGGAAAGGGAAAATAGATTATGAAAGGAAACTGGCAGGGAACATAACAACTGACTGCAAAAGTTTTTATAGATATGTGAAGAGAAAGAGACTAGTTAAAACAAATGTTGGTCCCTTGCAGTCAGAAACAGGTGAATTGATCATGGGGAACAAGGACATGGCAGACCAATTGAATAACTACTTTGGTTCTGTCTTCACTAAGGAAGACATAAATAATCTGCCGGAAATAGCAGTGGAACGGGGGTCAAATAAGATGGAGGAACTTAGTGAAATCCAGGTTAGCCGGGAGGTGGTGTTGGGTAAATTGAACGGATTGAAGGCCGATAAATCCCCAGGGCCAGATAGTCTGCATCCCAGAGTACTCAAGGAGGTAGCCACAGAAATAGTGGATGCATTAGTGATAATTTTTCAAAATTCCTTAGATTCTGGAGTAGTTCCTGAGGATTGGAGGGTAGCTAATGTCACCCCACTTTTTAAAAAAGGAGGGAGAGAGAAAGCGGGGAATTACAGACCAGTTAGTCTAACATCGGTAGTGGGGAAACTGCTAGAGTCAGTTATTAAAGATGGGATAGCAGCGCATTTGGAAAGTGGTGAAATCATTGGACAAAGTCAGCATGGATTTACGAAAGGTAAATCATGTCTGACAAATCTGATAGAATTTTTTGAGGATGTAACTAGTAGAGTGGATAAGGGAGAACCAGTGGATGTGTTATATCTAGACTTTCAGAAGGCTTTCGACAAGGTCCCGCATAAGAGATTAGCATACAAACTTAAAGCACACGGTATTGGGGGTTCAGTATTGATGTGGATAGAGAACTGGCTAGCAGACAGGAGGCAAAGGGTAGGAGTAAATGGGTCCTTTTCAGAATGGCAGGCAGTGACTAGTGGGGTGCCGCAAGGCTCAGTGCTGGGACCCCAGCTATTTACAATATATATTAATGATTTGGACGAGGGAATTCAATGCAACATCTCCAAATTTGCAGATGATACCAAGCTGGGGGGTATAGTTAGGTGTGAGGCGGATGCTTCGAGGCTGCAGGGTGATTTGGATAGGCTGAGTGAATGGGCAAATGCATGGCAGATGCAGTATAATGTGGATAAATGTGAGGTTATCCACTTTGGTGGCAAAAACATGAGGGTAGACTATTATCTGAATGGTGGCAGATTAGGAAAGGGGGAGATGCAACGAGACCTGGGTGTCATGGTACACCAGTCATTGAAAGTAGGCATGCAGGTGCAGCAGGCAGTGAAGAAAGCAAATGGTATGTTAGCATTCATAGCGAAAGGATTTGAGTATAGGAGCAGGGAGGTTCTACTGCAGTTGTACAGGGTTTTGGTGAGGCCACACCTGAGTATTGCGTACAGTTTTGGTCTCCAAATCTGAGGAAAGACATCCTTGCCATAGAGGGGGTACAGAGAAGATTCACCAGACTGATTCCTGGGATGTCAGGACTTTCATATGAGGAAAGATTGGATAGACTCGGCTTGTACTCGCTGGAATTTAGAAGATTGAGGGGGGATCTTATAGAAACTTACAAAATTCTTAAGGGGTTGGACAAGCTAGATGCTGGAAGATTGTTCCCGATGTTGGGGGAGTCCAGAACAAGGGGTCACAGTCTAAGGATAAGGGGGAATTCCTTTAGGACCGAAATGAGGAAAACATTCTTTACACAGAGAGTCGTGAGTCTCTGGAATTCTCTGCCACAGAAGGTAGTTGAGGCCAGTTCATTGGCTATATTTAAGAGGGCGTTAGATGTGGCACTTGTGGCTAAAGGGATCAGGGGGTATGGAGAGAAGGCAGGTACGGGATACTGAGTTGGATGATCAGCCATGATCACATTGAATGGCGGTGCAGGCTCGAAGGGCCGAATGGCCTATTCCTGCACCTATTTTCTATGTTTCTATGTTTCTATTGATCCTGGGGGTGGTATCGTGCCAGAGGAGGGGGAGAGTGACGGGGCCAGTTTGTGTAGTGGGGTTAGCGAACTGTCAGAGATTTCTGGTCTTTCTGACCTTGTTGTTTCAGGTGCGAGTGGGTTGGCTGCGCGCCCAGGCTCCAAGGCCGTGTCTCAGGCAAGTGTTATCCGGGAGGTGCGAGAGTTCCTAAAAACAAGCCGTACCAGCAGAACCAAAAAGGATGTTGCTAACATCCTTGGGCGGACTGGCCAGCTTTGATTAAGAGTCTCAAGGCTATCCTTGGCAACAAGGATAGTGGTCTTCCTGACTCTGAGAAGAGCCAGTTTGGGGATTTTTTGGAGTTCCTCAGAGAGAGAGTTTTTGAGTCTAAGGGGAGTGTGAGGATCTCAATCTAGTGTGCCTACACATTCACAGTAGCTACATTAAATTTAAACGGGAGTAGAGCGAGTTTTCGCAGATTTCAGCTCTTATCAGTCCTAAGAGAGGGGAAATTTGCGGTGTGTTTTCTGCAAGAGACACATACCGTTGTTAGTGATGAACCCACCAGGCGACTGGAATGGGAAGGAGGGGTCTATATGAGCCATCTCAGCTCAAATTCGAGTGGTGTTGCCTTTCTGTTGGCCCCAAATTTTCTGCCAAGCTTTTAAAAGTGCAGGAAGTGGTGCCAGGACGTTTGCTCCATCTGGCCGTGAGCCTGGATGGCATGCCGTTGCATTTCATTAACGTGTATGCCCGATGCAGGCCGGCCTACTTCAGGAGGTGACTGCTCTGTTGAGCACTATTGATAGGGGAGAGTGTGTCTTCCTTGGTGGGGACTTTAATTTCACACTTGAAGTGCGGGACCGTTCTGGTACTCAGTGTGCGCCTGCTGTAGCAAAGAAGCTGAGAGGGTTGGTTGACTCCTTTGAGTTGGTTGATGCTTGGAGGGACCTCCACCCGGATTCCACAGAGGTCTGAGGGTGGTGGTTCCCGCATTGATCGAATTTATATTTCCCGAGCGTTTGTTTCCCGTGTCTCAGCGGCCTCAATGCGGCTGGTGCCGTGCTCGGACCACTGTCTGGTGCGTGTGGATTTTAATCCAGCGTGCGCTCGGGCTGGGTCCGCGTACTGGCACTTCAACAACAGGCTGCTGGAGGATCGATGTTTCCGGGAGTCATTCAGTCGGGTTTGGGTGAAGTGGAGAGAGAGGCTGAGGTGCTTCTCTTCCCTTAGGCAGTGGTGGGATGTGGGTAAAGCTCACATCCGTCTCTTTTGCAAGGAATGTACGTGGGGGTCGACTGGAAGGCGGGACTCAGCGGTCGAGAAGCTTGAGAGGGAGATACTGGACGCTGAGTCTCGCCTGGGTCAGTTTGGTGAAGACTCCAGCGAATGGGGAGAGTTTCAGAGGAAGAAGGATGTTTTGAGGAGCCTGCTGCTTGAGCGGTCCCGAGGCGCTTACGTGAGGTCTCGGGTCCAGATGCTGCACAATCTGGACCGAGCGTCGCCTTTCTTTTTCTCTCTGGAGAAGGGGCGGGGAGCTCAAACAGCTCGTGGAGTTGCTTGCAGATGACGGCTCCTCTGTCACTGATCCAGAGAGGATCAATGCCTTGGTTAGGTCCTTTTATGGGTCCCTGTTCTCTGCGGATGGATTCAGCATGGAGGCTCAGCAAGATCTGTGGGAGGGTCTACCGACTGTAGATAGGGAGGTGGCTGATCTTCTTGATGGCCCCTTATCTTTGGAGGAGTTGACTCGTGCCTTGCATCCGCTCAGGAGGGGTAAGTCCCCCGGGCTGGATGGGTTGACGGTGGAGTTTGTTAGAGCTTTCTGGGATATCCTCAGAGGTGACTACATATTGGTTCTGGGAGAGAGCCTGGCGACCGGGGAGATGCCTCTCTCGTGGCGTAGGGTAGTTGTTGTCTTGCTACCTAAGAAGGGCGAACTCCGTTTGTTGAAGAACTGGCGTCCAGTCTCTCTCCTATGCACAGAGTATAAAGTTTTTGCACGGGCAATGGCAAATCGCCTGGGCTCCGTGCTGCATCAACTGATTCATCCTGACCAATCTTATACAGTCCATGGCCGGTCCATTCAGGATAACATCCACCTGGTTAGGGACCTGATTCATCTAGCCCTGGCCAAGATGGCCACTCGCGGGTCCAGGCAGCGGGCGGGCAGTCGATGGTTAGGCTAGAGTCGGCTGCCTGCCCCTCTTTCGGGCCTACGTCCGTGCACGTGTGTCCCTGGAGAGGGAACATACGGTGTCCACGGGGACTCTGGAGGCCTTCCGTCAACGCTGGTCACCACGTGGGGTTGAGAATATTGTAAACAATGAATGTACTGTTGTACTACAATGATTTGTTTGTTACAGTGTGATTTTTGATTATGTTTTAATGAGTTGTATTATATGATTGTGTTGAATAACGTTTTTGGAAAAGGAAAAAAAAAGGGAGAGGGAGAGGGAAGAAAGGGGAGAGGGAGAGGGAAGAAAGGGGGGAGGGAAGGAGAGGGAGAGGGAGAGAATGACGAAGAGTGAGAGGGAGACGGAGAGGGAAGCAAGGGGAGAGGGAGAGGGAATAAAAGGGAGAGGGAGAGGGAATAAAAGGGAGAGGGAGAGGGAGAAGAAGAGGGAGAGGGAGAAGAAGAGGGAGAGGGAGAAGAAGAGGGAGAGGTAGAAGAAGAGGGAGAGGTAGAAGAAGGAGAGGGAGAGGAAGAGGGAGAGTGGAGAGGGAGAGGAAGAGGGAGAGTGGAGAGGGAGAGGAAGAGGGAGAGGGAGAGGGAAGAAAGGGGTGAGGGAGAGGGAGAGCGAAGAAAGGAGAGGGAGAGGGAAGAAATGGGAGAGCGAGAGGGAGAGCAAGAGGGAAGAAAGGGATTGAGAGGATGAGGGAGAGGTAAGAAAGGGGAGAGGGAGACGGAGAGGTAGAGGAAAGAAAGAGGAGAGGGAGAGGGCGAGGGAGAGGGAAGCAAGGGGAGAGGGAGAGGGAAGAAAGGGGAGAGAGAGAGGGAGGGAGAGTGAGAGGGAAAGCGAGAGGAAGAGGGAGAGGGAGAGGGAATAAAGGGGAGAGGGAGAGGGGAGAGGGACGAAAGGGGAGAGGGAGAGGGCGAGGGAGAGGGAGAAGGAAGAAAGTGGAGCGAGAGGTGAGAGGTGAGAAAGGGGAGATGGAGATGGAGAGGGAGAGGGAGAGGGAGAAGGAAGAAAGTGGAGGGAGAGGGAGAGGTGAGAAAGGGGAGATGGAGAGGGAGAAGGAAGAAAGGGGAGATGGGGAGGGAGAAGGAAGAAAGGGGAGATGGAGAGGGAGAGGGAGAGGGAGAAGGAAGAAAGTGGAGGGAGAGGGAGAGGTGAGAAAGGGGAGATGGAGAGGGAGAAGGAAGAAAGGGGAGAGGGAAAGGGAAGCAAGAAGAGAGGGATTCCTGCAGACTGATTCCTGGGATGTCAGGACTTTTATATGAGGAAAGATTGGATAGACTCGGCTTGTACTCGCTGGAATTTAGAAGATTGAGGGGGGATCTTATAGAAACTTACAAAATTCTTAAGGGGTTGGACAAGCTAGATGCTGGAAGATTGTTCCCGATGTTGGGGGAGTCCAGAACAAGGGGTCACAGTCTAAGGATAAGGAGGAATTCCTTTAGGACCGAGATGAGGAAAACATTCTTTACACAGAGAGTGGTGAGTCTCTGGAATTCTCTGCCACAGAAAGTAGTTGAGGCCAGTTCATTGGCTATATTTAAGAGGGCGTTAGATGTGGCACTTGTGGCTAAAGGGATCAGGGGGTATGGAGAGAAGGCAGGTACGGGATACTGAGTTGGATGATCAGCCATGATCACATTGAATGGCGGTGCAGGCTCGAAGGGCCGAATGGCCTACTCCTGCACCTATTTTTCTATGTTTCTATGTTTCTATGGGAGAGGGAGGGAGACGGAGAGGGAGAGCGAGAGGGAGAGGGGGAGAGAAGGATGGGGAGAGGGACAGGGGAGAGGGAGGGGGAAGAAAGAGGAGAGGGAGAGGGAGAGGGGGAGGGAGAGAGAGGGAAGAAAGGGGAGAGGGAGAGGGAGAGGTAGGGAGAGGGAGAGGTAGGGAGAGGGAGAGGGGGAGAGAGAGGGAGAGGGAGAGGGAAGAAAGGGGAGAGGGAGAGGGAAGAAAGAGGAGAGGGAGAGGGGGAGGTAGAGGGCGAGTGAAGAAAGGGGAGAGGGGGAGGGAGGGAGAGGGAGAGGGAGCTGGAGAGGGAAGAAAGGGGAGAGGGAGAGGGAGGGGGAGGGAGAGGGAGGGGGAGGGAGAGGGAGAGGGAAGAAAGGGGAGAGGGAGAAGGAAGAAAGGGGAGAGGGAGGGAGAGGGGAGGGAAGAAAGGGGAGAGGGAGGGAGAGGGAAGAAAGGGGAGAGGGAGAGGTTGAGGGAAGAAAGGGGAGAGGGAGAGGGAAGAAAGGGAGAGAGAGTGGGGCAGGGAGAGGGAGAGGTAGAGGGAAGAAAGGGAGAGGGAGGGGGAGTGAGTGGGACAGGGAAGAAAGGGGAGAGGGAGGTAGAGGGAGAGGAAAGGGGAGAGGGATAGGAAAGAAAGAGGAGAGGGAGAGGGAAAGGGAGAGGGAAGAAAGGGGAGAGGGAGAGGGAGAGGAAGAGGGAAGGAACGAGATGCAGAGAGAGAGGGAGAGGGAGGGAGAGGAAGGAAGGAAGGAATGAGAAGGAGAGGGAGAGGGAGAGGAAGGAAGGAAGGAGATGCAGAAAGAGGGAGGGAGAGGGAGAGGAAGGAAGAAGGAAGGAAGGAGGCAGAGAGAAAGAGAGGGAGGGAGAGGAAGGAAGGAAGGAATGAGAAGGAGAGAGAGAAAGAGAGGGAGAGGAAGGAAGAAGGAAGGAAGGAGATGCAGAGAGAGAGAGAGGGAGAGGGAGGAGATGAAAAAAGAAGGAAGGAACGAGATGCAGAGAGAAAGGGAGGGAGGGAGTGAAAGGAAGAAGGAAGGAAGGAGATGCGGAGAGGGAAAGGGAGGGAGAGGAAGGAAGGAAGGAAGGAGATGCAGAGAGAGAGGGAGGGAGAGGAAGGAAGAAGGAAGGAACGAGATGCAGATAAAGAGGGAGAGGGAGAGGAAGTAAGAAGGAAGGAAGGAGATGCACAGAGAGAGAGGGAGGGAGAGGAAGGAAGAAGGAAGGAAGGAGATGCAGCGAGAGAGGGAGAGGGAGGGAGAGGAAGGAAGGAAGGAGAAGGAGAGAGAGAGGGAGGGAGAGGAAGGAAGAAGGAAGAAAGGAGATGCAGAGTGAGAGAGTGAAAGGGAGGGAGAGGAAGGAAGAAGGAAGGAAGGAGATGCAGCGAGAGAGGGAGAGGGAGGCAGAGGAAGTAAGAAGGAAGGAAGGAGATGCAGAGAGAGTGGGAGGGTGAGGGAGCAAGAGGAAGGAAGAAGGAAGGAAGGAGATACAGCGAGAGTGAGAGGAAGAGGGAGGGAGAGGAAGGAAGAAGGAAGGAAGGAGATGCAGAGAGAGAGGGAGAGGGGGGAGAGGATGGAAGAAGGAAGGACCGAGATGCAGAGAGAAAGGGAGAGGGAGGGAGCGGAAGGAAGAAGGAAGTAATGAGATGCAGAGAGAGAGGGAGAGGAGAGGAAGGAGGAAGGAAGGAAGGAGATGCCGAGAGAGGGAGAGGGAGGCAGAGGGAGGAAGAAGGAAGGAAGGAGATGCAGAGAGAGAGGGAGAGGGGGTGAGGAAGGAAGAAGGAAGGAAAGAGATGCAGAGAGATGGAGAGGGAGGGAGAGGAAGTAAGAAGGAAGGAAGGAGATGCAGAGAGAGTGAGAGGAAGAGGGAGGGAGAGGAAGGATGAAGGAAGTGAGGAGATGCAGAGAGAGAGGTAGAGAGAGAGGAAGTAAGAAGTAAGAAGGAAGGAAGGAGATGCACAGAGAGTGAGAGAGAGAGGAAGGAAGAATGAAGGAACGAGATGCAGAGAGAAAGGGAGAGGTAGGGAGAGGAAGGAAATGCAGATGTAGAGAGAGAGGTGTAGAGAGAGAGATGTAAGGAGATGCAGAGGGAGAGGGAAAGGGAGAGGAAGGAAGAAGGAAGGAAGGAGATACAGGGAGAGGGAGAGGGGGAGAGAAAAGAAGAAGGAAGGAACGAGATGCAGAGAGAAAGGGAGAGGGAGGGAGGGGAAGGAAGAAGGAAGTAAGGAGATGCAGAGAGAGGGAGAGGGAGAGGAAGGGAGAGGAAGGAAGAAGGAAGGAAGGAGATGCAGAGAGAGAGGGAAGGGGAGCGAGAGGAAGGAAGAAGGAAGGAGGGAGATGTAGTGAGAGAGGCTGAGGGAGCGAGAGGAAGGAAGGAGATGCAGAGAGAGATGGCGAGGAAGGGAGAGGAAGGAAGAAGGGAAGAGGAGATTCGGACAGAGAGGGAGCGGAAGGGAGAGGAAGGAAGAAGGAAGGAAGGAGATGCAGAGAGAGAGGGAGAGGGAGGGAGGGGAATGAGGGAGATGCAGAGATACACGGAGAGGGAGGGAGAGGAAGGAAGGAGATGCAGAGAGAGACGGAGAGGGAGGGAGGAAGGAATAAGGAAGGAAGGAGAAGCTGAGAGAGAGGGAGGGAGAAGAAGATAGAAGGAAGAAGGAAGGAAGGGGATGTAGAGAGAGAGGGGGGAGGGAGGGAGAGGAAGGAAGAAGGAAGGAAGAAGATGCAGGTAGAGAGTGAGAGGGAGTGAGAGGAAGGAAGAAGGAAGGAAGGAGATGCAGAGAAAGAGGGAGTGGGAGGGAGAGGAAGAAAGAAGGAAGTAAGGAGATGCAGAGAGATGGAGAGGGAGGGAGAGGAAGTAAGAGGGAAGGAAGGAGATGCAGAGAGAGTGAGAGGGAGAGGGAGGGAGAGGAAGGAAGAAGGAAGTGAGGAGATGCAGAGAGAGAGGTAGAGAGAGAGGAAGTAAGAAGTAAGAAGGAAGGAAGGAGATGCAGAGAGAGTGAGAGAGAGAGGAAGGAAGAATGAAGGAACGAGATGCAGAGAGAAAGGTAGGGAGAGGAAGGAAATGCAGATGTAGAGAGAGAGGTGTAGAGGGAGAGGGAAAGGGAGAGGAAGGAAGAAGGAAGAAAGGAGATGCAGAGAGATGGAGAGGGAGGGAGAGGAAGTAAGAGGGAAGGAAGGAGATGCAGAGTGAGAGAGAGGGAGAGGGAGGGAGAGGAAGGAAGAAGGAAGGAACGAGATGCAGAGAGAAAGGGAGAGGGAGGGAGGGGAAGGAAGGAGGAAGTAAGGAGATGCAGAGAGAGGGAGAGGGAGAGGAAGGGAGAGGAAGGAAGAAGGAAGGAAGGAGATGCAGAGAGAGAGGGAGAGGGAGCGAGAGGAAGGAAGAAGGAAGGAGGGAGATGTAGTGAGAGAGGCTGAGGGAGCGAGAGGAAGGAAGGAGATGCAGAGAGAGAAGGCGAGGAAGGGAGAGGAAGGAAGAAGGGAAGAGGAGATTCGGACAGAGAGGGAGCGGAAGGGAGAGGAAGGAAGAAGGAAGGAAGGAGATGCAGAGAGAGAGGGAGAGGGAGGGAGGGGAATGAGGGAGATGCAGAGATACACGGAGAGGGAGGGAGAGGAAGGAAGGAGATGCAGAGAGAGACGGAGAGGGAGGGAGGAAGGAATAAGGAAGGAAGGAGAAGCTGAGAGAGAGGGAGGGAGAAGAAGATAGAAGGAAGAAGGAAGGAAGGGGATGTAGAGAGAGAGGGGGAGGGAGGGAGAGGAAGGAAGAAGGAAGGAAGAAGATGCAGGTAGAGAGTGAGAGGGAGTGAGAGGAAGGAAGAAGGAAGGAAGGAGATGCAGAGAAAGAGGGAGTGGGAGGGAGAGGAAGAAAGAAGGAAGTAAGGAGATGCAGAGAGATGGAGAGGGAGGGAGAGGAAGTAAGAAGGAAGGAGATGCAGAGAGAGTGAGAGGGAGAGGGAGGGAGAGGAAGGAAGAAGGAAGTGAGGAGATGCAGAGAGAGAGGTAGAGAGAGAGGAAGTAAGAAGTAAGAAGGAAGGAAGGAGATGCAGAGAGAGTGAGAGAGAGAGAGGAAGGAAGAATGAAGGAACGAGATGCAGAGAGAAAGGTAGGGAGAGGAAGGAAATGCAGATGTAGAGAGAGAGGTGTAGAGGGAGAGGGAAAGGGAGAGGAAGGAAGAAGGAAGAAAGGAGATGCAGAGAGATGGAGAGGGAGGGAGAGGAAGTAAGAGGGAAGGAAGGAGATGCAGAGTGAGAGAGAGGGAGAGGGAGGGAGAGGAAGGAAGAAGGAAGGAACGAGATGCAGAGAGAAAGGGAGAGGGAGGGAGGGGAAGGAAGGAGGAAGTAAGGAGATGCAGAGAGAGGGAGAGGGAGAGGAAGGGAGAGGAAGGAAGAAGGAAGGAACAAAATGCAGAGAAAGAGGGAGAGGGAGGGAGAGGATGGAAGAAAGATGTAAGGAGATGCAGAGAGAGAGGTAGAGGGAGAGGAAGGAAGAAGTAAGAAGGAAGGAAGGAGATGCAGAGAGAGTGAGAGAGAGAGAGGAAGGAAGAATGAAGGAACAAGATGCAGAGAGAAAGGGAGGGGGAGGGAGAGGAAGGAAGAAGGATGGAAGGGGATGCAGAGAGATAGGGAGAGGGAGGGAGAGGAAGGAAGAAGGAAGGAGGGGGATGTAGTGAGAGAGGCTGAGGGAGCGAGAGGAAGGAAGGAGATGCAGAGAGAGATGGCGAGGGAGGGAGAGGAAGGAAGAAGGGAAAAGGAGATTCGGACAGAGGGGGAGCGGAAGGGAGAGGAAGGAAGAAGGAAGGAAGGAGATGCAGAGAGAGAGGGAGGGGGAGGGAGGGGAATGAGGGAGATGCAGAGATACACGGAGAGGGAGGGAGAGGAAGGAAGAAGGAAGGAAGGAGATGCAGAGAGAGACGGAGAGGGAGGGAGAGGAAGGATGAAGGAAGGAAGAAGATGCAGGGAGAGAGTGAGAGGGAGTGAGAGGAAGGAAGAAGGAAGGAAGAAGATGCAGCGAGATGGAGAGGGAGGGAGAGGAAGGATGAAGGAAGGAGATGCAGAGAGGGAGGGAGAGGAAGGAATAAGGAAGGAAGGAGATGCAGAAAGAGAGGGAGAGGGAGGGACAGGGAGGAAGGAGATGCAGAGGGAGAGGGTGGATGGAAGGAAGAAGGAAGGAAGGAGATGCTGAGTGAGAGGGAGAGGGAGGGAGAGGAAGGAAGAATGAAGGAAATGCAGAGAGAGAGGGAGATAGAGGGAGAGGAAGGAAGAAGGTTGGAAGGAGATGCAGAGAGAGGGGAAGAGGGAGAGACAGGAAGGAAGGAAGGAGATGCATAGAGAGAGGGAGATAGAGGGAGAGGTAGGAAGGAAGGAGATGTAGAGAGAGAGAGGGAGGGAGAGGAGGGAAGAAGGAAGGGCGGAGATGCAGAGAGAGAGGTTGGGAGGGAGAGGAAGGAAGAACGAGATGAAGAGAGTGAGGGAGAGGGAGGGAAATGAATGAAAAAGGAAGGAAGGAGATTCAGAAAGAGAGGGAGAGGGGAGAGGAAGGAAGAAGGAAGGAACAAGATGCAGAGAGAGAGAGGGGGAGGGTGGGAGAGGAAGGAAGAAGGAAGGAATGAGAAGCAGAGAGAGAGGGATAGGGAGAGGAAGGAAGAAGGAAAGAAGCAGATGCAGAGAGAGAGGGAGAGGGCGAGGGAGAGAGAGGAAGGAAGAAGGAAGGAAGGAGATGCAGGGAGAGAGAGGGAGAGGGAGGGAGAGGAAATAAAGGGAAGGAAGGAGACAGAGAGAGTGAGAGGGAGAGGGAGGGAGAGGGAGGAAGAAGGAAGGAAGGGGATGCAGAGAGAGAGGGAGAGGGAGCGAGAGGAAGGAAGAAGGAAGGAAGGAGATGCAGCGAGAGAGGGAGGAGGGGAGAGGAAGCAAGAAGGAAGGAAGGAGATGCAGAGAGTGAGGGAGAAGGAGGGAGAGGGAGGGAGAGGGAGGGAGAAGGAAGGAAGGAGATGCAGCGAGAGAGGGAGAGGGAGGGAGAGGAAGGAAGAAGGAAGGAAGGAGATGCAGAGAGAGAGGGAGGAGGGGAGAGGAAGCAAGAAGGAAGGAAGGAGATGCAGAGAGAGTGAGAGGGAGAGGGAGGGAGAGGAAGGAAGAAGGAAGGAAGAAGATGCACATAGAGAGGGAGATGGAGGGAAAGGAAGGAAGAAGGTAGGAAGGAAATGCAGAGAGAGAGGGAGAGGGAGCGAGAGGAAGGAAGAAGGAAGGAAGGAGATGCAGCGAGAGAGGGATGAGGGGAGAGGAAGCAAGAAGGAAGGAAGGAGATGCAGAGAGAGTGAGAGGGAGAGGGAGGGAGAGGAAGGAAGAAGGAAGGAGATCCAGCGAGAGAGGGAGAGGGAGGGAGATGAAGGAGGAAGGAAGGAAGGAGATGCAGCGAGAGAGGGAGAGGGAGGGAGAGGAAATAAAAGGAAGGAAGGAGACAGAGAGCGTGAGAGGAAGAGGGAGGAAGAAGGAAGGAAGGAGATGCAGAGAGAGAGGGAGAGGGAGAGGAAGGAAGAAAGAAGGAAGGAGATGCAGGGAGAGAGAGGGAGAGGGAGGGAGAGGAGGGAAGAAGGAAGGAAGGAGATGCAGGGAGAGAGAGGGAGAGGGAGGGAGAGGAAGGAAGAAGGAAGGAAGGAGATTCAGAGGGAGAGTGGGAGAGGAAGGAACGAAATGCAGAGAGATATGGAGAGGGAGGGAGAGGAAGGAAGAAGGAAGGAAGAGATGCAGAGGGAGAGGGGGCGGAAGGGAGAGGAAGTAATAAGTAAGGAAGAAGGAAGGAAGGAGATGCACAGAGAGAGGGAGAGGAAGGGAGAGGAAGAAAGGAGATGCAGATAGGGACGGAGAGGGAGGGAGAGGAAAGAAGAAGGAAGGAAGGAGATGAAGAGAAAGAGGGAGGGAGGGAGAGGAAGAAAGAAGGAAGGAAGGAGATGCAGAGAGAGTGAGAGGGAAAGGGAGCGAGAGGAAGGAAGAAGGAAGGAAGGAGATGCTGAGATAGAGGGAGGGAAAGGAATGAAGAAGGTAGGAAGGAAATGCAGAGAGAGAGGGAGAGGGAGGGAGAGGAAGGAAGAAGGAAGGAAGGAAGGAAGGAGATGCAGAAGGAGGGAGGGAGAGGAAGGAAGGAAGGAATGAGAAGCAGAGAGTGAGGGAGAGGGAAAGGAAGGAAGAAGCAAGGAAGCAGATGCAGAGAGAGAGGGAGAGGGAGAGAGAGGAAGGAAGAAGATGCGCATAGAGAGGGAGATGGAGGGAAAGGAAGGAAGAAGGAAGGAAGGAGATGCAGCGAGAGAGGGAGGGAGGGAGAGGAAGCAAGATGGAAGGAAGGAGACGCAGAGAGAGAGGGAGAGTGAAGAAAGGGGAGAGGGAGAGGGGAGAAAGGGGAGAGGGAGGGAGAGAGAAGAAAGGGGAGAGGGAGAGGGAGAGGGAGGGAAAGGGAGAGGGAGAGGGAAGAAAGGGGAGAGGGAGAGGGAAGAAAGGAGAGAGAGAGAGGGAAGAAAGGGGAGAGGGAGGGAGAGGGAAGAGAGGGGAGAGGGAGAGGGAGAGGAAGAGTGAGAGGGAAGAAAGGGGAGAGGGAGAGGGAGAGTTAGGGAGAGGGAGTGGGATAGGGAAGAAAGCAGAGAGGGAGAGGAAAGAAAGGGGAAATGGAGAGGGAGAGGGAGAGTTAGAGGAAGAGGGAGAGGGAGAAGGATAGGGAGAGGGCGAGTTAAGAAAGGGGAGAGGGAGAGGGAGAGGGAAGAAAGGGAAGAGTGAGAGATAGGGAGTGGGAGAGGGGAGAGAGAGGGAGACCGAAGAAAGGGGAGAGGGAGAGGGAAGAAAGGAGAGAAGGAGAGGGAGAGGGAGAGGGAGACGTGAGAGGCAGAAGGAGAGTGGGAGGGAAGAAAGGGGGGAGGGAGAAGGAGAGGGGGAGGAAAGAAAGGGGAGAGGGAGAGGTAGGGAGAGGGAATAAAGGGGAGAGGGAGAGGGATGAAATGGGAGAGGGAGGAGAGGGAGAGGAAGGAAAGGGGTGATGGAGAGGGAGAGGGACGAAAGGGGAGAGGGAGGGGGAGGGAGGGAGAGGAAAAGGGAGAGGGAGGAAAAGTGAGAGGGAGGGGGAGAGGTGAGAAAGGGGAGAGGGGGTTGGAGAGGGAGAGGGAAGAAAGGGGAGAGGGAAAGGTGAGAGGGAGAGAGAGAGTTAGGGAGGGAGTGGGAGAGGGAAGAACGCGGAGAGGGAGGAAAGAAAGGGGAGATGGAGAGGGAGAGGGAGAGTTCGAGGAAGAGGGAGAGGGAGAGGGAGAGGGATAGGGAGAGGGCGAGAAGCAAGGGGAGAGGGAGAGGGAGAGGGAGAGGGCGAGAAGCAAGGGGAGAGGGAGAGGGAGAGGGCGAGGGAAGAAAGGGGAGAGGGAAGAAAGGGGAGAGGGAGAAGGAGAGGGAGAGGAAACAAAGGGGAGAGGGAGAGGTAGGGAGAGGGAAGAAAGGGGAGAGGGAGAGGGAAGAAAGGTGAGAGGGAGAGGGGGAGGGAAGAAACGGGAGATGGAGAGGGAGAGGGAAGAAAGGGGAGAGGGAGAGGGAAGAAAGGGGAGAGGGAGAGGGAGAGGGAGAGGGAGAGGGATAGGGAGAGGGCGAGTTAAGACAGGGGAGAGGGAGAGGGAAGAAAGGGGAGAGGGAGAGGGAGAGGAAAGAAAGGGGAGAGGGAGGGAGAGGGAGAGAAAATACAGCGGAGAGGGTGAGGGAGATGGAGAGGCAGAGGGAGAGGGAGAGGGAAGAAAGGGGAGAGGGAGGGAGAGGGAGAGGGAAGAAAGGGGAGAGGGAGACGGTGAAATGGGAGAGGGAGGAGAGGGAGAGGACGGAAAGGGGTGATGGAGAGGGAGAGGGAAGAAAGGGGAGAGGGAAAGGGAGGGAGAGGGAGGGGGAGAGGGAGAGGGAGAGGGAGAGGGTGAGGGAAAGGGAGGGAGAGGGAGAGGGAAGAAAGGGGAGAGGGAGAGGGGGAGGGAGGGAGAGGGAGAGGAAGAGGGAGAGGGTGAGGGAAGAAAGGGGAGAGGGAGAGGGAAGAAAGGGGAGAGGGAGATGAAGAGGGGGAAGAAAGAAGAGGGAGAGCGAGAGTGGGAGAGGGAGAGGGAGGAATGGAGAGAGGGAGAGGGAAGAAAGGGTAGAGGGAGAGGAATAGGGAATGGGAGAAGGAAGAAAGGGGAGAGGGAGAGGGAAGAAAGGGGAGAGGGAAAGGGAGGGAGAGGGAGGGGAAGAGGGAGAGGGAGAGGGAGAGGGGGAGGGAAGAAAGATGAGAGGGAGAGGGAGAGGGAGAGGGAGAGGGGGAGGGAAGAAAGATGAGAGGGAGAGGGAGAGGGAGAGGGAGAGGGAGAGGGAAAGGGAGGGAGAGGGAGAGGGAGAGGGAGAGGGAGGGGGAAGAAAGGGGAGATGGAGAGGGAGAGGGAAGAAAGATGAGAGGGAGAGGGAGAGGGAGAGGGAGAGGGAGAGGGGGAGGGAAGAAAGGGGAGATGGAGAGGGAGAGGGAGGGGGAAGAAAGGGGAGATGGAGGGAGAGGGAGAGAGAGAGGGAAGAAAGGGTAGAGGGAGAGGAATAGGGAATGGGAGAGGGAAGAAAGGGGAGAGGGAGAGGGAAGAAAGGGGAGAGGGAAAGGGAGGGAGAAGAAAGGGGAGAGGGAGAGGGAAGAAAGGGGAGATGGAGAGAGAAGAATGGGGAGAGGTAGAGGGAGAGGGAAGAAAGGGGGAGAGAAAGGGGAGAGGGAGAGGGAGAGTTAGGGAGAGGGAGTGGGAGAGGGAAGAACGCGGAGAGGAAAGAAAGGGGAGATGGAGAGGGAGAGGAGAGTTAGAGGAAGAGGGAGAGGGAGAGGGATAGGGAGAGGGCGAGTTAAGACAGGGGAGAGGGAGAGGGAAGAAAGGGGAGAGGGAGAGGGTGGGGAGAGGAAAGAAAGAGGAGAGGGAGGGAGAGGGAGAGAAAATACAGCGGAGAGGGTGAGGGAGATGGAGAGGCAGAGGGAGGGAGAGGGAATGAAGGGGAGAGGGAGGGAGAGGGATAGGGAAGAAAGCGGAGAGGGAGAGGGAGAGGGAGTAGAAGGAAAGGGGTGATGGAGAGGGAGAGGGAGAGGGAGGGAGAGGGATAGGGAAGAAAGCGGAGAGGGAGAGGGAGAGGGAGTAGAAGGAAAGGGGTGATGGAGAGGGAGAGGGAGAGGGAGGGAGAGGGAGAGGAAGAAGGAGAGGGAAGAAAAGGGAGAGGGAGAGTGAGAGGTGAGAAAGGGGAGAGGGGGATGGAGAGGGAGAGGGAAGAAAGGGGAGAGGGAGAGGGAAAGGGAGAGGGAAGAAATGGGAGGGATGGGGAGAGGGAGAGGGAGAGAGAGATGGAGAGGGAGAGGGAAGAAAGCAGAGAGGGAGAGATAGGGAGTGGGAGAGGGGAGGGAGAGGGAGAGCGAAGAAAGGGGAGAGGGAGAGGTAGGGAGTGGGAAGAAAGGGGAGAGGGAGAGGGATGAAATGGGAGAGGGAGGAGAGGGAGCGGAAGGAAAGGGGTGATGGAGAGGGAGAGGGAAGAAAGATGAGAGGGAGAGGGAGGGAGGGAGAGGGAGGGAGAGGGGGAGTGAGAAAGGGAGAGGAACGAAAGAGGAGAGGGAGAGGGAAGATAGGGGAGAGGGAGGGAGATGGAGAGGGAGAGAAAGAGGGAGAGGGAAGAAAGGGGAGAGGAAGAGGGGGGAAGAAAGAAGAGGTAGAGCGAGAGTGGGATGGAGAGGGTAGGAAGGGGAGAGGTGGAAGAAAGGGGAGAGGGAGGGGGAAGCAAGTGGAGATAGAGAGGGAAGAGGAGAGGGAGGGAGATGGAAACGGAAGACTGGGGCGAAGGAGAGGGAGAGGGAGAGTGAAGAAACGGGAGAGGGAGAGGGAGAGGGAGAAGCAAGAAAGATAAGAGGGGGAGGGAGGGAGAGGGAGAGGGCGAGGGGAGGGAGAAGGGGAGGGAAGAAAGGGGAGATGGAGAGGGAGAGGAAAGAAAGGGGAGGGAGAGGGAGAGGTAGAGATGGGGAGAGGGAGAGTGAGAGAGAGACGGAGAGGGAAGAAAGCGGAGAGGGAGAGATGGGGAGAGGGGAGGGAGCGAGAGCGAAGAAACGGGAGAGGGAGAGGGAAGAAAGGAGAGAGGGGGAGGGAGAGGGAGAGGGAAGAAAGGGGAGATGGAGAGTGAGAGGGAGAGGGAGACGTGAGAGGCAGAGGGAGAGGAGGAGGGAAGAAGGGGGAGGGAGAAGGAGAGGGAGTGGAAAGAAATGGGAGAGGGAGAGGTAGGGAGAGGGAAGAAAGATGGGAGGGAGAGGGAGGGAGAGGGAGGGAGAGGGAGGGAGAGGGGGAGGGAGAGGGGGAGGGAGAGGGGGAGGGAAGAAAGGGGAGATGGAGAGGGAGAGGGAGAGGGTAGAACGGGGGGGAGAGGGCGTGGGAAGAAAGGGGAGAGCGAGAGCGGGAGGGGGGAGGGAGAGGGAGAGGAAAGAAAGGGGAGAGGGAGAGGGAGAGGTGGGGATAGGGAGAGGGGGAGTGAGAGAGGGAGAGGAACGAAAGAGGAGGGAGAGAGGAGAAAGGGGAGAGGGAGGGAGAGGGAGAGGGTAGAAAGGGGGGGGGAGAGGGCGTGGGAAGAAAGGGGAGAGCGAGAGCGGGAGGGGGAGGGAGAGGGAGAGGAAAGAAAGGGGAGAGGGAGAGGGAGAGGTGGGGATAGGGAGAGAGGGAGTGAGAGAGGGAGAGGAACGAAAGAGGAGGGAGAGAGGAGAAAGGGGAGAGGGAGGGAGAGGGAGAGGGAGAGAAAGAGGGAGAGGGAAGAAAGAGGAGAGGGAGAGGAAGAGTGGGGAAGAAAGAAGAGGGAGAGCGAGAGTGGGAGAGGGAGAGGGAGAGGGAAGAAAGGAGAGAGGGAGAGGGTGAGGGAGATGGAGAGGGAAGAAAGGGTAGAGGAAGAGGAATAGGGAATGGGAGAGGGAAGAAAGGGGAGAGGGAGAGGGAAGAAAGGAGAGATGGAGAGGGAGAGGGAGAGCGAGAGGGAGAGAGAGGGAAGAAAGCGGAGAGGGAGAGATAGGGAGTGGGAGAGGGGAGGGAGAGGGAGAGCGAAAGGGAGAGAGAGGGAAGAAAGCGGAGAGGGAGAGATAGGGGAGTGGGAGAGGGGAGGGAGAGGGAGAGCGAAGAAAGGGGAGAGGGAGAGGGAAGAAAGGAGAGAGGGAGAGGGAAGAAAGGGGAGATGGAGAGGGAGGGAGAGGGAGAGGGAGAGGGAAGAAAGGGGGGAGGGAGAGGGAGAGCCAGAGGGAAGAAAGGAGAGAGGGAGAGGGAAGAAAGGGGAGATGGAGAGGGAGGGAGTGGGAGAGGGAGATGGAAGAAAGGGAGAGGGAGAAGGAGAGGAACGAAAGTGGAGAGGGAGAAGGAAGAAAGGGGAGAGGTAGAGGGAGGGAGGGAGAGGGAGGGAGAGGGAAGAAAGGGGAGAGGAAGTGAGAGAGAGGGAGAGGGAGAGGGAGATGGACAGTGAAGAAAGGGGAGAGGGAGAAGGAAGAAAGGGGAGAGGGAGAGGGAAGAAAGGAGAGAGGGAGAGGGAGAGGGAAGAAAGGGAGAGGGAGAGGGAGAGGGAAGAAAGGGGAGAGGGAGAGGAAGAGGGAAGAAAGGGGAGAGGGAGAGGGAGAGGAACGAAAGAGGAGAGGGAGAAGGAAGAAAGGGGAGAGGAGAGGAAGAGGGAAGAAAGGGGAGAGGGAGAGGGAGAGGAACGAAAGAGGAGAGGGAGAAGGAAGAAAGGGGAGAGGGAGAGGGAAGAAAGGAGAGCGGGAGACGGAGAGGGAGAGGGAGAGGGGGAAAGGGGAGATGGAGAGGGAGAAGGAGACGTGAGAGGCAGAGGGAGAGGGGGAGGGAAGAAAGGGGGAGGGAGAGGGAGAGGTAGGGAGAGGGAAGAAAGGGGAGAGGTAGAGGGATGAAATGGGAGAGGGAGAGATAGGGAGTGGGAGGGGGAGGGAGAGCGAGAGCGAAGAAGGGAGAGGGAAAGGGAAGAAAGGAGAGAGGGAGAGGGAGAGGGAAGAAAGGGGAGATGGAGAGGGAGAGGAAGACGTGAGAGGCAGAGGGAGAGGGGGAGGGAAGAAAGGGGGAGGGAGAGGGAGAGGTAGGGAGAGGGAAGAAAGGGAAGAGGGAGAGGGAGAGGGAAGAAAGGGAGGGGAGGGGGAGGGAGAGGGAGGGAGGGAGGGAGAGGAAGAGGGAAGAAAGGGGAGAGGTGAGGGAGGGAGAGGGAGAGGAAGAGGGAGAGGGAGGAAAAGGGAGAAGGAGGGGAGAGGTGAGAGGGGAGAGGTGGATGGAGAGGGAGAGGGAAGAAAGGGGAGAGGGAGAGCGAGAGGAAAGAAAGGGGAGAGGGAGAGTGAGAGGGAGAGGGAAGAAAGGGGAGAGGGAGAGGGAAGAAAGTGGAGAGGGAGAGGGAAAGGGAGAAGGAGGTAGAGGAGAGGGAGAGAGAAGAATGGGGAGAGGGAAGAAAGGGGAGAGGGAAAGGGAGAGGGAAGAAAGGGGAGAGGGAAAAGGGGATGGAGAGGGAGAGGTAGAGGGCAGAAAGGGGGAGGGAGATGTGGAGGGAGATGGAAGAAAGGAGACGGAGAGGGAGAGGAAGAGGGAGAGGGAGAGGGAAGAAAGGAGAGAGGGAGAGGGAGAGGGAGAGGGAAGCAAGGGTAGAGGGGAGAGGAATAAGGAATGGGAGAGGGAAGAAAGGGGAGAGGGAGAGGGAGAGGTAAGAAAGGGGAGAGGGAAAAGGGGATGGAGAGGGAGAGGTAGAGGGCAGAAAGGGGGAGGGAGATGTGGAGGGAGATGGAAGAAAGGAGACGGAGAGGGAGAGGAAGAGGGAGAGGGAGAGGGAAGAAAGGAGAGAGGGAGAGGGAGAGGGAGAGGGAAGCAAGGGTAGAGGGAGAGGAATAAGGAATGGGAGAGGGAAGAAAGGGGAGAGGGAGAGGGAGAGGTAAGAAAGGGGAGAGGGAAAAGGGGATGGAGAGGGAGAGGTAGAGGGCAGAAAGGGGGAGGGAGATGTGGAGGGAGAGGGAAGAAAGGAGATGGAGAGGGAGTGGGAGGGGAAGAGGGAGAGGGAGAGGGAAGAAAGGAGAGAGGGAGAGGGAAGAAAGGGGACAGGGAGGGAGAGGGTGAGGGAAAAAAGGGGAGAGGGAGAGGGAAGAAAGGGGACAGGGAGGGAGAGGGTGAGGGAAAAAAGGGGAGAGGGAGAGGGAAGAAAGGGGACAGGGAGGGAGAGGGTGAGGGAAAAAAGGGGAGAGGGAGAGGGAGAGGTGAGAAAGGGGAGAGGGAGATGGAGAGGGAGAGGGAAGAAAGGGGAGAGGGAGAGGGAAAGGGAGAGGGAAGAAAGAGAAGAGGGAGAGGGAGGGAGGGAGAGGGAGAGGGGAGAATGGAAGGGGAAGGGAGGGAGAGGGAAGAAAGGGTACAGGGAGAGCGAAGACAGGGGAGAGGGATTGAGAGGGAGAGGGAGAGGGAGAAGGAGAGGCAAGAAAGGAGAGAGGGAGAGGGAGAGCGAAAGGGAAGAAATTGGAGAGGGACAGGGAGGGGGAGAGGGAAGAAAGATGAGAGGGAGAGAGAGGGAGAGGGAGAAGGAGAGGGGGAGGGAAGAAAGGGGAGATGGCGAGGGAGAGGGATGGGGAAGAAAGCGGAGACTGAGAGGGAGAGGTAGGGAGAGGGAGAGGGGAGGGAGAGGGAGAGCGAAGAAAGGGGAGAGGGTGAGGGAAGAAAGGAGAGAGGGAGAGGGAGAGGGAGAGGGACGAAAGGGGAGACGGAGAGGGAGAAGGGAGAGGGAGAGGGAGAGGGAGAGGGAAGACAGGGGAGAGGGAGAAGGAGAGGGCGAGGAAAGAAAGGGGAGGGGGAGAGGTAGGGAGAGGGAGAGGGAGAGGGAGCGAAAGAGGGAGAGGGAAGAAAGGGGAGTGGGAGAGGGAGAGGGGGAGGGAGAGGGAGGGGAAGAAAGGGGAGTGGGAGAGGGAGAGGGAAGAAAGGAGAGAGGGAGAGGGAAAGGGAGAGGGAAGAACGAGGAGAGGGAGAGGGAAGAAAGGAGAGTGGGAGGACAGTGAGAGGGAGAGGGAGGGGGGGGGGGGAAAGGGGGGAGGGAGAGAAGAAAGCGGAGAGGGAGAGGGAGAGGGAGAGGGAAGAACGAGTAGAGGGAGAGGGAAGAAAGGAGAGAGGGAGGACAGTGAGAGGGAGAGGGAAGTAATTGGAGAGGGAGAGGGAAGAAAGGGGAGGGAGAGGGAGAGGGAATAAAAGGAGAGCGGGAGAGGGAAGAACGGGGAGAGGGAGAGGGAAGAAAGGGGAGAGGGAGAGGGAGAGGGAGCTGGAAGAAAGGGGAGAGGGAGAGAGGGAAGAAAGTGGACAGGGAGAGGGAGAGGAAAAGGGAAGAGGAGAGGGAGGTAGAGGGAGAGGGAGAGGGAAGAATTGGGAGAGGGAGAGGGAGAGGAAAGAAAGGGGAGAGGGAGAGGGAGAGGGAGAGAGAGAGGGAGGGAGATGGGGAGGTAGAGGGAGAGGGAAGAAAGGGGAGAGGGAGAGGGAAAGGGAGAGGGAAGAACGAGGAGAGGGAGAGGGAAGAAAGGAGAGTGGGAGATGGAGAGTGAGAGGGAGAGGGAAGAAAGGAGAGAATAAGATGGTGTGGGAGAGGGAGGGAAGAAAGGGGAGAGGGAGAGGGAAGAAACGGGAGATGGAGAGGGAGAGGGAAGAAAGTGAAGAAGCAGAGGCAAGAAAGGGGAGAGCGAGAAGGAGAGGGGAGAAATGGGAGAGGGAAAGGGAGAGGGAAGAAAGGGGAGAGGGAGAGGGAGAGGGATGAAAGGGGAGAGGGAGAGGGAGAGGGAAGATAGGGGAGAGGTAGAGGGAGAGGCAGCGGGAGAGGGAGAGGGAGGAGAGGGTGAGGGAGAGGGAAGAAAGGAGAGCGGTAGAGGGAGAGTGAGAGGGAGAGGGAGAGGGAAGAAAGGGGAGAGGGAGAGGGAGAGGTAGGGAGAGGGAGAGGGGGAGGGAGAGTTAGAGGGAAGAAAGGGGAGAGGGACAGGGAAGAAAGGGGATAGGGTGATGGAGAGGGAGAGGGAGGAATGGAGAGATGGAGAGGGAGAGGGAGAGGGAAAGGGAGGGGGAAGAAAGGGGAGTGGGAGAGGGAGAGGGAGAGGGAAGAAAGGGGAGATGGAGGGAAGAAAGGGGAGAGGGAGAGGGAAGACATGGGAGATGGATAGGTAGAGGGAGAGGGAGAGTGAAGAAAGGGGAGAGGGAGAGGGAGAGGTGAGAAAGGGGAGAGGGGGATGGAGAGTGAGTGGGAAGAAAGGGGAGAAGGAGAGGGAGAGGGGGAGGTAGAGGGAGAGGGAAGAAAGCGGAGAGGGAGAGGGAAAGGGAGAGGGAAGAACGAGGAAAGGGAGAGGGAAGAAAGTGGAGAGGGAGAGGGAGAGGGAGGGAGATGGGGAGGTAGAGGGAGAGGGAAGAAAGGGGAGAGGGAGAGGGAAAGGGAGAGCGAAGAATGAGGAGAGGGAGAGGGGAGAAAGGAGAGAGGGAGAGAGAGAGGGAGAAGGGAGAAAGGAGAGAATAAGATGGTGTGGGAGAGGGAGGGAAGAAAGGGGAGAGGGAAAGGGAAGAAAGGGGAGAGGGAGAGGGAGAGGGAAGATAGGGGAGAGGGAGAGGTAGAGGGAGAGGGAGCGGGAGAGGGAAGATAGGGGAGAGGGAGAGGTAGAGGGAGAGGGAGCGGGAGAGGGAGAGGGAGGAGAGGGTGAGGGAGAGGGAAGAAAGGAGAGCGGTAGAGGGAGAGTGAGAGGGAGAGGGAGAGGGAAGAAAGGGGAGAGGGAGAGGGTGAGGGTGAGGGAAGAGGAGAGGGAGGGAAAGGGAGAGGGAGGGAGAGGGAAGAATGGGGAGGGAGAGAGGGGAAGAAAGAGGAGAGGGAGAGGGAGAGGGAAGATAGGGAAGAGGGAGAGGTAGAGGGAGGGAGAGGGAAGAAAGGGGAGAGGGAGAGGGAGAGGTAGGGAGAGGGAGAGGGGGAGGGAGAGGTAGAGGGAAGAAAGGGGAGAGGGACAGGGAAGAAAGGGGATAGGGTGATGGAGAGGGAGGGGGAGGAATGGAGAGATGGAGAGGGAGAGGGAGAGGGAGAAGGAGGGGGAAGAAAGGGGAGTGGGAGAGTGAGAGGGAGAGGGAAGAAAGGGGAGAGGGAGAGGGAGAAGAGAAGAAAGGGGAGAGGGTGAGGGAGAAATGGGAGATGGAGAGGTAGAGGGAGAGGGAGAGGTGAGAAAGGGGAGAGGGGATGGAGAGTGAGAGGGAAGAAAGGGGAGAAGGAGAGGGAGAGGGAGAGGGAGAGGGAGAGGGAGAGGGAGGGAGAGGGGGAGGTAGAGGGAGAGGGAAGAAAGCGGAGAGGGAGAGGGAAAGGGAGAGGGAAGAACGAGGAAAGGGAGAGCGAAGATAGGGGAGAGGGAGAGGGAGAGTCAGATGGAGAGGGAGAGGGTGAGGGAGAGGGAGAGGGAGGAGAGGGTGAGGGAGAGGGAGAGGGAGGAGAGGGTGAGGGAGAGGGAGATGGAAGAAAGTCGAGAGTGAGAGGGAGAGGGAAGAATGGGGAGATGAAGAGGGTGAGGGTGAGGGAAAAGGAGAGGGAGAGGGAAGAATGGGGAAGGATAGGGAGAGGGAAGGAAGAGGAGAGGGAGAGGGAGAGGGAAGATAGGGGAGAGGGAGAGGTAGAGGGAGAGGTCGAGGGAAGAAAGGGGAGAGGGAGAGGGAAGAAAGGGGATAGGCAGATGGAGAGTGAGAGGGAGGAATGGAGAGATGGAGAGGGAGAGGGAGAGGGAGAGGGAAGAAAGGAGAGAGGGAGAGGGAGAGGGAGAGTGAGAGGGAGAGGGAGGGGGAAAGGGGAGAGGGAGGGAAGAAAGCGGAGAGGGAGAGGGAGAGGGAAGAAACGGGAGATGGAGCGGTAGAGGGAGAGGGAGAGTGAAGAAAGGGGAGAGGGAGAGGGAGTGGTGAGAAAGGGGAGAGGGAGTAAGAGGAGAGGGAGTGGGAAGAAAGGGGAGAAGGAGAGGGGAGAAATGGGAGAGGGAGAGGGAAGAAATAGGATAGGGTGATGGAGAGGGTGAGGGAGGAATGGAGAGATGGAGAGGGAGAGGGAGAGGGAGAGGGAGAGGGAGGGGGAAGAAAGGGGAGTGGGAGAGGGAGAGGGAAGAAAGGGGAGAGGGAGTGGGAGAAGGGAAGAAAGGGAGAGGGAGAGGGAAGAAACGGGAGATGTAGAGGGAAGAAACGGGAGATGTAGAGGGAGAGGGAGAGTGAAGAAAGGGGAGAGGGAGAGGAAGAATGAGGAAAGGGAGGGAAGAAAGGAGAGATGGAGAAGGAGAGAGAGAGGGAGAGGGAGTGGGAGAAGGGAAGAAAGGGGAGAGGGAGAGGGAAGAAACGGGAGATGTGGAGGGAAGAAACGGGAGATGTAGAGGGAGAGGGAGAGTGAAGAAAGGGGAGAGGGAGAGGGGGAAGATAGTGGAGAGGGAGAGGGAGAGGGAGGGAGAGGGGGAGGGAGAGGGAGAGGGAAGAACGGGGAGAGGGAGAGGAAGAACGAGGAAAGGGAGGGAAGAAAGGAGAGATGGAGAAGGAGAGAGAGAGGGAGAGGGAAGAAAGTGGAGAGGGAGAGCGAAGATGGGGAGAGGGAGAGGGGAGCAATGGGAGAGGGAGAGGGAAGAAAGGGGAGAGGGAGAGGGAAGAAAGGGGAGAGGGTGATGGAAGAAAGGGGAGAGGGAGAGGGAGATGGAAGAAAAGGGAGAGGGGGAAGAAAGTGGAGAGGGAGAGGGAGAGGGATAAAAGGGGAGATGCAGGGAGAGGAAGAGGTTGAGGGAGTAGAGGGAGAGGGAGAGGGAAGAAAGTGGAGGTAGAGGGAGGGAGAGGGAGGGAGAGGGAGAGTGGGAGGAAGAGGGAAGAAAGTGCAGAGGGAGAGGGAGAGGAAGGAAAGGAGAGAGGGAGAGGGTGGGGTGAGGGAAGAGGAGAGGGAGGGAGAGGGAGAGGGAGAAGGAAGAAAGGGGAGAGGGAGAGGTGAGAAAGGGGAGATGGAGGGAGAGGAAGAGGGAGAGGGAGGAGAGGGAGAGGGAGAGGGAGAGGGAAGAAGTGAGGTAGAAGGAGGGAGAGGGAGGGATAGGGAGAGGGGAGGAAGAGGGAGAGGGAGAGGAAGAGGGAGAGGGAGGAGAGGAGAGAAGGAGAGGGAGGGAGAGGGAGAGGGAGAGGAAGAGGGAGAGGGAGGGAAGAAAGGAGAGAGGGAGAGAGAGGGAGGGAGAGGGAGAAAGGAGAGAACAAGATCGTGTGGGAGAGGGAGGGAAGAAAGGGGAGTGGGAGCGGGAAGAAACGGGAGATGGAGAGGGAGATGGATGAAAGTGGAGGGAGAGGGAGAGGGAGAGGCGCGAAAGGGGAGGGAGGGAGAGGGAGAGGGAGAGGGAGGAGAAGTAGAGGGAGAGGGAGGGAAGAAAGTGGAGGTAGAGGGAGGGAGAGGGAGGGATAGGAAGAGGGGAGGAAGAGGGAGAGGGAAGAAAGTGGAGAGGGAGAGGAAAGAAAGGAGAGAGGGAGGGGGAGGGAGAGGGAGAGGGAGATGGAAGAAAGGGGAGATAGAGAGGGTGAGGGTGAGGGAAGAGTGAGGAGGGAGGGAGAGGGAGAATGGGGAAGGATAGGGAGAGGGAAGAGAAGGGAGAGGGAGAGGGAGAGGGAGAGGGGGAGGGAGAGGGGAGGGAGAGGTGAGGGAGTGGGAAGAAAGGGGATGGCAGATGGAGAGTGGAGAGATGGGAGAGGGAGAGGGATAGGGAGGGGAAGAAAGGGGAGTGGGAGAGGGAGAGGGAAGAATGGAGAGAGGAGAGGGAGAGGGAGGGGGGAAAGGGGAGAGGGAGGGAATAAAGCAGAGAGGGAGAGGGAGAGGGAAGAAACGGGAGATGGAGCGGTAGAGGGAGAGGTAGAGTGAAGAAAGGGGAGAGGGAGAGGGAGTGGTGAGAAAGGGGAGAGGGGGATGGAGACTGAGGGGGAAGAAATGGGAGAGGGAGAGGGTGAGCGAGATGGAGGGAGAGGGGGAGGTAGAGGGAGAGGGAAGAAGGGGGAGAGAGTGAGGAAGGGAGAGGGAGAGGAGAGGAAGAGGGAGAGGAAGAAGTGGAGAGGGAGAGGAAAGAAAGGAGCGAGGGAGGGGGAGGGAGAGGGAGAGGGAGAGGAAGAGGGAGGGAAGAAAGGAGAGAGGGAGAGAGAGAGGGAGAGGGAGAAAGGAGAGAACAAGATGGTGTGGGAGAGGGAGGGAAGAAAGGGGAGTGGGAGCGGGGAAGAAAGAGGAGAGGGAGAGGGAGGGGTGAGAAAGGGGAGAGGGGGATGGAGAGTGAGAGGGACGAAAGGGAGAGGGAGAGGGAGAGGGAGGGAGGGAGAGGAGAGGGAAGAAAGGGAGAGGAGAGGGAGAGAGGGAGAGGGGAGGGAGGGAGGAAGAGGGAGAGGGAGGAGAGGTAGAGGAGAGGGAGGGAGAAAGTGGAGGTAGGGGAGGGATAGGAGGGATAAGGAGAGGGAGGAAGAGGGAGAGGGAAGAAAGTGGAGAGGGAGAGGGAAGAGAAGGAGAGAGAGAGGGAGGGAGGGAGAGGAGAGGGAGAGGGAGGAGAAAGGTGAGATGGAGAGGAGAGGAGGGAGAGGGGAGAAGGGGAGAGGGAGAGGGAGAGGTGAGTGAGTGGAGAGGAGAGGAGATGGAGAGGAGAGGGGTGAGGGAGAGGGAGAGGGAGGGTGAGGAGAGGAGAGGGTGAGGGTGAGGGGAGAGTGGAGAGAGGGGAGGGAGAGGTGGGGGAGAGGAGAGGAAATGGGGAAGGATAGGGTGAGGAGGGAAGGAAGAGGAGAGGGAGAGGTAGAGGGAAGATAGGGGAGAGGGAGAGGGAAGAAAGGGGATAGGCAGATGGAGAGTGGAGAGATGGAGAGAGGGAGTAGGGAGGGGAAGAAAGGGGAGTGGGAGAGGGAGAGGGAAGAATGGAGAGAAGGAGAGGGAGAGGGAGAGTGAGAGGGAGAGGGAGGGGGGAAAGGGGAGAGGGAGGGAAGAAAGCAGAGAGAGAGAGGGAGAGGGAAGAAACGGGAGATGGAGCGGTAGAGGGAGAGGTAGAGTGAAGAAAGGGGAGAGAGAGAGGGAAAGGGAGAGGGAGAAAGAGGAGAGGGAGTGGGAAGAAAGGAGAGAGGGAGAAGGAGAGTGAGAGGGAGAGGGAAGAAAGTGGAGAGGGAGAGGGACGAAGGGGATAGGGAGATGGAGAGGGAGAGGGAGGAATGGAGAGATGGAGAGGGAGCCTGAGAGGGAGGGGGTGGGAGAGGGAGAGGGAAGAAAGAGGAGAGGCAGAGGGAGAGGAATACAAGGGGAGAGGGAGAGCGAAGAAAGGGGAGAGGGAGAGGGAAGAAAGGGGAGAGGCAGAGGGGAGAGGGAGAGGGAAGAAAGGGGAGAGGGTGAGTGAAGAAAGGAGAGAGCGAGAGGGAGAGGGAAGAAACGGGAGATGGAGAGGGAGAGGGAAAGGAGACAGGGAGTGGGAGAGTGAGAGGGGGAGGGAGAGGGAAGAAAGGGGTGAGGAGGGGAGAGGGGGAAGAAAGTGGAGAGGAGAAGGAGAGGATGAAAGGGAGGATGGAGGGAGAGGAAGAGGGAGGGAGGAGAGGGAGAGGGAGAGGGAAGAAAGTGGAGGTAGAGGGAGGGAGAGGCAGAGTGGGAGGAAGAGGGAGAGGGAGAGGGAAGAAAGTGGTGGGCGAGGGAGAGGAAAGAAAGGAGAGAGGGAGAGGGAGGGAGAGGGAGAGGGAGAGGAAGAGGGAGAGGAGGGAAGAAAGAAGAGAGGGAGAGAGAGAGGGAGAGGGGAGAAAGGAGAGAACAATAAGGTGTGGGAGTGGGAGGGAAGAAAGGGGAGTGGGAGTTGGAAGAAACGGGAGATGGAGAGGGGTGAAATGGGAGAGGGAGAGGGAGAAGGAGAGGGAATACAAGGTGAGAGGGAGAGCGAAGAAAGGGGGGAGGGAGAGGGAAGAAAGGGGGAGAGGCAGAGGGAGAAGGTATACAAGGGGAGAGGGAGAGCGAAGAAAGGGGAGAGGGGGAGGGAAGAAAGGGGAGAGGCAGAGGGAGAGGGAGAGGGAAGAAAGGGGCGAGGGAGAGGGGGAAGAAAGTGGAGAGGGAGAGGAGAGGGAAGAGGGGAGGGAGGGAGAGGGAGAGGGAATGGGGAGGGGGAGGGAATAAAGAGGAGAGGGAGAGGGAGAGGGAGGGAGAGGGAGAGGGAAGAAAGGGGAGAGGGGAAGGGAGAGGGAGAGGGAAGAAAGGGGAGAGGGAGAGGGAGAGGGAGAGGGAAGAAAGAGGAGAGGGAGAGGGAGGGTGAGTGAGCGGGAGAGGGAGAGGGAAGAAAGGGGAGTGGGAGAGGGAGAGGGAGAGGGAAGAAAGGAGAGAAGGAGTGGGATAGTGAGAGGGAGAGGGAGAGGGAAGAAAGGGGAGAGGGAGGAGAGGTGGGAAAGGTTAGAGGGGGATGGAGAGTGAGAGGGAAGAAAGGGGAGAGGGAGATGGAGAGGGAGAAACATAGAAATTAGGTGCAGGAGTAGGCCATTCGGCCCTTCGAGCCTGCACCGCCATTCAATATGATCATGGCTGATCATCCAACTCAGTATCCCGTACCTGCCTTCTCTCCATACCCTCTAATCCCCTTAGCTACAAGGGCCTCATCTAACTCCCTCTTAAATATATCCAATGAACTGGCCTCAACTACCCTCTGTGGCAGAGAGTTCCAGAGACCCACCACTCTCTGTGTGAAAAAATTCCTTCTCATCTCGGTCCTAAAGGATTTTCCCCTTATTCTTAAGCTGTGACCCCTTGTCCTGGACCTCCCCAACATCGGGGAACAATCTTCCTGCATCTAGCCTGTCCAACCCCTTAAGAATCTTGTAAGTTTCTATAAGATCCCCTCTCAATCTCCTAAATTCTAGAGAGTATAAACCGAGTCTATGCAGTCTTTGTTCATAAGACAGTCCTGACATCCCAGGAATCAGTCTGGTGAACCTTCGCTGCATTCCCTCTATGGCAATAATGTCCTTCCTCAGATTTGGAGACCAGAACTGTACGCAATGCTCCCGGTGTGGCCTCACCAAGACCCTATACAACTGAAGTAGAACCTCCCTGCTCCTATACTCAAATACTTTTGCTATGAAAGCTAACATACCATTGGCTTTCTTCACTGCCTGCTGTACCTGTATGCCTACTTTCAATGACTGGTGTACCATGACACCCAGGTCGCGCTGCGACTCCCCTTTTCCTAATCGGCCACCATTTAGATAGTAGTCGGTTTTCCTATTTTTGCCACCAAAGTGGATAACCTCACATTTATCCACATTATACTGCATCTGCCAAACATTTGCCCACTCACCCAGCCTATCCAAGTCACCTTGCATTCTCCTAGCATCCTCCTCACAGCTAACACTGCCACCCAGCTTAGTGTCATCCGCAAACTTGGAGATATTGCCTTCAATTTCATTTCGGAGTCACGTGAGTGACTTCGTGAAGAGCCCGCCGGCTAACGCGTTGCTGCGACGGCTGGCGGTGGAGCGCGCTCCTCGCCAGCCCTTCATAAGGGGCCACGGAGGTGAGTATTCCACCTTTAGTTGGTGGTCCTTGTTGTCTGATTATGTCTTGCAGCAAGGACATGGATGGGAGTTCGAAGGGCCGGAGGACGTCAGGACGAGTTCGCCGGTCAACAGTTCCGGGGCCTTTACCATCGGCAGTACCTGCAGCGCAGGCCGGGACTCAGGCGGAGATGTGGGTAAGCCCTGTGTTCACAGGTCCAGATCCGCCAGCACACCACAGCTCGGAGGAGTTCGGTGAGGAGGAGTGTGGTGTGCCGCCAGAGCAGGGGGACCCTGCCATGGCAGTCAGGTTGTCAGCGGGCTCGCTGGCGACCTCGAGCAGGGCGCGTGCCGTTGCACGGCCTGTTCCACTCAGCCCTCCGAGAAGGGGGAGGGGAGGAGCCCAGAAGCTTAACCCTGTTAGGGCTAAGGCATTGCCTGTCGCGGAGGAGCGGTCAGGTTCCAGGGCGAGACCCGGGGCGGCTGTGAGGTCCAGCCGGCACACCCCGACTCTCGACGCCGGGACGGGTCGGTTGAGTCGGGTCTCGTCGCGGTCGCCGAGCCCCCCATGGATGGGTGGGCGAGACCATGCGTCGGCAACGTCCACGATGTGGGCAGCCGGCAAGACTGCGCGGGCCCCAGGCAGCCATGCTTCGGCTGGTGCCGACACCTCGCCGCATGTGCCCTTAGTGGCAGCGGCTTCAGCTCTCGCTAAACGGAGGCGATTGAACACGCCCGCGCAGGAATCGCGCAGTTTCGCCTCGGCGGCTGTTAGCGACAACTACCGGCACCGGCAGGGCCTCGACGAGGTGCGGGCCGATGACAGGAGCCCGGTTTTCTTTCAGAGCCGGAGGACTCCGACCACCTGAGTGTTTCAGGGTGAAGGGCGTATTGACCGTATGGAGCGGCTGCTGGAGCTCCTGCTTCACAGGCGTCTTCACAACATCTACTATCAGCCTGGAGCAGCACGAGGAGGAGGTTCTGGTGGATCCCGTACCACCTCGGGTGGAGGTGCCAGCGGAGGAACTTTTGGATGTGGCGACCAAATTCGCGGCCCCACATACGGCTGGTCTTCCTCTCAATTCAAAGCTGGCAGCCACAGTGGACTTTCTTAATAATCAGGTGCTGCAGGAAGAAGTCCTCATCCAGGCTATGAGCCGTCACAAGGCTCCATCAAACTGCAACTCCCTCAACGTGCCTGTGGTCAATACGCCA
Organism: Raja brachyura; assembly: GCA_963514005.1. The sequence goes on along the minus strand of OY740802.1, from coordinate 46,679,275 downwards.
ATATGGGGCAACATCAGTGCGGCTATCCGTCAACAAGAGCTACAATTGCAGCGGATCCTGAAACTCCTCACGACCCGGTATTACCGCCTTTGCGCGGTCGGGTGGACGAGGACGAGCTGAATTTGGACCAGGAAGATGCTCTGGCCTTATTGTGCGCGACCCAGCACGAAATCAACGGGTTTCGCAAAACAGCATCCGCCCAGCACTCAACCCGAAGTTTGCAGGATTGTGCAAACCACCGCCGCCGCCGCCGCCCCGTCAGCTCTTTGGTGAGGACCTCTCGAAGAGAGTCAAAGAGCTTGACGAACAAGCCAAAACGGTGGGGATCATGCGCTCTAAGAGTGCCCCCACACCGTCCGGCTCAAAAGCTCCATACATTCGCTCACGAGGGTCGGCCAGTGCCTCGACGAGGACTCACCCTCTAGCTCCACAACGACAACAACACCAGAACCAGCACCAAGGGTCTTTTTTAGGACAGGGTCGGCAGAGACCTTTTTGGAAATCGAAGACGCCGCGCCCTCAAGCCAACCCAGCACCTCCACGGCCACCCACACGTGTCAAGGACCGCCGGTAACCACGGAGGTGAGGGGGTCTGGTTCTCTCTTTTCTCTCTGTTTAACTTCCCATGTTGGTGGTCGTTTACGGTTGTTTTTGGATGCATGGGGTAATTTTACTGGTGATGAGTATGTATTGCGGAATATTCAGGGGCATAAAATTGAGTTTATTAATGGCGACATTCCTCCATCCCAGCACATGCCTGGTCGTACGTTCAAATTGTCTGCTGCAGAACAGGCAGCAGGTTACAAGGAAATTTTAAGTATGGAACAGAAGGGTGTGATTGAGAAAACAGTGCATGAGCCAATTGAATTTGTTTCGAACATATTTACTGGACCTAAGAAGGATGGAGGCTGTCGTGTCATTATTGATCTAACCCGTTTGAATACGTTTGTAACATATACTCATTTTAAAATGGATATGTTTGAAACAGCCAAATCATTGATTTCTCATGGCTGCTTTATGGCATGCATTGATTTGAGGGATGCATATTATTCAGTATCCATCCAGAAAGATGATAGAAGGTTTTTGAAATTTATCTGGATGGGGCAACTTTGGCAGTATAAGGCTTTGCCTAATGGGCTTACTACAGCCCCTAGATTGTTCACTAAATTGCTGAAGCCAATCATGGCTTATTTGAGACAACGACATCATATAGTTATGGCCTATTTAGATGATGTCTTTATTGTGGGCCACACCCTGCAATTGGCTGAACAGGGTGTTGCAGCTGCTGTCAATATATTTCAACAATTAGGATTCATTGTCCATCCAGAGAAATCAAAGTTCTGCCCTGCCCAGGTAATTAATTACCTAGGGTTCACGGTGAACTCAATGAGCATGAGGATAACTATACCAATTAACAAAATTGAGGAAGTCACTAAGGTGTGCAGAGATTTAATTGGCACCAATATACCAATCGATTCGGCATACAGCCACAGTAATTGGCAAGTTAGTGGCTTTGTTTCCGGCAGCACGATATGGACCTTTGCATTATCAGAATTTGCAAAGAGCTAAAATTACTGCGTTAAAATGGAACGCTGGTCATTACGATCGATCTATGCAGCTGCCGTCCGAAGCGATAACTGAGTTGCAATGGTGGGTGTGTCACATTAGCAACTCATTTAAGCCTGTCAGAGAGGCTAATCCGGTGGTATATTTACAGACTGATGCAAGCTCCAATGGCTGGGGAGCTACTGATAATTGCTCTAGTTGTGGGGGTAGATGGGACACCCTTGAGGCATCGATGTTGTTGACTCAAGGGATTAACTATTTGGAGTTGCTGGCAGCATTCCACGGACTTCGTGCATATTGTTCCAAGCTTGTTGGAGCACACGTCCGTCTCCAAATAGACAACACCACAGCTGTGGCATATTTAAACCATATGGGTGGTACCAGGTCAGTTTCGTGTGACAAATTGGCTAACTCAATTTGGCTCTGGTGTATTCAAAGAGACATTTGGATTTCAGCTACCTATTTGCCAGGTGAGCTTAATACTGTGGCGGACACCAGGTCACGCAAATTTAATGACAACATTGAATGGATGTTGCATCCTGAGATTTTTGCTAAAGTCACAGCCAAATTTGGTAAACCGGACATTGACCTTTTTGCGTCACGGTTGAACCATCAGGTACCAGCCTACGTTTCATGGGAACCAGATCCTGGGGCAATAGCGCTAGATGCATTCTCGCTGGACTGGGGGAATTGGGTTTTCTATGCCTTCCCTCCGTTTTGCCTCATCAGTCGGGTATTGCGAAAGATTCAGGCAGATGCTGCCAAGGGCATCCTTATTATACCCGACTGGCCCACACAGCCTTGGTATCCGGTGGTCTTTGACATGCTCAACGAACCTTGGGTCCTTTTGAAGGGTTGCCCACAATTGGTTACTCACCCTGTGTCAGGGGAGCCACATCCCTGCCATGGCTATTTAAATTTGTTGGCTTGCAGGTTCTGAACAGGCCGTTAGTCCAATACGGCCTCTCGGCTCGGACCATGGATACCATCGGGGCGTCGTGTCGAGAGTCCACAAGGCGAAGATACCGCTCGCATATTAAGAAGTGGGAAGCCTACTGCAGCCGCTCTCGCATCACGTACGATGACGTGACAATAACCGACGTCCTGGAATTCCTCGCGGGGTTGCACCATGATGAACACTTAAGTTACAGTGCCATCAACAGCGCCAGAAGTGCGCTATCATTCTACCTCAAGATTGGGGTAGGATCCAACAGGCTAGTGTCCAGACTCATGCGGGGTATATTCAATATGAATCCGCCTACACCACGCTATAATATCACCTGGGACGTATTAACCCTGCTCAGGACGTGGTCTCCCATGGAAGGGCTCCAACTGGACCAACTCACCATGAAGCTGGTGATGTTACTAGCGCTGACTTCAGCTCAGAGGGTACAGACACTACACAAACTGCGTGTCGACAGAATGACATCTACCCCTACAGAAGTAGTCTTTTTCGTTGACGAGCTACTAAAGCAGCATAGACCTGGGTGCACAGGGCTGCAGCTGAAGTTCCCGGCATACCCCGCAGATGCTAGGCTATGTTTAGCCTCACATATCCGCCACTATGTCAAGGTGACGGCACGCATCAGAGGAATGGAGAGATACCTGCTTGTCACTCATAAGAGACCTCATCATCGAGTGACAGTCCAGACGATATCCAGGTGGCTTCGAGTCGTCTTGGGTAAGTCAGGTATCGACACTAATGTGTTCAAGTCTCATTCCACCAGGGCTGCATCGACGTCAGCGGCGAGGGTCATGGAGGTGCCCATGGACCAAATTCTCGCCACAGCAGGATGGGCGAATGAAGCTGTGTTCCAGCGTTTTTATAACAAGCCTGTTGCTGCTCCTCTACAGTTCGCAGAAGCCGTGCTGAATGCAGGTCAAGAACGTGGAGATGTCCCCGCATGAGGGGTTTTTGATTTGTTATTAATAAATATGCTTTTGTTTTGCAGTATGAGCTATTGAGCCAGTTTGTCCTCCCATCCATCCCTGGTAGTGGTGTGTCAGCATGGACGTGGTCCAGGGCGTGTAATCACAGAAGCTTTGAAGTCTTCACGAAGTCACTCACGTGACTCCGAAATGAAATAGTAAGATTGAACGAGAACTTACCAGTTCGAAGGTTGATCTTTATTTCATGAGGAGTCGAAGTGAGGGATTTCGTGCCCTCCTCGCCCAACCCTCAATCACCTTCATCTGGTAATCTTACTCAATTCAATCATACTATGCGAAGTCATTTCTATTGTTGGTTCTGTGATTCCACGCCGCTACTTTGAAGTATGTCGAGCATGCGCGCCGGCGGGCTCTTCACGAAATCCCTCACTTCGACTCCTCATGAAATAAAGATCAACCTTCGAACTGGTAAGTTCTCGTTCAATCTTAC
>OY740802.1:46614767-46675129 GCA_963514005.1 Raja brachyura | reverse complement strand
ACCCGCGTGGGTCGTGTCAATGCCCAGCGCCGGACACTGCATGGTCCACGTCAAGGAGCAGGTGGGACTCTGGCCTCCTGCCCTCCGACCCGCCCTCCGACCCATCGTCACCTCTGATCCTCGCCCGCCCCTAACTCTGACCTTCCGCCCTTCACCCTGACCTCCGACCTTCACCCCGCCCGACATCCAACTTTCACCCCGACCTCTGACCTTTGCCTGTACCTTGCTCCTGACCCTCGCTGCCGCCCAACCTCTGACCCACTCCCCTGCAAAGTGTGCCGTGTAACATGTGCTGTGTGCCGTGTGCAGGTGTGGGTGGGCGGTGCAGCGCCGGACGGTGGTGGCCGGATCCAGGTGGTCAGTGCGGCCGATCGCTCGCTGGTGAAGGAGCTGGAGGCATCGGGTGGACCCGTCACCGCACTCTGTTGTGCCCACGACCGCTACATGCTCAGTGCCTCCGCCACCGGGCAGGCCAGCATCTGGAGTGTGGACTGACCCAGACACCAGCTAGACGCTGGCCAGACACCGACCTCTCGCTGTAGGACCAGGACCGGGACCAGATGGGCCAGCAACTGGCGCGTGGATGAGACAGAGTCTAGACGCCAGACACCCCTCCCTCGCTGCGGGCAACTTACAGAGACAATTAACCTACAAACCCGCACGTCTTTGAAATGTGGGAGGAAACCGGAGCATCCGGAGAAAACCCACGCAGGTCACAGGGAGAACGTGCAAACTCTGTACAGACAGCACCCGTGATGAGCCATCTCACTCTGTCACAGTGCCAACATTGTGATCTACACTGGGAACGCCATGAGAGGTCTCTCCCCCCCCCACTCCCTCTCCCCCCCACCCACTCCCTCTCCCCCCCACCCACTCCCTCTCCCCCCCACCCACTCCCTCTCCCCCCCACCCACTCCCTCTCCCCCCCCACCCGCTCCCTCTCCCCACCCACTCCCTCTCCCCCCCCCCCCCCTTTATCCACTCAGCCCTGAGTTCCCGTTCCCGCTCCCCACCTCCACGGATACGGCCTGCCTGCCTGCCTGCCTGAGCCGCTGTGCTCTGTGCCGTTTGTTCACTGCCCCTCACAGGTCGGGTCATTGTCCCGGCCCTGCGGCACAACAGAAATAAAGATTATATTTTGTTGTTCTGCCTGCCCCTGTCGTCTGAGTGCCGAGTGATCTCTGGCCTCCACAGCCCTCTGGACGAGTGGGGTTGCATGTTGAATGGCCCCAGTGTGTAGGGAGAGGATGGCATAGACCTGGTGTGACCAGGTGATGGGCGGTCAGTGTCGACTCACTGGGCTTTGTTTCCATGCTGTATCTCTGAACAAAACTAAGTTGCTGCCTCACAGCAGCGGAGCCCCGGGTTTGATACTGACCTCGGGTGCTGTCTGTTTGGTTTGTACGTTCTCCCTGAGACCGGGTGCTGCAGTTTCCTCCCACACTCCACAGATGTACAGGTTTGCAACTTATTTGGCTTCTGGAAATTGCACCTTGTGTGTAGGGAGTGGATGAGAAATTGGGGTGATCGCTGGTCAGGGAAGCTTTAGGGCTGAGTGCAGGGCAATGGGGCTGTCAACTTGGTAGGCATGGAGCCAGTGGGCCGAAGGGCCTGTTGCCTGTGTGCGTGCGTACGTGTGCACGTGCTTCTGTGCGTGCGTGTGCGTGTGCAGCGGGTGTGAGGGGCGGGAGGGTGCCATCGTTGAAAAGACTGGGCTTGTTTCGGGTCGAGACCCTTCTTCAGTCTGAAGAAGGGTCTCGACCCGAAACGTCGCCTATCTCCTTCGCTCCTTAGATGCTGCTGCACCCGCTGAGTTTCTCCAGCTTTTTGTGTAACCCCTAAAACTATAAAAGGACTGGACAAGCTAGATGCAGGAACCAGGGGCCACAGTCTTAGAATAAAGGGGAGGCCATTTAAGACTGAGGTGAAAAAAAACCTTTTCTCCCAGAAAGTTGTGAATTTGTGGAATTCCCTGCCACAGAGGGCAGTGGAGGCCAAATCACTGGATGGATTTAAGCGAGAGTTAGCTAGAGCTCTAGGGGCTAGTGGAGTCAAGGGATATGGGGAGAAGGCAGGCACAGGTTATCGATTGGGACGATTAGCCATGATCATAATGAATGGCGGAGCTGGCTCGAAGGGCCGAATGGCCTAATTCTGCACTTATTTTCTATGTTTCAATGTATCGGGTGAGCAGCAGAAAGGACCGGTCAGCAGGCAGACAGCTGGGGCCTCCATTTAGCATTGACCTGCGAGTGAGGGTGGGGGAGGGTCACACCTGCCCTTGACTATCAGGGAGCTCCGGCCGACAGGGCTGACCAGGCCCCACCAGAGCTCAGGGATGGAGTGTGGGAGGAAACCGAAGCACCCAGAGAAAACCCACGCGGTCACTGGGTGGGGAGTGGGGTGGGTGAGGGGAAGGGGAGGGAAGAGGATGGTGTGGGTGAGGATGGGGATGGTGGGGTGGGGAGGTGAGGTGAGGAGTGGTCTCTGGGAGTGAGGAAGGTAGACAAGACGTAGTGTGTGAGTTTGGTTGCGTTTATTGTCGACACCGGAAGGCTGGGCTGCCCGACCACATGCGTTTCCTCTTGAAGAACTTCCATTGGACTTTAATGGTGAGCATCCAGTGGTTGGGTGAGGAGTGAGTGGCGAGCGGGCAGGCCCCGGTGGGCAGGGGGGGCCCCAGTGGGGGACAGGGCCCCAGTGTGGGGGAGGGCCCAGCCCCTGCCACCTGCCTTCACTTGCCCTGGGCTTTCTGGGCTTTCTGGGCTGACTTGGTGACCTTGCCCGTGGTTCCAGACTTCTTCTCCACGTTCTTGATCACGCCCACCGCCACCGTCTGCCGCATGTCCCGCACCGCAAAGCGGCCTGCAACCATAACACCACACATGTTAGCCGGGGGGCCCATGGACCAGGGGGAGAGGGCAGGGGTCACAGAGCCCCACAGACTGCCACTGAGGAAGGTTTGCCTTGGCCAATGGGACCTGAGGGACGGAGGGAGGGTGAGACGGCAGGACCTGCAGAGAGAAGACAAAGTGCTGGAGTAAGGCAGCATCTGTGGGTAAAGTGGACAGGTGGTGTTTGGGGCCGGGATCCTGCTTCATGCTGCCACATCGCCGTCTATGTTCTCCGGCAATTCCCCGAGGCCCGGCGTCACCATGGACAGGAACAGCAAGATCCCACGGCAAGGGCTGGGCTCCTGCAGACAATCAGCTCCCTCAACTGAAGGGCACCGAGATGACAGTATATGTGGGCAGGGTGGGCAGGCGGGACTAGTGTAGACGGGGCATGTTGGGCAGCAGGGCCTGTTGCCCGCTCTATAACACCACAGCATTCTGCCACAGAAGCCAGGGGTCGGGCAGTCGGGGAGGGGGGGGGGTATCAGGGGGTGTAGTTCATGTGGTGAGGCGGGGGTCAGAGGGCAGGGTAGGGGCATGGGTTGGTGGACAGGGTCAGAGGTCACTCACCGAGAGGGGGATACTTGGAGAAGCTCTCCACACACAAGGGCTTGCGGAGGTCAGAGGTCAGCGTGGCTCAGGCATAGGGGGCGTGGGTCAAGGGTCAGCGGTCACTCACCGAGAGGGGGATACTTGGAGAAGCTCTCCACACACAAGGGCTTGCGGAGGTCAGAGGTCAGCGTGGCTCAGGCATTAGGGGGTGTGGGTCAAGGGTCAGCAGTCACTCACCGAGAGGGGGATACTTGGAGAAGCTCTCCACACACATGGGCTTGCCGGGGGTCATCTCCACGATGGCCGCATCTCCAGACTTGAGGGTTTTGGGATTATCCTCCAGTTTCTTGCCGGAGCGCCGGTCGATCTTCTCCTTCAGCTCAGCAAACTTGCAGGCGATGTGGGCAGTGTGGCAATCAATGACCGGTGAGTAGCCGGCACTGATCTGTCCGGGGTGGTTCAGGATGATCACCTGTGGGCAGATCACCGTCAGTACCCCACACCAGGGAGACCCCCCTCTGGGTAACACCCACCCCTCCGCCACTGGCTATACCCCCCCCCCCCAGAACCAGTGAGCCCCCCCTCCCCCCCCAAACTAAACCCCCTCCACCACTGGCCCCTGAACCAGAGAACTCTCTGAACTAGCTAAGCCCCCTTCCCCTCCCCGCACACGATGACAGAGGTCAGTTCCAAAGGGCCAACTTCCTCCCCTGTGGGCATTCTCCTCCTTCTCTCACTGGCCAACTTGCCCGCACCGACCAACATCCCCATCTGCACTTGTCCCATCTGTCTGTATTTGCCTCATATCCCTCTAAACCTATCCTATCCATGTAACGTCCCTTAAACTGTTGTAGTACCTGGCTCAAAAACCTCCTCAGTCAACTAGTTCCCTATACCCACCACCCTCTAAGTGAAAAGGTTCCCCCTCAGATTGCTATTAAATCTTTAAATCTCTCACCATAAAACCTATTTACTCTGGGTAAAAGCCTGTGCATTCACCCTATCTATTCCTTCCCAAAGCTAGAATACTGTCCGATTCACCATTGTGGACATTGGACTGTGTCTGTGGAACTGATGCGCTACAATGCTGAGAACTATATTCTGCATTCTGTATCTTCCCCTTTGCTCTGCCTTTGGTACTTGAGTTTGTCTTGATTGTCATACTGCATGAAAACAGGCCCTTTGGCCCAACTTGCCAATGCTGACCAACATGCTCCATCTACTCTAGTTCCACCTGCCCGCGTTTGGCCCTTATCCCTCTAAACCTGTCTTATCCATGTACCTGTCCCTGTATCATTCCAAAGTTCCCCCACACTGACCACTCCCTCTATCTTTCCCTCTCAACCACATTCTCCTGCGTTCTCCACATAACCCCTGACACCTGTTCTAATCAAGAATCTGTCAATCCCTGCCTTCCACAGATTCACCACCCTTTGACTAAAGAAATTCCTCCTCATCTTTCTCATGTTCATTGGTGATAGGAGAAGAATTAGGCCATTCGGCCCATCGAGTCTACTTCGCCCTTCAATTATGGATGATCTGTCTCTCGCTCCTAACGCCATTCTCCTGCCTTCTCCCCACAATCCCTGACACCCGTACTAATCAAGAATCTGTCAATCTCTGCCTTCAAAATATAATGGACTTGGCCTCCACAGCCGTCTGTGGCAATGAATTGCACAGATTCGCCACCCTCTGACTAAATAAATTCCTCCCCATCTCTTTCCTAAAGGAACATCCTTTTATTTTGAGGCCAGGTGACTTATCCACCTTCAGCCCTTTCAGCTTCCCAAGCACCTTCTCCCTAGTAATAGCCACTCCACTATCTTCCCCCCCTTGACTCTCTTGAATTTCAGGCACATTGCTGGTGTCTTCCACCGTGAAGATTAATGCGAATGTTATTCAACTCCTCTACCAATTCTTTATTCCCCATTATCACTTCTCCTGCATCACTCCCCAGCGGTCCAACGTCCACTCTTGCCTCTTTCTTACTCTTTATATAAATGATAACTCTTGCTATCCTCTTTTATATTATTGGCTAGCTTACCTTCGTATTTCATAGAAACATAGAAAATAGGTGCAGGAGGAGGCCATTCAGCCCTTCGAGCCAGCACCGCCATTCGGAGGCACTCTAGAAATTCCCTTTCTTAGATTTTTCCCGTCCACCTGCATGTTGAAATCCCCCTGGAGCACTGTAACATTTCTAAAGGAACATCCTTTAATTCTGAGGCTGTGGCCTCTGGTCCTAGACTCTCCCACTAGTGGAAACATCCTCTCCACATCCACTCTTCTAAACAGGCCCAGTGCCGTCAGACACTCATCATACAGTAAATCACTTATTTCTGGGCTCATTCTCATGAACCTCCTCTGGATCCTCTCCAACACCTCCCCCTCCCCCATCTCCCACCCCCCCGGCAGCGTGCCTGTGCAGTGAAGGTGCTGGCCTCCATGGGTGGGTCGTTCTTGCTGTCCCCACACACGTTTCCGCGGCGTACGTCCTTCACGGACACGTTCTTGACGTTGAAGCCCACGTTGTCGCCAGGCATCGCCTCAGCCAGCGCCTCGTGATGCATCTCCACCGACTTCACCTCCGTAGTGATGTTCACCGGCGCAAACGTCACCACCATGCCCGGCTTCAGCACGCCCGTCTCCACCCGGCCCACCGGCACCGTGCCGATCCCTGCCCATCACAACGGTACATGGTTAGGGCCAGGGTCACAGGTCACCATGCCAATCCCTGCCAGTCACGGGTTAGGGTCAGGGTTACAGGTCACCATGCCAATCCATGCCAGTCACGGGTTAGGGTCAGGGTCACAGGTCACCATGCCAGTCACAGGGTCACAGGTAGATCGGGGAAGGGTCACAGTTCACTGAGCCGATCCCTCCCTCCCCTCCCCTCCCCCTCCCCCTCCCCTCCCCCCTCCCCTCCCCCTCCCCATGCCCCTTCTCCACCACCAACGTCCCTCTCCCCTATTCCTCCCCCTCCCCTACACTTCCCCCAACCCTCCCCTCCCCCCCATCGCTCCCTCCCTTTCTCCCACATCCCCTCCAGCCCAGCCCCCTCACCTCCTATCTTGTAGACGTCCTGCAGGGGTAGGCGGAGGGGTTTGCTGATGGGTCGAGAGGGGGGTAGGATGGTGTCCAGAGCCTCCAGCAGTGTCACCCCGCCTGCATTGCCCTCCTTACGCTCCACCTTCCACCCCTTGAACCACGGCATCTGTCCACATCGGCAGGGCACACGGAAGAGGTGAAAGGGCAGAGGTCAGCACCGGAGCAAGGATCAACACAGAGGTCAGCACGCGGGGGGCCGAGGTCCCACCCCACTCATTCTTTAGAATTTAGTGATACAATGTGGAAACAGGCCCTTCGGCCCATCCATCCCGTGCAGACTGGCAATCACCCCGTATACTAGTGCTATCCTACACGCATGGATAGAAAAGTGGCTTCATGGAAGGAAGCAGAGGGTGATGGTGGAAGGAAGGTTGCTTCTCGGACTGGAGGCCTGTGACTAGTGGTGAGCCTCAGGGTTCGGTGCTGGACCCGTTACTGTTTGTCATCTACATCAGTGACTGGGATGAGAACATACAGGGCAAGATTAGCAAGTTTGCTGATGCTACAAAAGGGAGTGGTTTTGTAGATAGTGATGGTTGTGAACGATTGCAGCAGGATCTGGATTGATTGGTCAGGTGGGCTGAGGAATGGTTGATGGAATTTAATACAGAGAAGTGTGAGGTGTTGCATTTTGGAATGTCGGACAAGGGCACGACCTACACAGTGAATGGTCGGCCTCTGCCTAGTGTTGTAGAGCAGAGGGATCTAGGAGTACAGGTCAGGCACGTGCCGTCAGGGTAGGCAAGGTAGGCACTGCCTACCCTGACTAAAATTATGAAATGGGAATTATTAAATATAAATAGTAAAGGCATGGGAGAATGATGCCTATGTAAGAGACCGATCTCTTAGGTAGGCATAATTCCCTGTGCCTTTCACCCGCAGCACTTGTGACACGGGAAGCTCTGTGCAGCCCCCGTGCCGTCAGCGCTGCCTGAAGCCGTCAATTTTAATCGGGGCTGAAGGCAGCAGAAATCCTGCCTTTGTAGCACTGCGCATGCGCAGCATCATACTGCGCATGCGCATCAGTCTACCGCGCATGCGCAGCGCAAGTTTATTGGCGGGGTTTTCAACCATGGTTTGTCGTGTCCCAATGATATGGTAAGTACATTTTGTGATTTATTTTTTTTAATACCGTATTTGCCGGGGTGTGGGGGGGTGTGGGAGTCGGAGTGGGGAGAGAGCTCCTTTCACAGCGTGTGGGGAGTCTGGCCCGGGGTAACGTTGCGGGGAGGGCACAAATGTTATGAATGAGCGGTCGGGGGCATCCACTTGCGACGTTCCTTGCAAGGGGGCATGAAATGGCACTGCTCTGAGGCCGGGGGGGGGGGGGGGGGGGAGAGAGAGAGAAGTAGCTCGAGCGGCCGCCGGGCCGGACAGCGGAACCAGCCGCCACCTTAGCTCCAGAACCACCCGCTCACCTCTGGCAGCTCTCCATCTAAAAACCTCTCTCCTGCCGCTCGCTGGCCTCACTCATGTCCTTAAATTCCAACAGCGCGATTGAGGTTACTCGGCTGTGGGAATTTAAGGATTTGCAGGAAGCCGCTGACATGAGTGAAGTCGGCGAACGGCAGGTGACAGGTGTTCAGACAGAGAGCACTGCCAAAGGTGAGCGGGCCGGCAGAAGGCGCTGAAGTGGTGGCCAGTTCAGCGGTGGCCACTCTCTGAGCTGCTTCTATCCCCAGCTACAGTCCGTGGCTTCGCACCCGGAGAGCTGCGGCAGCGGTGAGGCAGTGAAGATTCAGCACTCTGTGATAAGTCACTGTTTTTATTTATTTATTTATTTAACGGGGAGAACAATCTGCGCATGCGCGGTTTACATTTTTTTAAAAGCGGACTGAGTGCCTACCCAGAGTAATTACTCACGGCACGTGCCTGGTACAGGTGCATGGTTCCTTGAAGGTCAAGTCACAGGTAGATAAGGTGGTCAACAAGGCTTTTGGCACATTGGCCTTCATCAGTCAGAGTATTGAGTATAGAGGTTGGGAGGTCATGTTGAAGTTGGATAAGACATTGATGGGGCCATATTTAGAGTATTATGCTCAGATCCAGGCACCATGTTATACGAAACATATTGTCAAGCTTGAAAGGGTTGAGAGAAGATTTACGAGGATGTTGCCAGGTCTAGAGGGTCTGAGCTATAGGGAGAGGTTGATTGGGCTTGGAGAGTTCCATGGAGCGCAGGAGGATGAGGGGTGATTTTATAGAGGTGTATAAAATCATGAGAGGAATAGATCGGGTAGATGCACAGAGTCTCTTGCTCAGAGTAGGGAAATCGAGGACCAGAGGACATAGGTTTAAGGTGAAGGGGAAATATTTAATAGGAATCTGAGAGGTAGCTTTTTCACACAAAGGGAGGTGGGTGTATGGAACAAGCTGCCAGAGGAGGTAGTTGAGGCTGGGACTATCCCAACATTTAAGAAACAGTTAGACAGATACATGGATTGGGCAGGCTTAGTGGAATTTGGACCAAACGCAGGCAGGTGGGACTAGTGTAGCTGGGACATGTTGTTCAGAGTGGACAGGTTGGGCCGAAGGGCCTGTTTCCATTCTGTATCACTCTATGAGTCGATACTACCAGGGACAGTTTATAATTTTACAGAAAGGCAATAAACTTACAAACTTGTACGTCTTTGGAGTGCGGGAGGAAACCGGAGCGCCCGGGAGGAAACCCACACGCTCACAGGGGGACCATGCAAACTCCACACTATACAGCACCCATAGTCGGGATGGAACCCGGGTCTCTGGCGCTGTGAGGCAGCAACGCTACCGCTGCCCTAGCTCTCCCCACTCCCGTCCGGCAGAAAAGCGCACACCACCAGACTCAGGAACAGCGGCTTTATCAGGCTTCTGAACGGTCCTTCCATAAGCTGGGGTGCTGTCTGATTCACCTCTACCCCATTGCGGACATTGGACTTTGTCTCAGGAACTGATGCGCTACAATGCTGAGAACTATATTCTGCACTCTGTATCTTCCCCTTTGCTCTCTGTACCTATTGTACGTGAGTTTAGCTCATTGTATTTATGGTATATCTGATCTGTTTGGATAGCTGAGATAATATAGTTTGCAGATGACACAAATGTGGGCAGTTTCATAGATAGTTTCTACGATACCACCCACTTTATACAGTAAAATGGCTGCAGGATTTTGATCAGTTGAGCAAGTCGGCTGAGCAATGGCAACTGAGTTTAATGCAGATAAATCTGAGGTGTTGCATTTTGGGAAGTAATATTTGAGCAGGACCTTCAGAGTGAATGACAGAGCCCTGGGGAGTGTTGTAGAGCAGAGCGATCTCAGAGCGCAGGTACACCCTTCCCTGAAAGTGGCCTCAGGTAGACAGGGTGGCCATGACTGCTTTCCGAAAATTGTCCGTCATCAGTTAACATATTGAGTCGAGAAGTTGGGAGGTCATGTTACAGTTGAGCAAGATGTGGGTGCGGCCACATTTGGAGCATTACGTTCAGTGATGGTCACCCTGCTGGAGGACGAATGTTGTTAAGCTGGAAAAGGTTCATAGAAGATTTATGAGGATGTTACCAGAACTCGAAGATCTGAGCTATGGGGAGAGGTCGAGTAGGACTTTATTTTGTTGAGCGCAGGATGCTGAAGCGTGATCTTTTAGAGGTGTACAAAATCATGAGAGGAATAAATAAGGTGAATGCACTGTCATTTACCCAGGGTGGGGGAATCGAGACCAGAGGATGCAAGTTTAAGGTGAGAGGGAAAAGGTTTAATAGGAACCTGACGGGCAACTTTGCTTCACATAGTGGGTGTGAGGTGTATGTTACAAGCTGCCACAGGGGGTCATTGAGGGAGGGACTATTGCAACGTTTTAAAGACATTTGGACAGGTACAGGTTTAGAGGGATAGGGACCAAACGCGGGCAGGTGCGGCTAGTGCAGCTGGAACATGTTGTTTACAGTGGGCAGGTTCGGCCGAAGGGCCTGTTTCCACACTGTATCACTCTGTGATCTGATCTGATCTGATCTGATCTGATCTGACAGAGGTTTCTGGAACGTTCCGTGTTTGGCCTGAGCAGGCGGTCTATATATATCCCGTGGCCAGTGGGGGGAGGGGAGGGAGTGTTGGGTTTCCCAAACCCTCCCCCACCCCTGATGGTGACGGACAGAGCCAGAGATATCCCTTTGGGGGGAAGGGGGGGGGGGATTCCTGGCAGTGCTGGCACATTCCCGAGCAGATTAAAAATAATACCGGCTTTGCCCGGCCATGTAGGGGCATTTGCCCAGACACCCGCCCAGACCAGGGGTTACCAGGGAGAGGGGGGGGGGATCTACATCTGGCATTGCTGCGGGTTACTCATGTTGGTCGAAGCGTGGGGGATGGGGCTGCTGTGGGTACACACGTTGGACGAGGGGTGGGTGGGGGGTGGGTGGGGGGTGCGAGGGGGTGGGGTGGGAGGTGCGGGGGGTGGGGGGGTGGGAGGTGCGGGGGGTGGGGGGGTGGGAGGTGTGGGGTGTGGAGGGGGTGGGAGGGGGTGCGGGGGGGAGGGGGAGGGTTACAGTGGAGGGGTGTGGGGGGTGGGAGGGGGTGGGGGGGAGCAGGGGGGTGGGGGGGAGTGGGAGGGGGTGCATGAGGTGAGAGGGGGAGGGTTACCATGGAGGGGGTACTCACGTTGGATGAGGGGTGGTTGGGGGGTGCGAGGGGGTGGGGGGGTGGGAGGGGGTGGGGGGGAGCGGAGGGTTGGGAGGGGGAGGGTTACAGTGGAGGCAGGGTGCGGGGGGTGGGAGGGGAGCAGGGGGGTGGGAGGGGGTGGGGGGAGTGGGAGGGGGTGCACGAGGTGAGAGGGGGAGGGTTACCGTGGAGGGGGTACTCACGTTGGACGAGGGGTGGGTGGGGGGTGCGAGGGGGTGGGGGGGGAGCAGGGGGGTGGGAGGAGTGGGAGGGGGTGGGGAGAGTGGGAGGGGGTGCATGAGGTGAGAGGG
Source organism: Raja brachyura (assembly GCA_963514005.1). The sequence goes on along the minus strand of OY740802.1, from coordinate 46,663,634 downwards.
GGAGGGTTACCGTGGAGGAGGTACTCACGTTGGACGAGGGGTGGGTGGGGGGTGCGAGGGGGTGGGGGGGGGGGGTGGGGGGGAGCAGGGGGGTGGGAGGGGGTGGGAGGAGTGGGAGGGGGTGGGGGGAGTGGGAGGGGGTGCACGAGGTGAGAGGGGGAGGGTTACCGTGGAGGAGGTACTCACGTTGGACGAGGGGTGGGTGGGTGGGGGGGTGGGGGGGGGACGGTTACAGTGGAGGGGTGTGAGGGGTTGGGAGGGGGTGGGGGGGAGCAGGGGGGTGGGAGGGGGTGGGGGGAGTGGGAGGGGGTGCACGAGGTGAGAGGGGGATGGTTACCGTGGAGGGGGTACTCACGTTGGGCGAGGCCTCTAGCATGTTGTCTCCGTGCCAACCACTGACGGGCACGAAGGGCACGGTGCTGGGGTTGTAGCCGATCTTCTTGATGTAGGCGCTGACCTCCTTGACGATCTCGTCGTAGCGTTTCTCGCTGTAGGGCGGTTCGGTGGAGTCCATCTTGTTGATGCCCACGATCAGCTGCTTCACCCCCAGGGTGTAGGCCAGCAGCGCGTGCTCCCGCGTCTGCCCGTTCTTGGAGATGCCGGCTTCAAACTCACCCACGCCCGCCGCCACTATCAGCACCGCACAGTCCGCCTGGGCCAGAGGGCAACGAGGGCAGTCAACCCTGACCCCTGACTCCCTGACCATTGACACCGCAACGCCTGACCTTGCGACACTGTGACCCGACACAACAACCCCTGACACCGCGACTCCAACCCCTCCAACACCTGACCCCAAACCCCACTCCCCCTGACCGCACACTGCGATCCCTGCCCACTCCAACCCCACCCACATGTTGAGCTTCACCAAGACCCCCCCTTCCCCCCTCCCCCTCCCCGTGTCCTCCTCCCCTCCTTGGGCTTTCCCTGGGACGTTCCGGCCGTGTTGGGGAGGGGAAGGGGCATTGTGGGTGGGATAGCGCATGTTACCAGGGGTGCCACTGACCTGGGAGGTGCCGGTAATCATATTCTTGATGAAGTCCCTGTGTCCAGGAGCGTCGATGATGGTGATGTAAAACTTTGGTGTTTCGAACTTCCACAGGGAGATATCGATGGTGATACCACGCTCTCGCTCTGCCTTCAGCTTGTCCAGAACCCAGGCGTACTTGAAGGAGCCTTTTCCCATCTGGCAAGGCAGAACACAAGTAGCATTGTAGGGGAAAAGACACAGAGTGCTGGAGTAACTCAGCGGCTCAGGCAGCATCGCTGCATCTTTGGTGCGGCCACATTTGGAGTGAGTGTTGGTGCAGTTGTGGCCGCCCGATTACAGGAAGGGTGTGGAGGCTTTAGAGACGGTGCAGAGGAGGTTTACCAGAGGGGAGCCTGGTCTCGGGGTTTCCGGCTACAGGGAGAGGTTGGACAGACGGACTGGTTTCTTTGGAATGCCGGAGGTTGTAGGGAGACCTGATACAAGTTTATAAAATGATGAGAGGCAGGGATAGGGTAGACAGTCAGAACATTTCTCCCAGGCAGGAAGTGTGACTGGGTGGCACAGCGGTAGAGTTGCTGCCTCACAGCGCCAGAGACTCTGTACAGCGTTCAATCCTGACTACGGATGCCGTCTGTATGGACTTTATATGTTCTCCCCATGACCACGTGGGTTTTCTCCGGGTGCTCCGGCTTCCTCCCACACGCCAAAGACGTACAGGTTTATAGGTAAATTGACTTTGGTAAAATTGAACATTGTCCCGAGTGTGTAGGATAGTACTAGTGAACGGGGATCGATGGTCGGCACGGACTTGGTGGGCCGAAGGGCCTGTTTCCGTGCTGTATCTGTAAAGTCTGGAGGACATAAGTGAGAGGCACAACATTTAAAGGAGACGTTATTTTCTACAAACAGGGTGGTGGGTGTTGGAACTAGCTGCCGAAGGTGGTGGTGGTGGCAGATCGATAGTGGTGTTGAAGCTCTTGGATAGGCTCATGAAACTGCCGGGAATGGAGGGATAGGCAGATGAGATGGGCCGTTGTGGGCCAAAGGGCCTGTACCCATGCTGTATGACACTGATATTCCCTCATATTATGATCACTCTTCCCCAGGGGAGCCGGTGCTGAGAGCTGGGCCTGGGACATTGCTCGCTTCATGCCCCACAGGTGCTGCCTGACCCACTCAGTATGTGTGCCGTGTTTGCTGATTGTACAAGGGTGGGGCTGTGCCACAGGCGGTGCGGGGGGGGGGGGGGGTTGGATGGAGGTGTTTGTGGGCCCACTAAACCCCCCTCGCTGACTGCTTTGGATCTGTCCTGATAATGAAGCCTTAGCCGTGATACAAAGTCTTGTTACTTCATAATCAACCCATGCCCAACATGCCTGCACTTTAGTGTAGTGTAGTGTAGTGTAGTGATCACAGTTGCGCTGTCCACTGTGTACACATACAGGACAAAGGGAAGAACATTAACTCACTACAAACTACTGCCAATACCAAGGCCAGCCCCTTATCCACCATCTCCGCCCCCACCAACTCCACTCTGATCAGTCTGAGGAATGAATGGACACAAAATGCTGGAGAACTCAGCAGGTCAGACAGCATCTCTGGGTTACGTTTTGGGCCGAGAACCTCCTTCAGACTGAGAGTCAGGGGTGAGGGAAACGAGATACATAGACAACAGGTGCAGGAGGAGGTCATTCGGCCCTTTGAGCCATTCAATATGATCATGGCTGATCATCCACAATCAGTACCCCGTTCCTGCCTTATCCCCATATCCCTTGATTCCACTAGTCCTAAGAGCTCTATCTAACTCTGTTTTGAATACATCCAGTGAATTGGCCTCCACTGCCTTCTGAGGCAGAGGATTTCACAAATTCACAACTGTCTGGGTGAAAATGGTTTTTCCTCATCTCAGTTCTAAATTGCCTTATTCTTAAACTGTGGCCCCTGGTTCTCAACTCCCCCAACATCGGGAATATGTTTCCTGCATCTAGCTTGTCCAATCCCTTAATAATTTTATATGTTTTTATAAGATTCACACTCATCCTTCTAAATTTCAGTGTATACAAGCCCAGCCACTCCATTCTGTTAGCATATGACAGTCCCGCCTTCCTGGGGATTAACCTTGTGAACCTACGCTGCACTCCCTCAATAGCAAGAATGTCCTTCCTCAAATTAGAAGACCAAAACTGCACACAATACTCCAGGTGTGGCCTCACCAGGGCCCTGTACAACTGCAGAAGGACGTCTTTACTGCTATATCCTCTTTGCTCCTTTACTCAAATGTAGGGAGATGAAGAACAATGAATGAAAAATATGTTAAAAATGTAACAATTGTAAAGGAAACAGGCCATTGTTGGGTGAAAATGAGAAGCTGGTGTGACTTGGGTGGAGGAGGGATAGAGAGAGAGGGAATGCCGGGGCTACCTGAAGTTAGAAAAATCAATATCATACCACTGGGCTGTAAGCTGCCCAAGCGAAATATGAGATGCTGTTCCTCCAATTTGGTTTAGCCTCACTGTGACAATGGAGGACAGAAAGGTCTGAGGAATGGTCCTGACCCAAAATGTAATCTGTCCATTCTTTGTCTGTCTTTGTTGCCCCAACACCCTGGATCCAGCCCAGGTGAAGTGGGTCCCTGCCACCTTGCCCTAGGGGTGGTGCCAATGTCCCAACAAGTAAATCCCTTCCTCCAACACCCCAACACTGGCCTCTCCAACCCCAACACAAAGGGCTGGCGGAACTCAGCGGCTCAGGCAGCATCTCTGGAGAGAAGGAATAGGTGACGTTTCGGGTCGAGACCTTTCTTCAAACCCACAACGTCACCTTTTCTCCAGAGATGCTGCCCGAGCCACTGAGTTACTCCAGCTTTTGGTGTTTAAACCAGCATCTGCAGTTCCTTCCTACTGTTCTTACTGCGGCAAAGGTGAGGGGGTGGTTGATAGTCAGAAGGTTGGAACAATTGAAACAGAATGTGTGGCACTGGAGGATTCTGGATTGTGGGGAGTGGGATAACATAGAACTAATGGACTCGGTGGGCCAAGAGGCCCGTTTCACAGATTCCAGGAAGCCTGGATAGTCCGGCAGCTGGCAGGGTCCTGGACCACCCTGCCCATTCACCGGCAAACCCGAGCTGGTACCGACTGCTGGTGTTTCAGGCTCCGTCCGGCAGGCAGAGGCTGTGCTGGGATGGTGGCCACTGTCGTGGCAACCAGCTGGGATTGTATTTACTACACTGGGACACTGGTGGGATTGTGGTTCCTCTGCTGAGATTGTGCTGGAATTGTAGTTACTGTGCTGGGATCGTACTGGGAATACTGTTACTGTGCGGGGACTGGGCAGGAATTGCAGTTCCCGTGCTGGGACTGTGGTCACTGTGTTAGGTTGCTGTTGGAACTCTGCTGGGACTGGGATTGCAGTGTGTGTTCTTGGACCATGGTCACTGTGCTGGGATTCCAGTCACTGTGCTGGGACCGTGGTGGGATTGTACCACACGCTCCACCATTGTACTGATTAGTCAGTGCTGGGAGGGTCCCGGGGGTGCTGGGTGGGTGGGTGGGTGCTGGAGGGCTCCAGTTGGTGCTGGGTGGGTGGGTGGGTGCTGGAGGGTTCCAGTGGGTGCTGGGTGAGTGTGTGGGTGCTGGGTGGGTGGGTGCTGGAGGGCTCCAGTTGGTGCTGGGTGGGTGGGTGCTGGAGGGTTCCAGTGGGTGCTGGGTGAGTGTGTGGGTGCTGGGTGGGTGGGTGCTGGAGGGCTCCAGTTGGTGCTGGGTGGGTGGGTGGGTGCTGGAGGGTTCCAGTGGGTGCTGGGTGGGTGGGTGCTGGGTGGGTGGGTGGGTGGGTGCTGGAGGGCTCCAGTTGGTGGTGGGTGGGTGCTGGGTGGGTGGGTGCTGGAGGGTTCCAGTGGGTGCTGGGTGGGTGGGTGCTGGAGGGCTCCAGTGGGTGCTGGGTGGGTGGGTGGGTGGGTGCTGGGTGGGTGGGTGGGTGCTGGAGGGCTCCAGTTGGTGCTGGGTGGGTGGGTGCTGGGTGGGTGGGTGGGTGCTGGAGGGCTCCAGTTGGTGCTGGGTGGGTGGGTGCTGGGTGGGTGGGTGGGTGCTGGAGGGCTCCAGTTGGTGCTGGGTGGGTGGGTGGGTGCTGGGTGGGTGCTGGGTGGGTGGGTGGGTGCTGGGTGGGTGCTGGGTGGGTGGGTGGGTGCTGGGTGGGTGCTGGGCGCTGGGTGAGTGGGTGGGTGGGTGGGTTTACTGGGTTACCTCGGCCGCCTCCTTCTCGAACTTCTCGATGGTTCTCTTGTCGATGCCGCCACATTTGTAGATGAGGTGCCCGGTGGTGGTGGACTTGCCCGAGTCTACATGTCCGATCACCACAATGTTGATGTGAACCTTCTCCTTGCCCATCGTGGAGCCTGCAGACCTGCGGGGAGCGGGGGTTAGAGGGGGGTCAGGGGGAGGTCATGGTGGGGGGGTCAGTGTGGGGGGTCGGGGGGGGGGGGGTAACACGGGGCTGGTCCCGAAATATCAACCCATTCACACGCTCCCCCTCCCCCTCCCCGCGGCCCACACACGGTCCCCCCCCCCCCTCCCTTCCTCTCTATTTCCATCTGTTAATGTCACTCTCGCTCTATTTTAAACCGACCATTTACTCTGCGATCGTTCTCCTTTCCACGGCAACTGTCCCGATCCCTCTCCCCCGCCCGCCCGCCCGCCCGCACCTGTCTCCCCGTCTACCTCCACCCTGTCCCCGGCGCCCCCTCCCTCCCTCTGCCCGCCCGCCGGCGGCCGGCGCTCCCTCACCTGCGGGTGGAGCGGGGACCGGGCGCTGCGAGTCTCCGCTATATATTGCGGGGGAGGGCGGGGTCGGTGCCGGCGCTGCGCAAATGCAGACCCGCCCCCCCCCCCCCCCCCCCCTCCTCCCCGCCTCTACAGCAATGCGGTAACGCGGGGCCGCCGGGCGGGGACTCACTGCGGACAGGGAGAGGGAGGGGGAGAGAAAGGGTGACGAAGGGAGAGATTGGGTGAGAGACGGGGGAAGGGGGGAGGGAGAGGGAATGATCGGCAACAGTGGGGGTGTGGGAGACGCCGGCAGGGTTCCTTTGCTCCAGAAGCCCGTTTATGGTGGAGAAGGGGCGGTGGATTGGAGCAGTGAGCCCGGTACTGAGAATACCTGCCCCAGTGGACATTGAAACAGCGGCCCTGTGGGCAGTGTGTGTGTGTGTGTGCACAATGTGCGTGTAAGTGTGTGTGCAGTGTGTGTGCAGTGTGTGTGCAGTGTGCATGTGTGTGCAGTGTGCATGTGTGTGCATGACACAGACTCCCAGACAGCGGGGTCCCAACCCGAAACATGGTCTGTGCACTGCCTCCACAGATGCTGCCTGGCCCGCGGAGTTCCTCCAGCATGCTGTCTTTCCCCAGAGGCATTGACAAGGGAGTGTTATTGCCCAGAATAAACACCAAGGCTGCCAATCCCCAGGGTCGGCAGGGCTGTTATTTATTGTGTTCACGGGAGCTGCTGTTCTCGATTGTAGACACACGCACAGGGCCAACATGGGCTGCTGGCAGGAGAAAACACACAGTGCTGGAGGAACCCAGCGGGTCAGGCAGCATCTGTGGAGGCAATGGACCCATCTTCAAATTGACTGAGGGTGATAGTGAGGGAGGCTGCAGGTGATGAGTAAAGTAGACAAAAAGGTGCAGATGGTGGCATCGAAAAACGGTAACGTCCAGGTTCATGAGCAGCTTCCTCCCCACAGCCATCAGGTTATTAAACATGACAAATAAACTCCAAACCGTTTAGACGGGGGCATTACTTTTGATTTTGGACTGCCATTACTTTGTTTATATATATATATATATATATGTACTGAAGGTTTGTTGTTGTTTATTGGGGGTTTTACAGAGTACTATGTTTACATATCTGTCATGCTGCTGCAAGTAAGAATCATTCTTCTGGTTTGGGACACATGACAATAACATTCTCTTCAACATGGATGAGGGAGGGGTGGTGGGAAGAAGGAAATTAGTTGGAAAGAAACGTGAGGGATGTGGAGTAGGGAGGGAGAAGGGGCTGATTGGTGGGGGCATGGGAGTGGCCGGTAAGGTGTGTAGGGATGTAGGAGGGTGGGATGGGGAGTGGGGTATTGGAGAATTCAATATTCATGCTGCTTGGATGTAAGCTGCCCAAAGTGGAATATGACTAACAGTGGAGGAGGCCCAGGACAGGAATGTCAGGGTGGCAATTGAATTGAATTGGATACATTTTATTAGCCAAGTATGTATACGTACAAGAAATTTGTCTTGGTGCTTTGCTTGCAAGTAACGATATACAGTAAACAATTAAAAGTAAAACATTATAGTTGAAATATATGAAGAATTAAATAAAATACCAGACCAAAAGGAGGCTACAGACTTTTCGTTATTGAGTAGAGCAACTGCTCGTGGAAAAAAGCTGTTTTATGTCTGGCTGTGGCTGCTTTGACAGTCCGGAGTGGCCTTCCAAAGAGAAGAGCTTCAAAAAGTTTGTGGCCAGGGTGAGAGGGGTCAGAGATGATCTTACCCGCTCACTTCCTAGCCTTTGCAGTGTACAGTTTGTTAATGTGGGGAAGGTTGCAGCCAACAACCTTCTCCGCTGATCGAATGATGCGCTGCAGCCTCTGGTTGCCGTGCTTGGTGGCTGAGCCAAACCAGACCATGATGGAAAAGGTGAGGGCAGACTCTATGAGGGCAGTATAAAACTGGACCATCATTGCCTGTGGCAGATTGTGTTCTCTCAGCTGCCGCAGGAAGTACATCCTCTGTTGGGCCTTTTTGACTGTGGAGTTGATGGTGGCCTCCCATTTAAGGACCCTGGAGGTGATGGTTCCAAGGAACAGATGTAACTGTGACGTTGTTGATGGTGAGCGGGGGGAGGGGGAGCTCTCCTAAAGTCTACAATCAATTCCACCGTCTTAAGAGCGTTGAGCTCCAGGTTGTTGCGATGGCACCAAGGCGCCAGCTGTGTCACTTCCTGTCTGTAGGCAGATTCCTCCCCATCTTGGATCAGTCCAATCAGGGTTGTGCCGTCCGCAAACTTGAGCAGCTTGACAGAGGAGTCTGTGGAGGTGCAGTCGTTGGTGTAGAGAGACTAAAGGAGAGGGGAGAGTACGCAGCCTTGCAGTGCTCCTATGCTGAGCGTTTGCGGGTCCGAGATGTGCTTTCCCAGCCTCACATGCTGCTTCCTGTCTGTCAGGAAGTTGGTGATCCACTGACAGAGGGGTTCAGGCACAGTCAACTCGGAAAGTTTGGAGTGTAGTAGCTCTGGCACAATGGTGTTGAACAAAATCCTTGCATAGGTCCCCTGGTGGTCTAGGTGCTGGAGGATGAAGTGCAGGCCTAGGTTGACTGTGTCATCCACTGATCTATTTGCCCGGTATGCAAACTGCAGGGGGTCCAGCACGGGGAATGTGACATTTTCCAGGGTTTCAAGGGTCTTCATGATTACAGAGGTCAGTGCAACAGGCCTGTAGTCATTAAGACAAGTAATCCGTGGCTTTTTGGGTACAGGAACAATAGTGGAGACTTTGAAGCAGGCAGGGACAGTGCAGGTTTGCAGGGACCGATTGAAAATGTCTGTGTAGACTGGTGCCAGTTGTTTGGCACAGAGCTTCAGGGTAGAGGGAGAAACCTTGTCCGGTCCTGGAGATTTCTGGCTTTTCTGTCGCCCGAATAGCTTTTCCACCTCCTCAATTGCTATTGTTAGTGATGGAGAAGTGGCCAGCCTGATGTACCTGCAAGCCAACTTTCAGTGACCGGTGTACAAGGACACCAGGTCTCGCTGCACCACCCCCTTACCTAACCTAACCCCATTGAGATAATGGGTCGCTGCCAGACAGTGGCAGAGTCTGCGCTTGGTCTCACCGATGTACAGGAGACCGCAGGAACACTGGATATGTAGATGAGGTTAGAGGAGGTGCATATGAACCTGTCTCTCGCCTGTGGAACCGCTGGGTGAGGGAGGAGATCTATCCTTAGATCAGCCCCACAGCAGAAGCACCTACGCCACGGGGCTGGAAACGGGAAGTATCCCGAGATAATTCAGCTACTACCATCATCTATTGCAACAAATGATGGCTCCCACTGATTGCTGCCAGACGGACGATGACAGCGATGTCAACATTTGAAATATGGAAATGGACACGAAAGAAGAAGAAGCTTTCTCCCCCCTCCTCCTTCAGCCTGAAGAAGGGGCCACGCCCTCCACAGATGCTGCCTGGCCCGCTGTTCTTCCAGCACTTTGTGTTTTGATGAAGATTACAGCGTCTGCAGTCTCTAGTGTCCTGTCACCATGGGAACGAGCAGCCCGTGTGTAGGTCATGGGAACTGAGGGATCATGTATGTTCCAGCCAATAGCTCCCTCTACACACAACACCCAGTACTGCAGGCCCCATGCACAATGCGGAGAGATACACACGTGTGAGTGTGAAGCACACCCACTGTCTGTGAGTGTGTGAGTCTGTGAGTGTGTGAGTGTGTGAGTGTGTGAGTGTGTTATAGTTATAGTTTCTTTATTGTCAACAAAATTTAAAAATGTCAACCATTCAAACCATAAAAGCTAACGATACATACAAGGTAAAATATTTAAAAGATAACCAACTAAAATAAATATGAAATATGAAAATAGCACGCATAAACACCCAACCCTACATCCTTCTGTCGATTTCACAGTGTACCAACCACAGTCCCTTAGTCCCCGCATTCCTTGGCGGCTACATTTAGTGCCTTTATAGCAGTGGGGTAAAAACTGTTTTTAAGTCTGTTTGTCCTTGTCCTTGTAGATCTGTACCGTCTGCCTGACGGCAACAGGGAGTGTCCGGGGTGGGAAATGTCCTTTATAATATTCTGGGATTGTTTGATGCAGCGGGAACTGTGTAAGTCCTCCAAGGTAAGGAGAGGGCAGCCGACAATCCTCTGGGCCAATGTTGTCAATGGCCCTCTGGAGCGCTTTCCTCTGAGCCGCTGTGCAGCTGGTGCACCACACGCATACACAGTATGTTAGGGTGCTCTCAATGGAGCACCGATAAAAGGACAGCAGCAGTCTCTGTGTGATGTTATTCTTCCTGAGCACCCTCAGGAAGTGCAGTCTCTGCTGGACCTTTTTCAGCAGCGTAGAGGTGTTCACGCTCCACGTCAGGTCCTCCTCAATATGGATTCCCAGGAAGCGGAAATCCGCCACCCTCTCCACACAGTCCCCTCTGATGATTAGTGGTACCAGTTCTGTTTTGTTCTTCCTGAAGTCTATTATTATCTCCTTGGTCTTTAAGGTGAGCGTGTGTGTGTGTGTGTGTGTGTGTGTGTGTGAGTGTCAGTGTGTATGTGTGTGAGTGTGTGTGGGTGTGTGTGAACATGTGTGTGAGCGTGTGTGTGTGTGAGTGTGTGTGTGTGAGCATGTGTGTGAGCGTGTGTGTGTGTGAGTGTGTGTGTGTGAGCGTGTGTGTGAGCATGTGTGTGTGGGTGTGTGTGTGTGTGTGTGTGTGTGTGAGTGTCAGTGTGTATGTGTGTGAGTGTGTGTGGGTGTGTGTGAACATGTGTGTGAGCGTGTGTGTGAGTGTGTGTGTGTGAGCGTGTGTGTGAGTGAGCGTGTGTGTGAGCGTGTGTGTGTGGGTGTGTGTGAACATGTGTGTGTGTGTGAGCATGTGTGTGTGTGTGAGAGTGTGTGAGCGTGTCTGTGTGTCTGTGAGTGTGCACGAGTGTGTGTCTGTGTGTGAGTGAGTGTGTGTGGGTGTGAGTGTGTGTGTGTGAAGCACACCCACTGTCTGTGAGTGTGTGTGTGTGTGTGTGTGTGTGTGTGTGTGAGAGTGAGTGTATGTGTGTGAGTGTGAGTGTGTGTGTGTGTGAATGTGTGAGTGTGAAGCACACCCACTGTCAGTGAGTGTGTGTGTGAGTGTGTGAGAGTGTGTGTGTGAGAGTGTGTGTGTGTGTGTGTGTGTGAGCGTGTGTATGCGTGAGCGTGTGTGTGCGTGAGTGTGTGTGTGTGTGTGTGTGTGTGTGTGAGTGTGAAGCACACCCACTGTCTGTGTATGTGCGAGAGTGTGTGTGTGTGAGTGTGTGTGTGAATGTGTGAGTGTGAGTGTGAGTATGTGTGTGAGTGTGTGTGTGTGTGTGAATGTGTGTGTGTGTGGGTGTGTGTGTGTGAGCATGTGTGTGGGTGTGTGTGAGTGAGCGTGTGTGAGTGAGCGTGCATGTGTGAGTGAGCGTGCGTGTGTGTGTGAGAGTGTGTGTGTGAAGCACACCCACTGTCTGTGTGTGTGAGTGTGTGTGTGAGACAGTGTGTGTGGGTGTGAAGCACACCGACTGAGTGTGTGTGAGTGTGTTTGTGTGTGAGTGTGTGTGGGTGTGTGTGTGTGAACATGTGTATGAGCGTGTGAGAGTGAGTGTGTGTGAGTGCGAAGCACACCCACTGTGTGCGTGTGAGTGTGTGAGTGTGTGTGTGTGAAGCACACCCACTGTCTGTGAGTGTGTGTGTGTGTGAGAGACAGTGTGTGTGAGTGTGTGTGTGCGTGTGTGTGTGAGAGGGTGTTTGAGTGTGTTTGTGTGAGAGTGAGTGAGTGTGTATGAGACAGTGTGTGTGAGTGTGTGTGAGCATGTGTGTGTGAGTATGTGTGAGAGTGTGTGTGAATGTGTGTGTGTCTGTGAGTGGGCACGAGTGTGTTTGAGTGTGTGTGGGTGTGAGTGCGTGTGTGTGTGAGAGAGTGTGAGTGTGTGTTTGTGAGTGTGTGTGTGAAGGTGTGAGTGTGAAGCACACCCACTGTGTGAGTGTGTGTGGGCGTGTGTGTGTGAGCATGTGTGTGGGTGTGTGTGGCTGTGACTGTGTGTGTGTGAGCGTGTGTGTGTGTGAGCATGTGTGAGTGAGAGTGTGTGTGTGTGTGAGAGGGTGTGGGTGTAAGTGTGTGTATGGGTGTGTGTGTGTGAGCATGTGTGTGTGGCTGTGAGTGTGTGTGTGTGTGTGTGTAAGCGTGTGTGTGTGTGAGCATGTGTGAGTGAGCATGTGTGAGTGAGCATGTGTGAGTGAGCATGTGTGAGTGAGCATGTGTGAGTGAGCATGTGTGAGTGAGCATGTGTGTGAGTGTGTGTGTGTGAGAGTGAGTGTGCGCATGCGCATATAAGAGATGGTGTGTGAGAGTGTGTGAGGGTGTGTGTGAAACACACCCTATGTCTGTGTGTGTGAGAGTGAGTGTGTGAGTGAGTGTGTGTGTGTGTGTGTGTGTGTGAGTGTGAGTGCGAGTGATCCAGACATCCTTCGTCTAGTGACCCAGACAGACAAAAGTGCTGGAGAAACTCAGCGGGTGCGGCAGCATCTATGGAGCGTAGGAAATAGGCTACGCTTCGGACCAAAACCCTTCTTCAGACTGATGTAGGGTGGGGGGGGGTGCGGGGGGGGAGAAGCAAGGAGAAAGGAAGAGGAGGAGCCCAAGGGCTGAGGGAGAGTTGAGAAGGGAAGGAGACAGCAAGGGCGACCGGAAATTGCAGAAGTCAATGTTCATGCCTCTAGGGTGCAGACTGCCCAAGCGGAATATGAGGTGCTGCTCCTCCAATTTCTGGTGGTCCTCACTCTGGCTATGGAGGAGGCCCAGGACAAAAAGGTCGGATTCGGAATGGGAGGGGGAGTCGAAGTGCTGAGCCACAGGGAGATCAGGTTGGTTAATGCGGACCGAGCTGAGGTGTTCGGCGAGACCCAGACATGCTGTCTAGTGATCCAGATACGCTGTCTAGTGACCCAAATGCCCCATTTAGTTACTCAGACAACCTGTCTAGGGACCCAGTCCCATCTTGCGACTTAGTGATCTAGACATCCACCTTCTGCTGACACCGTCTAGTGAGTCAGACAGCAGTCTATGTACCAAGATGCCCTTGTCTAGTGACCAAGACCCCCATCTCGCGACCTGTCTAGTGACCCAGACACCCCGTCTAGTGACCCAGACACCCACCTAGTGAACTGTATAGTGATCCATACATCCCCCATCTACGGATAAGCACAAAATGCTAGAGTAACTCAGCAGGACAGGCAGCATCACTGGAGAGAAGGAATAGGTGACGTTTTGGGTCGAGACCCTGAGAGTCATAGAGTGATACTTCGTGGAAACAGGCCCTTCGGCCCAACGTGCCTACACTGGCCAACATGTCCTGGCTACACTAGTCCCACCTGCCCGGGTTTGGTCCATATCCCTCCAAACCTGTCCTATCCATGTACCTGTCTAACTGTTTCTTAAATGTTGGGATAGTCCCTGCCTCAACTACCTCCTCTGGCAGCTTGTTCATACACCTACCACCCTTTGTGTGAAAATGTTACCCCTCAGATTCCTATTAAATCTTTACCCCTTCACCTTGAACCTATGTCCTCTGGTCCTCGATTCACCTACACTGGCCAAGAGACTCTATCTGATCTATTCCTCACATGATTTTATACACCTCTACAAGATCACCCCTCATCCTTCTGCGCTGCAATGAATAGAGTCCCAGTCTACACAACCTCTCCCCATAGCTCACACCCTCTAGTCCCGTCAACATCTTTGTATTCTTCTCTGTTTCTAGCTTCACAATATCTTTCCTATAACATGGTGCCCAGAACTGAACACAATACTCTAAATATGGTCTCACCAACATCTTATACAAATGCAATGTGATCTCCCAACGTCTAGACACTGCTTTAGACGAGAGTCAGGGGAGGGAGATACACAGACATAAGGAAGGGTAAGATGAGACATCCAAAGAAATGAAGCTGAAGGGAAATGCAGAGTAGATCATTGTTAGCTAGAGGACAACACAGCAAACGGAGGACAAATGTAATCGGGGGCAGTCAGACTGGTTGGAGAACATGGAAGGGGTAGGAATGGAGAGAGAGAGAGAAAGCAAGGCTCTCATCTGAAGAAGGGTCTCGACCGAAACGTCACCCATTCCTTCTCTCCAGCAATGCTGCCTGTCCGCTGAGTTACTCCAGCTTTTTGTGTCTACTTGCGGCATAAACCAGCATCTGCAGTTCCTTCCTGCACATCCTCCCTGACCCAGACTCCCAGTCTATTGACACAGACTCACCATCTAATGCCCCTCTAATGACCTAGACATCCAGGCTAGTGACGCAGACACTGATCTAGTGAGCCAGAGACAACCCGTCTAGTGACCCGTCTAGTGAGTCAGACACCAGGCTGGATAGCCAGACATGCCATCAAGTGACTCAAACACCCCGTCTAGTGACCCAGACACCCATCTAGTAACCTGTCTAGTGATCCAGCCACCCTCCGACTAGTGACCCAGACACCCCGTCTAGTGATCCAGACATCTATCTAGTGACCCAGACACTCAACTAGTGACCCCGACACCCTGTCTAGTGACCCAGACACCCCGTCTAGTGACCCAGACACCCCGACTAGTGACCTGTCTAATGACCCAGACACCCTCCATCTAATGACCCAGACTCCCCGTCTAGTCCGTTGTCTGCAGCCCCAGGGGAAGGTTGTGGGGAGCAGGGGAAGAAACCACTGGGACACAGGGAGATATGTTGGCAGCAACTTTAACCAGGGGCTATGTGGCGGGAGGCCACTGGGCAGCTAATGTAAACGCGACACACAGTAGGTGCTGTAACTAAATGTTGCGTTTGAGTCAGACAACAGAGTTTGGTTCACTAGGTAATTCTCTCACTCACTCATTCACGAATCCCCGAATATTCCCCGGACCTACTCGCAAACCCCCAGTACACAGCAGAGCACGCCACAGGATGTTTCTGCACTCACCCATCCCCAGTACACACTCACGTATCCCCGTACACACTCACGTATCCCCGTACACACTCACGTATCCCCGTACACATTCACGTATCCCCGTACACACTCACGTATCCATGTACACACTCACGTATCCCCGTACACACTCACGTATCCCCGTACACACTCACGTATCCCCGTACACACTCACGTATCCCCGTACACACTCACGTATCCCCGTACACACTCACGTATCCATGTACACACTCACATATCCATGTACACTCTCACATCCCCGGACACACTCACGTGTCCGTGTACACCTTCCGTAGGCCGGTGGACTGGTGGTGTGGTTTTGGAAGATGTACCACTCAGCCGTCCGGTTGGCAACTGTGCGGGCGGACCAGACAAGGGAAGAGTGGTCTCCACAAGCTCAGCCAGTTGACTTGAGCCCCCAGAGCCATCGGTAAACCAAGCCTGTGGTTGTTCATCGGGGGAGAGGTCAGAAAATTAGACCCCCCCCCACAAGCAATGGGGGAGGCAGGAGGTGGTTCGGGCTGGGGTACTGTGTGACCCCCTGAGGGCAGGGCCGTGACCTCCTCATGCACACGGCTAACACCGTCGGGGCCTCACTCAGCCCTATCAGAGACGTCCCATTTCCATATTACAATATCGGAGACCTTATGGGAGACATTGCTGACTTAACCAAGGGCATAATAGGTAAGTGAGGGGAATAACCACTATGCCACCCGCCGTAAGGTGCTCGTAGCAAGGAGGGGATCAGGCAATGTCTTTGTCCAGAAGCTGAGAGGTGCCCACTGTCCGTCATGCTGTTGCCAGACTCCATTCCACCAGGCCAGCAGTAGCCAACACCAGCAATGCAAAAGGGACATTCTCCCACCATAAGGACCATATTAGGGGCATGGGGTGAGGGGGGAGGTTGAAAGGGTCGGTGGTGGAAGGTAGGGACCCTGATCCGCTGCCTGACCTACTGTTATTATCGTGCCAGATGCCCCCATCCCAAGTATTAACAACCTCTCCCCTTATCATTAGTGAACAGACTATAACCGCCTTGCTGGGGTCTGGCCAACTCACATGCAGCATCCACCGCCCAGTTTCTGGATGTCTGCACTGCCTCTGATAGTCAGGAGCTGCTCTTTTAATTCATCAATTTTGTCTTTTAGGTTTTTTACTTCTTGTTCTGTTTGTTTAAGATTCTGATGTTGAGATTTAACTATTGATAGTAACAGCCAGAATGCTGCTTTGTGGCTCCCCTTTGCCTCGGGGCAGGCACAGAACTTGCTATCAAAATATGGAGGGGACCGGGAGACAGGGGGGGACGCCATTTTTTGGCATCGCGCATGCGTACATTCACACGCACATGCAAGATGCTTCGGAGGCTCAATCCAGCGCTAAATGCAGCTCAATTCTGCCTGTCTCACCGGAGTAACCTACAGACCTGACTGGACTGACGGGATACCAGCGCTGCTTCTCCACGCTGGCCATATTTCCCGCAAGCCCAGGCAGGTTAACCTGGCGGGACAGGCAGAGTTGAGCTGGGTTTAGCGCTGCTTCTCTGCACTGGCTGTGGGCGTGGGTGTACAGCTCCCATCTGACTCCCGACCTCTCTGGCCATCTGTGGTGTGGCACTCGGGTAGGGACGGGACAGCCAGCCGGGATCGATCCTGGCTGCGGATGAAGAGCAGGTCTGTGCCACGTCTCCCTCCTCCAATAATCGCGCTGAATCATCATGTCCCGCCCCCATTGCCTGCTGACCGACGTCTCTCTCGCCCTCGATCAGCAGTCCCACCTCCACTGTCTCGCGGAAAGCGGAGATTTTAAAATCCGGATGACAAAAACTTGGGGGGGACATGTCCCCTCTGGCACACCTGCTCTCTTTTAACTCTGTCAATATATTATAACATTGTAACATTAGGATTGTGGTTCAGTGCATCAGACCTATCGATGGGCGTCCCGGACTGAGCAAACTCGCAGATTCGTCCGTATGATCCACCCACCCTGGGATCCGATGGGTTTCAGGCTCCACTGTTTTTTTTGACTTGCACATTATCTAAATTACTAAAAGTAAGATCTTGACCGCTTTTGACTCACTGCGATGTGATTTCTGGGAGAACGCCGATACTTACGGCCGTCAAATTCGACCACCTCGCTCAGACACCTGCTCCGCCGGACTGGATCAGAGGATTTTTCCCATCGATGAAAAATCGGAGAGATATTAATGTTTTTAAAAATGTCGCCATTCTCTCAGATGCCCCGGTGGTGGGAGGGGGGAGGGACTATGAAGCCCGAAAGTGGCGTGCCTCACTCAGTCTCTGCAAGATGGAGGAAGCGAGAGGGTCATGTCTCTCTGAGTTCTGAATAACACTGGCCACATGTCTACTAAACTGAGAGTGCCCTTAATGTGGTTTGAAAATGCAAATATGGTTGCTTTGAAAAGCTGCACTGCAAAAAAAAATGGCTGTTGTTGGTGGTGGTAACTGCTTTGAAAGGCTGCACTGTAACAAAAAAGAGGCTGTTGTTGGTGGTGGTAACTGCTTTGAAAGAGCGTACCGCAAAAATAAGGCTGTTGCTTTGAAAGGTTGCAGTGCGAAAGAAAATGGCTGTTGTTGGTGGTGGTAACTGCTTTGAAAGGCTGAACTGCAAAGAAATGGTTGTTGTTGATGGTGGTAACTGGTTTTAAATGTCTGCAGTGGGTAAAAATTGCTTGTTTTATGGCGCTGACTGCTTCGAAAGGCTGCACTGCAAAAAAAGTGGTTGTTGTTGGTGGTGGTAACTGCAGTTAAATGGCTGCACTGCAAAAAAAAGACTGTTGTTGGTGGTAGTAACGGTTTAAAAGGATGCACTGGAAAGAAAATGGCTGTTGTTGGTGGTGGTAACTGCAGTTAAATGGCTGCACTGCAAAAAAAAAAGACTGTTGTTGGTGGTAGTAACGGCTTTAAAAGGCTGCACTGCAAAAAAACATGGCTGTTGTTGGAGGTGATCACTGCTTTTAAAAGGCTGCACTGCAAAAAAAGTGGTTGTTGTTGGTGGCAGTAACTGCTTTTAAATGGCTGCACTGCAAAAAAAATGGCTGTTTTTGGTGGCAGTAACTGCTTTGAAAGGCTGCACTGCAAAGAAAATGGCTGTTGTTGGTGGTGGTAACTGCTTTCAAAGGCTTTGAAACCATATAACAATTACAGCACAAAAACAGGCCTTCTAGGCCCTTCCAATCTGTGCCGACCATTTATTTTCCACTAGTCCCATCTACCTGCACTCAGACCATGCCCCTCCATTCCCTTCCCATCCATATACCTATCCACTTTACTTTTAAATGTTAAAATTGATCCTGCCTCCACCACTTCTATCCCTTAATTCTCATGTCATGCCCTCTTGTTTGAATCTTCCCTACCCTCAATGGGAAAAGCTTATCCACGTCAACTCTGTCTATCCCTTTCATCATTTTAAAGACCTCAATCAAGTCCCCCCTTAACCTTCAGCGCTCCAAAGAATAAAGACCTAACTTGTTCAACCTTTCTCTGTAACTTAGTTGCTGGAACCCAGACAACATTCTAGTAAATCTCCTCTGTACGCTCTCTATTTTGTTGACATCCTTCCTATAATTAGGCGACCAAAATTGTACACCATACTCCAGAATTGGCTCACCAATGCCTTGTACAATTTTAACATTACTTCCCTACTCCTGTATTCAATGCTCTGATTTATAAAGGCCAGCACACCAAAAGCTTTCTTTACCACCCTATCTACATGCGATTCCACCTTCAGGGAACTATGCACAGTTATTCCTAGATCCCTATGTTCCACAGCATTCCTCAATTCCCCACCATTTACCATGTACGTCCTATTTTTATTTGTCCTGCCAAGATGTAGCACCTCACACTTATCAGCATTAAACTCCATCTGCCATCTTTCAGCCCACTCTTCCAAATGACCCAAATCTATCTGTAGACTTTGAAAATCTACTTCATTATCCACAGCACCACCTATCTTAGTATCATCTGCATATTTACTTATCCAATTTTCCACCCCATCATCTAGACATGACAAACAACAGTGGACCCAACACATATCCCTGAGGCACCCCACTGGTCACCGGCTTCCAATCTGACAAACAGACATCCACCATTACTCTCTGGCATCTCCCATTCAGCCACTATTGAATCCATCTTGCTACTCCGCCATTAACACCCAAAGATTGAACCTTCTTAACCAACCTTCCATGGGGAACCTTGTCAAAGGCCTTACTGAAATCCATATAGACAACATCCACTGCTTTACCCTCATCAATTTCCCTAGTAACCTCTTCAAAAAATTCAAGAAGGTTTGTCAAACATGGCACAAATCCATGTTGACTGTTCTTGATCAGACCCTGTTTATACAGATGCATATATATATATTATCTCTAAGTATCCTTTCCATTAATTTGCCCACCACTGACGTCAAACTAACACTGAAAGACTGAACTGTAAAAACAATGGCTGTTGTTTGTGGTGGTAACTGCTTTGAAAGGCTGCACTGCAAAAAAACAAAGGCTGTTGTTGGTAGTGGTAACTGCTTTGAATGACTGCAACTACAAAAACAATGGCTGTTGTTGGTGGTGGTAACAGCTTGGAAAGGCCGCACTGCAAAAAAAAATGGCTGTTGTTGGAGGTGATCACTGCTTTTAAAAGGCTGCACTGCAAAAAAAATGGCTGTTGTTGGTGGCGTAACTGTTTTGAAAGGCTGCACTGCAAAAAGATGGCTGTTGCTGGTGTGGTAACTGTTTTGAAAGGCTGCACTGCAA
Source organism: Raja brachyura (assembly GCA_963514005.1). The sequence goes on along the minus strand of OY740802.1, from coordinate 46,644,128 downwards.
AAAACGTGGTTGTTGTTGGTTGTGCTAACTGCAGATAAATGGCTGCAATGGAAAATAAAAAGACGGTTCTTGGTTGCAGTAACTGTTTAAAAATCTGCACTGCAAAAAACAAAGGCTGTTGTTGGTGGTGCTAACCGATTTGAAAGGCTGCACTGCAAAAAAAATGTCTGTTGTTGGTGGTGGTAACTGCTTTGAAAGGCTGCACATAAAAAAGATGGTTGTTGTTGGTGGTGGTAACAGCAGTTAAATGGCTGCACTGCAAAAACAAAAGACTGTTGTTGGTGGCAGTAACTGTTTGAAAGGCTGCACTGCAAAAAAGATGGCTGTTGCTGGTGGCGTAACTGCTTTGAAAGGCTGCACTGCAAAAACAAAAGACTGTTGTTGGTGGCAGTAACTGTTTGAAAGGCTGCACTGCAAAAACAAGATTGTTGTTGGTGGTGGTAACGGCTTTGAAAGGCTGCACTGCAAAAATAAATGGCTGTTGTTGGAGGTGATCACTGCTTTTAAAAGGCTGCACTGCAAAAAAAGTGGTTGTTGTTGGTGGTGGTAACAGCAGTTAAATGGCTGCACTGCAAAAACAAAAGACTGTTGTTGGTGGCAGTAACGGTTTGAAAGGCTGCACTGCAAAAAAGATGGCTGTTGCTGGTGGCGTAACTGCTTTGAAATTCTGCACTGCGAAACAAATGGCTGGTGTTGGTGGTGGTAACTGCTTTGAAAGGCCGCACTGCAAAACAAATGGCTGTTGTTGGTGGTGGTAACGGCTTTGAAAGGCTGCACTGCAAAAACAATGGCAGTTTTTCAGTGGTGGTAACAGATTTGAAAGGCTGCACGGCAAAAAAAAAGACTGTTGGTGGTAACTGCTTTGAAAGGCTGCACAGCAAAAAAAGTGGTTGTTGTTGGTGATGGTAACTGGTTTTAAATGGCTGCAGCGGAAAGAAATGGCTTTTTTTTATGGTGCTAACTGCTATGAAAGGCTGCACTGCAAAAAAATGCCTGTTGTTCATGATGGTAACTGCTTTGAAAGGCTGCACTGTAAAAGCATGCCTCTTGTTGGTGGTGGTAATTAGTTTGAAAAGCTGCATATCAAAAAAAATGGCTGTTGGAGGAGGTAAGTGCTTTTAAAAGGCTGCACTGCAAAAAAATGGCTGTTGTTGGTGGTGGTAACTGCTTTTAAATGGCTGCACTGCAAAAAAAAACATGTTGTTGGTGATGGTAACTGCTTTGAAAGGCTGCACTGCAAAAAACAAAGGCTGTTGTTGGTGGTGGTAACTGCTTTGAAAGGCTGCACTGCAAAAACAAATGGCTGGTGTTGGTGGTGGTAACTGCTTTGAAAGGCTGCACATAAAAAAGATGGTTGTTGTTGGTGGTGCTAACTGTTTGAAAGGCTACACTGCAAAAAAAGTGGTTGTTGTTGGTGGTGGTAACAGCAGTTAAATGGCTGCACTGCAAAAACAAAAGACTGTTGTTGGTGGCAGTAACGGTTTGAAAGGCTGCACTGCAAAAAAGATGGCTGTTGCTGGTGGCGTAACTGCTTTGAAAGGCTGCACTGCAAAAACAAATGGCTGGTGTTGGTGGTGGTAACTGCTTTGAAAGGCTGCACTGCAAAAACAAGATTGTTGTTGGTGGTGGTAACGGCTTTGAAAGGCTGCACTGCAAAAATAAATGGCTGTTGTTGGAGGTGATCACTGCTTTTAAAAGTGTTTGTTGTTGGTGGTGATAACTGCAGTTAAATGGCTGCACTGCAAAAAAAAGACCGTTGTTGATGGTAGTAACTGTTTGAAAGGCTGCACTGCAAAAAAGATGGATGTTGTTGGTGGCATAACTGCTTCGAAAGGCTGTACTGCAAAAAAAATGGCTGTTGTTGGTGGTGGTAACTGCTTTGAAAGGCTGCACGGCAAAAAAAAAAGACTGTTGGTGGTAACTGCTTTCAAAGGCTGCACTGCAAAAAAAAGGCTGTTGTTGGTGGTGGTAACTGCTTTGAAAGGCTGCATTGCAAAAAACAAAGGCTGTTGTTGGTGGTGGTAACTGATTTGAAAGGCTGCACTGCAAAAAAATGTCTGTTGTTGGTGGTGGTAACCACTTTGAAAGGCTGCACTGCAAAAACAATGGCTGTTGTTGCTGGTGGTAACTGCTTTGAAAGGCTGCACTACAAAAAAAAAGGCTGTTGTTGGTGGTGGTAACTGCTTTGAAAGGCCGCACTGCAAAACAAATGGCTGTTTTTTAGTGGTAGTAACAGATTTGAAAGGCTGCACTACAAAAAAAAAGGCTGTTGGTGGTGGTAGCCGCTTTGAAAGACTGCACTGCAAAAAAAGTGCTTGTGTTGGTGGTGGTAGCTGGTTTTAAATGACTGCAGCGGAAATAAATGTTTTTTTTATGGCGCTAACTGCTATGAAAGGCTGCACTGCAAAAACAAAGGCTGTTGTTGGTGGTAACTGCTTTGAAAGGCTGCACGGCAAAAAAGAAAGACTGTTGATGGTAACTGCTTTCAAAGGCTGCACTGCAAAAAAAGGCTGTTGTTGGTGGTAGTAATCACTTTGAAAGGCTGCATTGCAAAAACAATGGCTGTTGTTGCTGGTGGTAACTGCTTTGAAAGGCTGCACTACAAAAAAAAGGCTGATGGCGGTGGTAACTGCTTTGAAAGGCCGCACTGCAATAAAAATGGCTGTTGCTGGTGGTAACTGCTTTGAAAGGCTGCACTGCAAAAACAATGGCAGTTTTTTAGTGGTGGTAACAGATTTGAAAGGCTGCACTACAAAAAAAAAAGGCTGTTGGTGGTGGTAGCCGCTTTGAAAGACTGCACGGCAAAAAAAAAGACTGTTGGTGGTAACTGCTTTGAAAGGCTGCACAGCAAAAAAAGTGGTTGTTGTTGGTGATGGTAACTGGTTTTAAATGGCTCGAGCGGAAAGAAATGGCTTTTTTTTATGGTGCTAACTGCTATGAAAGGCTGCACTGCAAAAGCATGCCTCTTGTTGGTGGTGGTAATTAGTTTGAAAAGCTGCATATCAAACAAAAAATGGCTGTTGGAGGTGGTAAGTGCTTTTAAAAGGATGCACTGCAAAAAAAATGGCTGTTGTTGGTGGTGGTAACTGCTTTTTAATGGCTGCACTCCAAAAAAAGGCATGTTGTTGGTGGAGGTAACTGCCTTGAAACAGTTCTTTGCACAGAGAGTGGTGAGTCTCTGGAATTCTCTGCCACAGAAGGTAGTTGAGGCCAGTTCATTGGCTATATTTAAGAGGGCGTTAGATGTGGCACTTGTGGCTAAAGGGATCAGGGGGTATGGAGAGAAGGCAGGTACGGGATACTGAGTTGGATGATCAGCCATGATCACATTGAATGGCGGTGCAGGCTCGAAGGGCCGAATGGCCTACTCCTGCACCTATTTTCTATGTTTCTATGTTTCTATGAAAGGCTGCTCTGCAAACAAAAATGGCTGTTGTTGGTGGTGGTAACTGCCTTGAAAGGCTGCACTGCAAAAAAAGATTGTTGTTGGTGGTAACTGCTTTAAAAGGCTGCACTGCAAAAATCATGGCTGTTGTTGGTGGTGGGAACAGCTTTGAAAGGCTGCACTGGAAAAACAATGGCTGTTGTTGGTGGTAACTGCTTTAAAAGGCTGCACTGGAAAAACAATGGCTGTTGTTGGTGGTGGTAACTGCTTTGAGAGGCTGCACTGCAAAAAAGGCTGATGGTGGTGGTGACTGCTATGAAAGGCAGCACTGCAAAACAAATGGCAGTTGTTTGTGGTGGTAACTGCTTTGAAAGGCTGCACTGCAAAAAAAATGGCTGTTGGTGGTGGTAACTGCTTTGAAACGCTTCATTGCAAAAAAATGGCTGTTGTTGGTGGTGTTAACTGCTTTGAAAGGTTGCACTGCAAAAAAATGGCTCTTGTTGGTGGTGGTAACTGCTTTGAAAGGCTGCACTGCAAAAAAAAAGGCTGTTGTTGGTGGTGGTAACTGCTTTGAAAGGCTGCACTGCAAAAAAATAAGGTTGTTGTTGGTGGTGGTAACTGCTTTGAAAGGCTGCACTGCAAAAAAAAATGGCTGTTGGCGGTGGTAACAGCTTTGTAAGGCTGCACTTAGAAAAAAAAGGCTGTTGTTGGTGGTGGTAACTGCTTTGAAAGGCTGCACTACAAAAAAATGGCTGTTGTTGGTGGTCATAACTGCTTTGAAAGGCTGAACTGCAAAAAAATGGCTGTTGTTTGTGGTCGTAACTGCTTTGAAAGGCTTCACGGCAAAAAAAAAGGCTGTTGTAGGTGGAAACTTGACAACCTTCTGTTTGCACTGAATATTGATTTTAGATAAAACGCTACCACGTACGGCTATGATTTTTGACCATATTACTCTGTTCCTTGCCACTCATCAGGTGCAGAGGATTCTTCCCATCAATGAAAAATGAGAGTGTTATTCGTGTTTACAAAATGTTGAGAATCTCTCTCCTGCCAATCACACCTGAAGTATTCCCCTTCCAGTTGGAGGGGGAGGGATTATAAAACTCGTCAGTGTGGGTATAGCTCAGTCTCTGCAAGATGGGGGAGAGAGAGGTCATGACTCTGTCTGAGCTGTGAATCAACTGAACACACTGAATGTCTACTGAACTGTGAGTGTTGTGTTTATGTGGTGTTTTGCATGGTTTTATGGGGGTTTCATCCTGCTTGAAATGATATGAAACTGCATTTGAATTTGGTGGCCTTGCATCCTGCTTGAAATGGTATGAAACTGCGCTTCAATTTGGTTGTCTTGCACCCTGCTTGAAGTGGTATGAAACTGCACTTGAATTTGGTGGCCTTGCACCCTGTTTAAAATGGCATGAAACAGCACTAGCATTTGGTGGCCTTGCACTCTGCTTGAAGTGGCATGAAACTGCACTTGAATTTGGTGGCCTTGCACCCTGCTTGAAATGGCACGAAAGTGCACTTGAATTTGGTGGCCCTGCACCCTGCTTGAAGTGGTATGAAACTGCACTTGAATTCAGTGGCCTTCCAGCCTGCTTGAAGTGGTCGGAAACTGTACTTCAATTCGGTGGCCTTGCACCCCGCTTGAAGCGGTCGGAAACTGCACTTGAATTGAGTGGCTTTGCACCCTGCTTGAAGTGGTAGGAAACTGCACTTGAATTCAGTGGCCTTGCACCCTGCCTGAAGTGGTAGAAAACTGCACCTGAATTTGGTGGCCTGGCACCCTGCTTGAAGTGGTATGAAATTGCACTTGAATTTGGTGGCTTTGCACCCTGCTTGAAATGGTAGGAAACTGCATTTGAATTTGGTTGCCTTGCACCCTGCTTGAAATGGAATTTCAAGGAATTGCCGTGTCAACTGCTAGCCCACCAGCCATTAGTGAGCTGCCAGCACATCAGGCTTGAGTGACTGAGCTGCCACCCCAAGAATGAATTTGTCCCACAATGTCCATACTAACCAGTCCCTTCAGCCCACAGTACCCATACTAGCGTTCCAGAAAGCCCCCCCCTCCCCATCCACTGGCCACCAATATTGGAATTGGTGGAGAGGTGGAATATTGCATTGGGGGACCAGCTCTCCCATGTAAGGGGTGAGTGGGAAAATGCATGGCAGATGCAGTATAATGTGGATAAATGTGAGGTTATCCACTTTGGCAGCAAAATCAGGAGGGTAGACTATTATCTGAATGGTGGCTGATTAGGAAAAAGGGAGATGCAACGAGACCTGAGTGTCATGGTACACCAGTCATTGAAAGTAGGCATGCAGGTGCAGCAGGCTGTGAAGAAAGCGAATTGTATGTTGGCATTCATAGCAAAAGGATTTGAGTACAAGAGCAGGGAGGTTCTACTGTAGTTATACAGGGTCTTGGTGAGGCCACACCTGGAGTATTGCGTACAGTTTTGCTCTCCTAATCTGAGGAAAGACATTCTTGCCATCGAGGGAGCACAGAGAAGGTTCACTAGACTGATTCCTGGGATGGCACGACTTCCATATGAAGAAAGACTGGATAGACTCGTCTTGTACTCACTGGAATTTCGGAGATTGAGGGGATCTTATAAAGACTTACAAAATTCTTAAGGGGTTGGACAGGCTAGATGCAGGAAGATTGTTCCCGATGTTGGGGAGGTCCAGAACAAGGGGTCACAGTTTAAGGATAAGGGGGAAGTCTTTTTGGACTGAGATGAGAAAATCATGAGAATTCTCTTCCACAGAGTGTAGTTGAGGCCAGTTCATTGGCTATATTTAAGAGGGCGTTAGATGTGGCCCTTGTGGCTAAAGGGATCAGGGGGTATGGAGAGAAGGCAGGTACGGGATACTGAGTTCGATGATCAGCCATTTTGAATGGCGGTGCAGGCTCGAAGGGCCGAATGGCCTACTCCTGCATCTATTTTCACTGTAGCTCGGTAGTTGTAACAATGATAAACCTCTCGTATCCATGTACCTGTGCAGGTATCTCTAGTTGTTGTCCCCGTCACCTGCCCACCACCCACCTGCCGGCCGCGCGGGGGCTGACGGGATTCCTGGCGGCGCGGGGGCTGACGGGATTCCTGGCGGCGCGGGGGCTGACGGGATTCCTGGCGGGCTGCCGGAAGTTGTCGGCGCGGCGCGGCCGCTCGGTCTGGGTCTGGGCCTCAGGCCCGGATTCCACGAACGGCAATGGCGGAGGTGCAGGCGGCGGCGGCGGCCGGTGCGGGGGAGAGGGAGCGCGAGGAGGAGGCGGTGTCGTGGACCCCGGAGGTGGAGGTGTGCCTGTTCCACGCCATGCTGGGCCACAAGCCGGTCGGTGGGTGTGAGGACGACGCGGGGGGGGGGGGGGGGGGGGGACCACACGTCACCGCAGCCCCGCCCCTCAACACGTGACCATGCGGTGCCCCGCCCACATCCCACAGTCCAGCACAGCAACAGTGTCCGTGCCCAGCATGATAGACATAGAAAATAGGTGCAGGAGGCCATTCGGCCCTTCGAGCCAGCACCGCCATTCATTGTGATCATGGCTGATCGTCCCCAATCAATAACCCGCGCCTGCCTTCTCCCCATATCCCTTGATTCCACTAGCCCCTAGAACTCTATCTAACTCTCTCTTAAATCCATCCAGTGATTTGGCCTCCACTGCCCTCTGTGGCAGGGAATTCCACAAATTTACAACTCTCTGGGTGAAAAAGTTTTTTCTCACCTCAGTCTTAAATGACCTCCCCTTTATTCTAAAACTGTGGCCCCTGGTTCAGGACTCGCCCAACAATGGGAACATTTTTCCTGCATCTAGCTTGTCCAGTCCTTTTATAATTTTATATGTTTCTATAATATCCCCCCTCATCCTTTGAAACTCCAGTGAATACAAGCTTTTCAATCTTTCCTCATATGACAGTCCCGCCATCCCAGGGATCAATCCCATGAACCTACGCTGCACTGCCTCAATCACAAGGATGTTCTTCCTCAAATTTGGAGACCAAAACTGTACACAATACTCAAGATGTGGTCGCACCAGAGCCCTATACAACTGCAGAAGAACCTCTTTACTCCTATACTGAAATCTTCTTGTTATGAAGGCCAACATTCCATTAGCTTTCTTCACTGCCTGCTGTACCTGCACGCCAACTTTCAGTGACCGGTGTACAAGGACGCCGAGATCTCGCTGCACCTCCGCCTTACCTACCCAAACCCCATTGAGATAATAATCTGTCCCCTTGTTTTTGCCGCCAAAGTGGATAACCTCACATTTATTTATATTATACTCCATCTACCACGCATCTGCCTACTCACTGCCAGGTCACCCTGCAACCTCCTAACATCCTCTTCACAGTTCACACGGCCACCCAACTATGTGTCACCCGCAAACTTGCTTCTAATTTCTTCATCCAAATCATTAATACATATGGTAAACAGTTGCGGCCCCAACACCGAGCCTTGCAGCACTCCACTCGCCACTACATGCCATTCTGAAAAGGACCCGTTCACTCCTACTCTTTGCTTCCGGTCTGCCAACCAATTTTCTATCCATGTCAGCACCCTACCCCCAATACCATCTATATTACTAAAAGTCTGATCTTGACCGCTTTTGGCCCACTGTGGTGCGATTCCCGAGAGAAATCCTCCGCCTACTGCCATCATTTTTGGCCACCTCCGCCTTCCTGGACCAGAGGACGTTTCCCATCGATGAAAAACCAGAGAAATATATATATATTTTTTAATTTTCCATTCTCTGTGCTGCCCCTGCTGGTGGGAGGGGGAGGGACTATAAAACCCGGAAGTGGTGTGCCTCACTCAGACTCTGCAAGATGGAGGAAGCCAGAGCTCTGAATAACACTGAACACATGTCTCCTCAACTGTGAGTGCCCTTAATGTGGTTTGAAAATGAAAATATTGTCGGTTTGAAGTTAAACCTGCAAATGTTTGTTTGGGGGGTTTTAATTGAAGTTAAAAGGCACTACTGCAAATGGTGGCTTGGGTGCTTTAGGTTGAAGTTAAAAGGCACAACTGCAAATGGTGGTTTGGGTGCTTTGGTTTGAAGTTAAAAGGCACTACTGCAAATGGTGGCTTGGGTGCTTTGGGTAACTTCCTGTTTGCACTGTATATTGATTTTTGATAAAACGCTACCACTTACGGCTGTGATTTTTGGCCACCTTACTAAGTCCCCCTCCGCTCAGCAGGTGCAGAGGATTCTTCCCATCAGTGAAAAATAAAAGTGTTATTAGTGTTTAAAAAATGTTGAGAATCTATCTCTTGTCAATCACACCATGAAGGCCACACCTTTTCCAGTGGGAGGGGTTATAAAGCCCGGAAGTGTGGGTGTGGCTCAGTCTCTGCATAATAGGGGAGGGAGAGGTCACGACTGTCTGAGCTGTGAATCAACTGAACACACTGAATGTCGACTGAACTGTGAGTTTGGTGTTTTGTGTGGTTTTTTGGTGTTTTTATGGTTGTGTTCACCCTGCTTGAAATGGTATGAAATTGCATTTGAATGTGGTGGCCTTGCACCGTGCATGAAATGGTATGAAACTGCATTTGAATGTGGTGGCATTGCACCCTGCATGAAATGGTATGAAGCTGCATTTAAATTTAGTGGCCTTGCACCCTGCTTGAAGTGGTATGAAACTGCACTTGAACTACCAGACTGATTCCTGGGATGTCGGGACTTTCATATGAGGAAAGATTGGATAGACTCGGCTTGTACTCACTGGAATTTAGAAGATTGAGGGTGGGATCTTCTAGAAACTTACAAAATTCTTAAGGGGTTGGACAAGCTAGTTGCTGGAAGATTGTTCCCAATGTTGGGGAGTCCAGAACAAGGGGTCACAGTCTAAGGATAAGGGGGAATTCCTTTAGGACCGAGATGAGGAAAACATTCTTTACACAGAGAGTGGTGATCTCTGGAATTCTCTGCCACAGAAGGTAGTTGAGGCTAGTTCATTGGCTATATTTAAGAGGGCGTTAGATGTGGCACTTATGGCTAAAGGGATCAGGGGGTATGGAGAGAAGGCAGGTACGGGATACTGAGTTGGATGATCAGCCATGATCATATTGAATGGCGGTGCAGGCTCGAAGGGCCGAATGGCCTACTCCTGCACATATTTTTCTATGTTTCTATGAATGTGGTGGCCTTGCACCCTGCATGAAATGGTATGAAACTGCATTTGAATGTGGTGGCGTTGCACCCTGCATGAAATGGTATGAAGCTGCATTTAAATTTAGTGGCCTTGCACCCTGCTTGAAATGGTATGAAACTGCTCTTGAATTTGGTGGCCTTGCGCCCTGCTCTAAGTGGTAGGAAACTGCACTTGAATTTGGTGGCCTTGCGCCCTGCTCGAAGTGGTAGGAAACTGCACTTGAATTTGTTCACTTGAAGTGGTAGGAAAATGGATTTGAATTTCGTGGTCTTGCACCCTGCTTGAAATGGAATTTCAAGGAATAGCCACGAGTCAACTGCCAGCCCACCAGCCATGAGTGAGCTGCCAGCACATCAGGCTTGAGGGACTGAGCTGCCACCCCAAGAACCCATACCAGCGCTCCAGAAAGCCCCCCCACTGGCCACCAACATTGGAATTGGTGGAGAGGTGGAATATTGTGTCGGGGGACCAGCCCTCCTGTGTGAACATGGGACCCAATGGGTCCCACTTAGTCTAGTGTGCTCTAATTTTAGTCATCAGTCTCCCGTGCGGGACCTTATCAAATGCTTTCTGAAAGTCTAGATATACTACAGCCACTGGCTCCCCCTCATCCATTTTACTTGTCACATCCTCAAAAAATTCCAGAAGATTAGGCAAGCATGATTTCCCTTTCATAAATCCATGTTGACTTGGACTAATCCTTTTACTGCTATCCAAATGTCCCATTATTATCTCTTTAATAATTGACTCCAGCATTTTTCCCGCCACCGGTCAGGCTAACTGGTCTGTAAATCCCCGTTTTCTCTCTCGCTCCTTTCTTGAAAAGTGGGATAACATTAGCTATCCTCCAATCCACAGGAACTGATCCTGAATCTATAGAACATTGGAAAATGATCACCAATGCATCCACTATTTCTAGAGCCACCTCCCCGAGGACCCTGGGATGCAGACCATCAGGTCCAGGGGTTTTATCATCCTTCAGTCCCATTAGCCTACCCAATACTATTTCTCACCTAATGAAAATGTCTTTCAGTTCCTCTACCCCCTTAGATCCTCTGTCCTCCAGTACTTCTGGGAGATTGTTTCTGTCTTCCTTAGTGATGATGCCACGATAGGCTGATTTCCTCTGTCTGCACCTGATCCATATACCTCCATTCCTATCCTATCTAAAAGCCAACTTCCACCACCAACCCTGGCAGCGCGTTCCAGGCACAACTGTGTAAAAACAACCCGCGATTGACACAGAAAGCTGGAGTAACTCAGCAGGTCAGGCAGCATCTCTGGAGAGAAGTAATAGGTGACGTTTCGGGTCAAGACTCTTCTTTGGATGTGAAGATAACTTGCCCCACACATCTCCTTTAAACTTGGTCCCTCACATTGAGGCTATGCCTGCTAGTCTTTGACATTTCCACCCAGGGGAAAAACCTTCTGACTGTCTACCCTATCTATACGATAGAACTTTATTTAATCCCATGAGGGAAATTGATCCGCCAAGTCATAAAACGCAAGATACATGAAATTAAAGTGACGAGTGGAAAGGATTGGGGATGTGGGGGGTGGGGGGGGGGGGGGGAGTCAGCCTACCCCACGACAGAGGTGTTCAGTTTGATAGCCACAGGGAAGGATCTCCTGTGGCGCTCTGTGCTGCATCTTGGTGGAACCAGTCTGTTGCTGAAGGTGCTCCTTGGGTTGACCAGTGTGTCATGGGTGAGCTGTATTGTCCAGGATGCACCGCATTTTGAGGAGCATCCTCCCCTCCAAGACCACCTCCCATGATTCCAACTCTGCCCCCAGGACGGAGCCAGCCTTCCCGATGAGTTTGTTGATCCTGTTGGCGTCCACGGCCTTCACCCTGCTGCCCCATTTTTTGAGGATGTGACAGTGAAGAAGATGGCACTGGCTACTGTTGATAGAACATCTGCAGCACCTTATCTCAGACGTTGAAGGAGCGAAGTCTTCTAAAAAAGTACAGCCGGTTCTGTCCCTTCTTGTGCAAGGCATCAGCATCCTGGACCAGTCCAGTTTACGGTCCTTGTACACTCCAAGGTATTTGTACTCCCTGGTAAACTGCACAGCTACACCATTGATGGAGATGGGGATGTTCCTCTCCTCCTTAAGTCCACAATTAATTCCTTAGTCTTGTCGGTGTTGAGCTGCAGGTGATTCAGCCCACACCACTGAACAAAGTCATTGACTACACCTCTATATTCAGCTTCCCTCCCCTCACTAATACAGCCCACAATTGCAGAGTCATCTGAAAACTTCTGCAGGTGGCAGGAGTCCAACTTATATTTGAAGTCTGAGGTGTAGATGATGAACAGGAAGGGAGAGAGGACCGCCCCTGTGGGGCCCCTGAGCTGCTCACAACCATGTCCAAGACACAGTTCTGTAGCCTGACATACTGTGATTGTCCAGTCGGGTCGTTGGTAGTTGGACAATTATAGCTCTCATATTTTTTTTTACTTCTATCATGTGTCCCCGCAACCTCTGGCGTTTCAGTTTGTCCAACCTCTCCATAGCTAATGCTCTCTGATTCTGGCATCATTATGATAATTGTAATAAAAAAGGAACTGCAGATGCTGGTTTATACCAAATAGTGTGACTCAGCGCGTCAGGCAGCCTCTCTGAAGAAAATGGATAGGTGATGTTTCAGGTCGAGACCAACCCAAAACGTCATTTAAGACTGAGGTGAGAAAATACTTTTTTACCCAGAGAGTTGTGAATTTATGGAATTCCCTGCCACAGAGGGCAGTGGAGGCCAAATCACTGGATGGATTTAAGAGAGAATTGGATAGAGCTCTAGGGGCTAGTGGAGTCAAGGGATATGGGGAGAAGGCAGGCACGGGTTATTGATAACGGACGATCAGCCATGATCACAATGAATAGCGGTGCTGGCTCCAAGAGCCGAATGGCCTCCTCCTGCACCTATTTTCTATGTTTCTATGTCACTTATGCATGTTCTCCAGAGAAGCTGCCTGACCCGCTGAGTTATTCCAGCACTTTGTGTCTTATCATTCACGTAAACTCCCCTACACCCCGCATCCTTCTTGTAATGGACGACCAGAACTGTGCACAGTACACAAAAGTGTGATCTAACCAAAGTTTCATAAAGCTGCATCGCGACTTCCTGACTCTCACAGAGTGATACGGTGTAAGAACGGGCCCTTTGGCCCAACTTGCCCACTCCGACCAACATGTTCCATCTACACTAGTCCTACATGTCCGTGTTTGGCTTGCATCCCTCTAAATCTGTCCTATCCATGTATCTGTCCAAATATTTGCTAAACACATTAACTCTCCCATTCCCGCACTGACCTTTCTGTCCTGGTCCTCATCCATTCTCAGAGTAATAAGGTCCAACGCAAACTGGAGGAACAACACTTTACATTTTGCTTGGGATACCGCAACCCAGCGGTATCAATCAATATTGATTACTCTAACTTCAAGTAACCATTGTTTTCCCTCTGTCCCCATCCCTCTCCCACCCTAGTTCTCTGACTAGTCTTTCTGATCAATGTTACTGTTTATATGCCCCCTTGCCAACTTCCCCTCAGCTAACAATGAGCCATTCTACATTTCCATATTATTTGCTTTGATTTTCACACCTTACCCATCCATATCTCCAGACTCCCTCTCCCCTGACTCAGCCTGAACAAGGGTCTCGACCTGAAAAATAACCTATTCCTTTTCTGCAGAGTTGATGCCTGTCCCGCTGAGTTATTCCAGCATGTTGTATCCATCTTTGGTGTAAACCAGCATCTATAGTTTCTTCCTACACAAATATCTCTGAAATGATTCTGAAACAAAATGTTCTCATTGGCTGTGGGCACAGTGACCTGTTCCTGATCTTGATTCACATGTTCCTATTGACTCAGTCTGGCCCTGTTAGCCATTATCTCCCTTCCCACCCCCCTCCCTGTTATGGATAAAGCCTCCGGATTGAGCACAAAGGCTGCGGTCAGGAGTCGTGCAACGTTCCTCCCTCAGATACCACACTCTCTCCCTCTTCCCCACCCTCTCCCCTCTCGCACTCCCATCCCACTCCCATTCTCTCCCTCTCTCCTCCTCCCTCCCCTTCCCCCCCCCTTCCTCTCTCCCTGCCTCTCACTCCCTCTCTTTCCCTCCATTCCTCCCTCTCCCTCCCACTCTCCCTCCTTCTCACCCTCTCCCTCGCTCTCTCCCAGCAGGGGTGAACCGTCACTTCCACATGATCTGTATCCGGGACAAGTTCAGCCAGAACATCGGTCGTCAGATCTCGTCGAAGATAGTTTGGGAACACCTCAACATCATGTATGACATGCAAGCGCTGGTATGTAGGTGCTCACAGCTGTGCTGCTGACTGGGGCCCGGCCTCAGGGCGAAGTCTGTTTGCTCCCTCACACCCACACTGACCACATCTCCCATCCCCATCACAGGAGGCTTGCACTGAGTGAACCGTACAGCAACCCCCCTCCCCCACACTGTCCCCTCCCCACACTGTTCTCTCCCCCTCCTCTCTCTCCCCCACACACTATCCCCCCTCCCTCCTCTCTCCCCCACACTCAGGGACACATTGCTGAATTCTTTCCATAACCTTGGCTCTACATGTCACACACCGTGAGTCCCAAGATGGGTCCTGACCTGAAATGTCACCTCTCTATGTTCCCCAGAGATGCTGCCTGACCCTCTGAGTGACTCCAGCACGTTGTGTCTTTCCCTGTAAACCGGCATATGCAGGTGCTTGTGTCCCTCCCCCACCCTCCTTGTGCCAGTCCTGGCTGTGGTACGTGGAGAGGGGTGGGTGTGGTACGTGTAGAGGGCAGAGGGGTGGTCCATGGAGAGGGGCGGGTATGGTATGTGGATGGGGAGAGGGGTGGTATGTGGAGAGGGGTGGGTGTGGAACGGGGAGAGGATGAGTTGACGTCCCCCTTTCCGCTCTATTCCAGCACGAGTCCGAGATCCTGCCCTTCCCCAACGGTGAGCGCAACTTTGTTCTACCGGACGACATCATCCACGGAGTGAAGGAAGGTGAGGCCATGCAATTCAGTGGCTGGACAGGCGGGGCATGCACACCTTCACCCCTGCACCCCTTGGCGTATTGTGAGCATATTTGGGCCCCATATCTGAGGAAGGATGTACTGCCCCTGGGGAGGGTCCAGAGGAGGTTTACAAGAATGATCCCAGGAATGAGTGGGTTAACCTATGTAGCGGCAGATTTTTAAATCGTTCAAGAGATTACTCCCTCTAGCCGCTAAATGGACTACATGGTTAAGGGGAATGTCACTGTACGCATGCAAGCTCTCCGTCAGGGACCTTCAGAGCTTCTTCACAGATAAATCTTCAAAACACAGTCTTTTGATTAATAAATTCTTTATTGTTGATGAAAACAATAAGGTACATCCAAACTTCTTCCGACTCGTACACTTCATTGAACTCCAGCTTATCGCATTAAACGTTAGAAAACTCCTCGTGTCTCCATTACACTTTGCATGGTCAAAGCGTAAACCTTCCCCATGCTGGTCCAAAACTAAACTAAAAACTAAGCTTCTGCGCAAGAAACGTAGCTCCAAACACACCCTAAAATACGTCGTAAACCCCACCCACAATATAACGGGCAGTCTAAAATTTAAAGACACATGCCATCATCAATGACACACACCATCATCAATGACACACAAAACAAGCAAAATGGCCACTACATACCGGCCCCTAATTGTTCCGAGTATATAACGAGGCAATTATCAATAAACATTAAAAAAGTAGCCATGAATACTTAAAATATATCAAAAGCAAAAAGTCAGGGAATTTAACACCGTGGCTCCCCGTCGGCAAATTGAACCCCGGTCTCCCTTGTGAGAGGCGGGAATACTAACCACTATACTAACGAGGAAAAATAGCATGCACTATATATCCGCTATCAGAATTCTTCATCGATTCTTCCATCTTCACTTTCACCTTTTTTTTGTTTATTTTTGTTAGAAGTAAGTACAATAGTGTGGTACTTGAGTACATACGTACATATTTCCATTCTTGTACAACTTCGTATTTTTGATTTAATAATAAAAGAACAGTGAGAGAAAAAAGAAATAAAGAGTGTGGGAATAGATAGACAAGCGAGTAGAAACAGATAGCAAAAGAAATAAAGAACAGAGATGGGAAGCTAAAAAGTTTGAAATAGAAGGAGAAAGTAAAGAAAAGAGAGATTAGGAGAGATCTACCTATTTAAGCTTCTTGGAATATAGTTAGTTTACTTCCCTCTTCCATTGATCCAAAGATAACCAGTTTTGTATTGGGGTTCAATTTTGTGTTAAATAGTTTTGTAAAAATTCCAAAAAATTGAATAATATAATCTATGTAAAATTTAAAATTGAATTAGGTTATGTCTTACATTAATTGAACATTTGTTTACATATAATACATTTTTTTCCCATCTATCGTTAGGAATTTTTAACAATAACTCCTGTTCCCAGGTCCTTCTAATTGCCTCTGTCGTTCGTGTTTCTATATTTAAAATTATATTATATAAGTAAGGTACAAAATTGCTTGATTCTGCCTTTCTATTCATTCCTTCCTCTAATAAATCTGGGGTTAGATTTTGATATCCTTGTATATATTTCTTCAAATAATCTTGAATTTGAAGATATTTGAAATATTGATTACTTTTCAAATTATATTTTAGTTGTAATTGTTGGAATGATCAAAGTTTTCCCATTTCATACATATTTCCCATTGTTTTAATTCCTAATCTTTCCCAATGGATAAACGGTTTATTAATAATGGATGGTTTGAATGAGGGATTATTAGCTATTGGAGAAAGAAGCTATAATTTTCTTAATTTTAAAGTTAATTTTATTTGATTCCAAATTCGTATTATACTGTGAATAATTGGATTCTTCTTATACTATATTGTTCAGTTTCATCGGGGAAAGAAGGATCGCTCCTATATTATATGGGGAACAATCCTCTTTTTCCATTCTTATCCAATCTACCTGTTGGGCAGAACTGTCCAACCAGTAGATTATATTTTTAATATTCACTGCCCAATAGTAATACAATAAGTTAGGGAGTGTCAGTCCCCCTGATTCTTTAGATTTAGTGTTTTTTCTTAATTCTATGTGATTTATAATCCCATATGAAGTTTATAATATCAGGTGTGATAGAATTGGAGGGACCAGAGGTGGAGGAGTTGCATTGCTTGTCAGAGAAGATATTACAGCAGTGCTTTGGCAGGATAGATTAGAGGGCTCGTCTAGGGAGGCTATTTGGGTGGAACTGAGAAGTGTGAATGGTGTAGCAACACTTTTAGGGGTGTATTATAGACCGCCAAATGGGGAGCGAGAATTGGAAGAGCTAATATGTAAGGAGATAGCATATATTAGTAGTAAGCACAAGGTAGTGATTGTGGGAGATTTCAATTTTCCAAAAATAGACTGGGAAACGCATTCTGTAAATGGCCTGGATGGTTTGGAGTTTGTTAAATGTGTGCAGGATAGTTTTTTGCAACAATACATAGAGGTATCGACCAGAGAAGGAGCAGTGCTGGACCTCCTGTTAAGAAATGAGGCAGGTCAGGTGACGGAGGTATGCGTTGGTGAGCACTTCGGGACCAGTGATCACAATACCATAAGTTTCAATATAATTATGGAGAGAGTCAGAACTGGACCTAGGGTTGAGATTTTTGATTGGAGAAAGGCTAACTGAGGGAATGCGTAATGATTTAAAAGGAGTGAATTGGGACATTTTGTTTTATGGGAAGGATGTAGAAGAGAAATGGAGGACATTTAAAGGGGAAATTGTAAGAGTATAGAATCTTTGTGTCCCTGTTTGGTTGAAAGGAAATAGTAAACATCAGAAAGAGCCAAGGTTTTCAAGGGAAATTGGACACTTGGTTCAAAAAAAGAGATATATCTACAATAATTATAGGAGGCATGGAGTAAATGAGGTGCTTGAGGAGTATAAAGAATGTAAAAAGAATCTTAAGAAAGAAATAAGAAAAGCTAAAAGAAGATATGAGGTTGCTTTGGCAAGAAAGGTAAAAGTAAATCCAAAGGGTTTCTACAGCTATATTAATAGCAAAAGGATAACGAGAGATAAAATTGGACCATTAGAGAGCCAGAATGGACAGCTATCTGCTGAGCCAAAAGAGATGGGGGAGATATTGAACAATTTATTTTCTTCGGTATTCACCAAGGAGAAGGATATTGAACTCTATGAGGTCAGGGAAAAAAGTAGAGTATCTATGAAAACTATGAGATTTAAAGAGGAGGAAGTACTGACACTTTTGAAAAATATAAAAGTGGATAACTCTCCAGGTCCTGACAGGATATTCCCTAGGACATTGAGGGAAGTTAGTGTAGAAATAGCAGGGGCTATGACAGAAATATTTCAAATGTCATTAGAAACGGGAATAGTGCCGGAGGATTGGCTTACTGTGCATGTTGTTCCATTGTTTAAAAAGGGTTCAAAGAATAAACGTAGCAATTATAGACCTGTTAGTTTGACGTCAGTGGTGGGCAAATTAATGGAAAGGATACTTAGAGATAATATATATAAGCATCTGGATAAACAGGGTCTGATCAAGAACAGTCAACATGGATTTGTGCCTGGAAAGTCATGTTTGACAAAGCTTGAATTTTTTTAAGAGGTTACTAGGGAAATTGATGAGGGTAAAGCAGTGGATGTTGTCTATATGGATTTCAGTAAGGCCTTTGACAAGGTTCCCCATGGAAGGTTGGTTAAAAAAGTTCAATCTTTGGGTGTTAATGGCGGAGTAGCAAGATGGATTCAACAGTGGCTGAATGGGAGATGTCAGAGAGTGGAAGCCGGTGACCAGTGGGGTGCCTTAGGGATCTGTGTTGGGTCCTTTGTTGTTTGTCATGTACATCAATGATCTGGATGAAGGGGTGGTAAATTGGATTAGTAAGTATGCAGATGATACCAAGATAGGGGGTGTTGTGGATAATGAAGAGGATTTCCAAAGTCTACAGAGTGATTTAGGCCAGTTGGAAAAATGGGCTGAAAGATGGCAGATGGAGTTTAATGCTGATAAATGTGAGGTGCTACACCTTGGCAGGACAAATCAAAATAGGACGTACATGGTAAATGGTAGGGAATTGAAGAATACAGTTGAACAGAGGGATCTGGGAATAACCGTGCATAGTTCCTTGAAGGTGGAATCTCATATAGATAGGGTGGTAAAGAAAGCTTTTGGTATGATAGCCTTTATAAATCAGAGCATTGAGTATAGAAGCTGGGATGTAATGTTAAAATTGTACAAGGCAGTGGTGAGACCAAATCTGGAGTATGGTGTACAATTTTGGTCGCCCAATTATAGGAAGGATGTCAACAAAATAGAGAGGGTACAGAGGAGATTTACTAGAATGTTGCCTGGGTTTCAACAGCTAAGTTACAGAGATAGGTTGAATAAGTTAGGTCTTTATTCTCTGGTGCGCAGAAGGTTAAGGGGGGACTTGATAGAGGTCTTTAAAATGATGAGAGGGATAGACAGAGTTGATGTGGACAAGCTTTTCCCTATGAGAATAGGGAAGATTCAAACAAGAGGACATGACTTTAGAATTAAGGGACAGAGGTTTAGGGGTAACATGAGGGGGAACTTCTTTACTCAGAGAGTGGTAGCGGTGTGGAATGAGCTTCCAGTGGAAGTGGTGGCGGCAGGTTCATTGGTATCATTTAAAAATAAATTGGATAGGCATATGGATGAGAAGGTTATGGTATGAGTGCAGGCAGGTGGGACTAAGGGAAAAAAGTTGTTCGGCATGGACTTGAAGGGCCGAGATGGCCTGTTTCCGTGCTGTAATTGTTATATGGTTATATATGGTTAAAATAGGACTTGCATGGTAAATGGTAGGGAATTAAGGAATGCTGTGGAACAGAAGGATCTAGGAATAACTGTGCATGGTTCCCTGAAGGTGGAATCGCATGTAGATAGGGTGGTAAAGAAAGCTTTTGGTGTGCTGGCCTTTATAAATCAGAGCATTGAATATAGGAGTAGGGAAGTAATGTTAAAATTGTACAAGGCATTGGTAAGACCAATTCTGGAGTATGGTGTACAATTTTGGTCGCCAGATTATAGGAAGAATGTCAACAAAATAGAGAGAGTACAGAGGAGATTTACTAGAATGTTGCCTGGGTTCCAGCAACTAAGTTACAGAGAAAGGTTGAACAAGTTAGGTCTTTATTCTTTGGAGCGCAGAAGGTTAAGGGGGGACTTGATTGAGGTCTTTAAAATGATGAAAGGGATAGACAGAGTTGACGTGGATAAGCTTTTCCCATTGAGGGTAGGAAAGATTCAAACAAGAGGGCATGACATGAGAATTAAGGGACAGAAGTTTAGGGGTAACATGAGGGGGAACTTCTTTACTCAGAGAGTGGTGGCTGAGTGGTTCCTGCAGAAGTGGTGGAGGCAGGATCGATTTTAACATTTAAAAGTAAAGTGGATAGGTATATGGACGGGAAGAGAATTGAGGGGTATGGTCTTAGTGCAGGTAGATGGGACTAGCGGAAAATAAATGGTCGACACGGACTGGAAGGGCCGAGAAGGCCTGTTTCCGTGCTGTAATTGTGATGTGGTTATATGGTTATAATATCAGAATCTAATTTTTTTAAATAATTTTTTAGGTAAGTATATTGGTATTGATTGAAATAGGTACAATATTTGTGGTAAGAAGATCATTTTTATCGCGTTTATTCTGCCTATTAAGGACATCAGCAGTGTTTTCCAAAATTTAATCAACCCATTTAATGTAGTTAATAAAGGCATATAGTGTGCGTTGAGTAATGATTTATATTTCCTAGTAATTTGGATGCCCAAATATTTCTATTTTTGTGTTGCAATTTTAAAGGGGAATTTCAACAGATGTGTCGGCTCTTGAGGTTTTATCGTCATAATTTCGCTTTTGTTCCAGTTCATTCTATATCCTGATAAAGAACCAAATTCCTCTATTAAATTTAGTATATTTGGTATGCTAATTTGCGTGTTATTTGAGTGTTTGATATTATATCCATGAATATTCGGATGACTTCTTATACTTTCTGCTAAAGGCTCTATAACTAGTGCAAATAGCAGAGGCGATAGTGCACACCCCTGCCTATTGCCCCTTGCCAATTGGAATTTCGGGGATAATATATTATTAGTCAGTATTCTAGCTTATCATATAATCATTTTACCCATGAGATAAAGTTATCTCCCATGTTAAATTTTTGCAATACTTTGAATAAATATTGCCATTCTACTTGATCGAAAGCTTTTTCTGCATCCAATGAAATAATTGCTAGTTCTTCTTCAGTATCATGTGAGTACATTATATTAGACAGCCAATTCAAATTGTTAAATGAGTATCTCTTTGGTGTAAGCCCTGTTTGGTCCGGGTTTATTAGTTTGCTAACATATTTACTCAATCTTCTCGCCAGTGTCTTTGCTAATATTTTTTTATCTGTATTTATGAGTGCAATAGCTCTATATGAGCCTGGGTCTTCTAGATCTCTATCCTTTTTTGGTATAAGTGTAATAATTGACTCAGTGTTTCTGGTAGTTTATTTTCCTTAAAAGCGTATATTATTATCTTGCAAGCGTGGAGAAATTATCTCGTAGAATCTTTTATAGAATTCATTACTAAAGCCGTCTGGTCCTGGTGTTTTGCCATTCTTCAACAAATTTATTGTTTCTTCTATTTCCTGAAGTATAATCTGAGCTCCTAATCCTTCTTGTTCCACCATATTTAATTTTGGAAGATTACAATTGTCTAAGAAATTTGTAATTTGAGTATTATTTGCAGAGGTTTTCGATGTATATAAATTTTGGTAAAATTGAGCAAATCTTTTATTAATATCTTTAGGTAATGTTAGTAATTCCCCTTTGTCTGATTTAATTTTAGTAATTGTATTTTCTATTTCCCGTTTTTTCAGTTGGCGTGCTAAGAGTTTGTGTGGTTTATCACCAAATTCAAAATTTTCTTGTTTTGTAATTTGAAATAATCTTATTATTCTGGCCGATAAAATTTTATTTAATTTATATTTTAGTATTGTTATCTTATCTAAGCATAACTAGGTTATTAATCTTATTATAATCTTATTTTACTGTTTTTAGTTTAAAGTCATACCGTGCCATCAATGCTAGATTTGTTGATAAAAACAATAAAATAGTAACTCGGACATTAGGAATCAAGGACACTGAGGCACATCATGAGAGCATTTATCTGCAGAACATACTGGAAGAAAATTTGAAACATTTTGAAATTAAGAAAGACCATATTCTATGCATCATCACTGATAATGCTTCACATGTTCTAAGCACAATAGAAAAGATTATTAAAGTTGAAGAAGAAAAAGTCGCTACTGAAAGGGAAAGTACTGAAACTGAAAGAGTCTCCGCCCCTTCCTTCTTCCCGACCCTGAAGAAGGGTCTTGACCCGAAACGTCACCTATTCCTTCACTCCATAGACACTGCCTCACCTGCTGAGTTTCTCCAGCATTTTTGCCTACTACTGAAAGGGAGATCTCTGATGCAGATTGTAAAACTGAAACAGCAGAAATAGAACAGAATGATGAAACTTTAGATGATATTGTTGAGGAGGCATCCCAGCTCTGTCTAATCCAACATATGTGTTGTGCTGTACATACATTGCAATAAGAGATGGGTTGAAAGAATGCCATGCAGCTACTCTGATAGGTAAGGGGAGGCAAGGACCTCTAAAATTGATGCTATCCTCCAGAAACGTGTAGGAAAAGGAGCTATTTTGGACCAAGCATCTCGCTGGGGCAGCACATATATGATGGTTAAGCATTTGCTTGACCTCAAACCCTTTCTAGAAGACATTGATAATCTCAGTGTCTTACTGACTAAAAGTCAATGGAGGTTGGTATCACAATTAAAAGCACAGCTCTGCTTGCTCCCTTATGCAGTCACTAAAAAACTGCCAGCAGAGGATTTAACTCCTGGTACATTCCTATGGGAGTGGAAACATTTAATATTTCACCTATATTTCACCCAAGACTGGAGGATTAATTGCTCAAGGAATTGTGTCATCAATGATGAAAAGCTATTTGAATCTGAGAAGAATCTCAGATCTTGTTAGCTGCTGTCTATGTAGATCCAATGAAGCGAATCTTGTTGTGCGAAGATTTAATTGCTAAAGCACAAGAGGCTCTCTTAACTACCTATGCATTTAGTTTTAATTTCTATTGCACTTGAGATTATTTTGTTGTCATAATTTAGCCATTTAGCTCATACCTGTGGCTTTAGTTTAATACATTTTGGAGTAATGCTTTTATTATTTTTATTTAATTCAATGGAATTTTAATTTTGTCATAGTCCTTTCTGTAATTTTTTCTTCTTTTAGCATAAAGAATTATGTTTTTTTTTTCAAGAATAAACAATTAAAAAGTCACAATAGCAATAGCTACAACCATTAGACTCAAAACGTTAAAGACATGGGTTTAAAAGGTAGCCTGATGATTCATGTAGTTCTTTACACAGAGAGTGGTGAGTCTCTGGAATTCTCTGCCACAGAGGGTAGTTGAGGCCAGTTCATTGGCTATATTTAAGAGGGCGTTAGATGTGGCACTTGTGGCTAAAGGGATCGGGGTATGGAGAGAAGGCAGGTACGGGATACTGAGTTGGATGATCAGCCATGATCACATTGAATGGCGGTGCAGGCCGAATGGCCTACTCCTGCACCTATTTTCTATGTTTCTATGTTTCTTATGAAATGCCACCTTGGGTAATGTCATCACAGGAGATTTAGAATTATTATACCTAGAGGTGGGGGTCAGAGTCGGATACACAAGAAATCAAGGAGTCGGGTGTATCAGCCCTGATACACACATTCACACACTCATCCAAAAGCTCACTCACACACATGCACATGTATACTCACTCACACTCATGCACATGCACACTCACATGCGTGCACACACTCACACACACTGAGTGAGCAGTTGCAGCCTGTGGCTGCACCAATCACACCCTGCCCCCATGCAGGCACCTCCAGCCGCTGATTGTAGAAGACCCATCTGTTGCACATGTGGGCCGCTGGTATGTGGGCCTGTCCCTGGTGCCGTATGTAACCTGCTTTCATCTCCCACCACAGGCAAGAGTGGGGTGGACGAGGAGCTGAAGGCCGAGCTGAGGGAGGAGTTGCCAGAGCTGTGCGTCACTGAGGAAGGTGTGTGCCCGACACACCACACTGCACCACACAACGCAACAGCACCCCTCACTGTGTGTCAGGCCCACTGTGTGTGTGGGCAACTGTGTGTGTGTGTGTGTGGGCAACTGTGTGTGTGTGTGGGCAACTGTGTGTGTGTGTGTGTGTATGTGAGTGAGGGCCAGTGTGTGTGTGTGAGTGAAGGCCACTGTGTGTGTGTGTGTGTGCCTGTGTGTATGAGTGAGTGAAGGCCACTGTGTGTGTGTGTGTGTGGGCCACTGTGTGTGCGTGTGTGGGCCACTGTGTGTGCGTGTGTGGGCCACTGTGTGTGCGTGTGTGGGCCACTGTGTGTGCGTGTGTGGGCCACTGTGTGTGCGTGTGTGGGCCACTGTGTGTGCGTGTGTGGGCCACTGTGTGTGCGTGTGTGGGCCACTGTGTGTGTGTGTGAGGGCCACTGTGTGTGAGTGAGTGAGGGCCATTGTGTGTGTGTGTGAGGGCCACTGTGTGTGTGTGAGGGCCACTGTGTGTGTGTGTGTGAGGGCCACTGTGTGTGTGTGTGTGGGCCACTGTGTGTGTGTGCGTGAGGGCCACTGTGTGTGTGTGCGTGAGGGCCACTGTGTGTGTGTGCGTGAGGGCCACTATGTGTGTGTGCGTGAGGGCCACTGTGTGTGTGTGCGTGAGGGCCACTGTGTGTGTGTGTGTGTGTGTGCGTGAGGGCCACTGTGTGTGTGTGCGGGCCACTGTGTGTGTGTGAGGGCCACTGTGTGTGTGTGAGGGCCACTGTGTGTGTGTGAGGGCCACTGTGTGTGTGTGTGAGGGCCACTGTGTGTGTGTGTGAGGGCCACTGTGTGTGTGTGTGAGGGCCACTGTGTGTGTGTGTGTGAGGGCCACTGTGTGTGTGTGTGAGGGCCACTGTGTGTGTGTGTGTGAGGGCCACTGTGTGTGTGTGAGGGCCACTGTGTGTATGTGAGGGCCACTGTGTGCTTCTTCAATGTTGGAATAGTCCCAGCCTCAACTACCAGAGGAGGCAGCTTGTTCCATACATCCATCGCCCTTTGTGTGAAAAAGTTAGCCCAGATTCCTATTAAATCTTTTCCCCACCTTAAATATATGTTCTCGATTCAAGATACCCTACTCTGGGCAAGAGACTCTGTGCATCTATTCCTCTCATGATTTTGTAAATTATAATATCCCCCCCCCCCCCCCCCCCCCCACATCCTCCTGCGCTCCAAGGCAGAGAGTCCCAGCCTACTCAACCTCTCCCTATAGATCAGACCCTCTACTCCTGGCAACATCCTTGTGGAGTGGGGGGGGGGGGGGGCACTGAGTATAGATGGTTGATCCTTATCTGTGGACCTGCAACCATCCCCGATGTTCCGGGGGTGGGTGAGATGGCTGTGGGACAATGGTGCTGCTGGTGGGATGTGGCCCCTGTACAACTTTGCTTCACTAAAGCTTTCCCTTTATTTATTGGCACAGCTGGTGGAGTTTGCATGTTTAGATCTGAGTGAGGTTTATAAAAGCTTTGTTTTGCATGCTATCCAAACAGATCAGGTAATACTGTACATAAGTACAGTCAAGCCAAACTCCAGTACAATAGGTCGAGCAAATGGGAAGATACTGAGTGCAGAATATAGTGCTCTGTCCTCCCTGTGACCACATGAATTTTCTATGGTTGCTCCGGTTTCCTCCCACATCCCAAAGATGAATAAGTTGATTAGCCCTGTGTAAATTGTCTCCAGTGTGTAGGGAGCGGATGAGAAAGTGGGATAACATGGAAGCAGTGTGAAGGGTGATGGATGGTCGGTGTGTGGACTGCAGGGCTGTTTCCGTTTGGTGTGTCTAATGGATGTGTTGTGAACCTTGCCCATGCAGGTGGCAGCAAGGTGGTGGAGAAGGCCGTGGTGAAGGAGAAGGTGCCGGTGGTGGGTGAGGCCGGGCCCAAGGACGTGGTGGACAAGCGCAAGAGGAACCGCGCCACAGCCAACCTGCTGAGTGTCAACAGTAATCCGTCCAGCCCCAGCGGGGCCAAGCGCCGCCGCGTGTAGTGGGGTACGCCCTGCACTTTGGGGTATGCCCTGGCGGAGTGGGATTCACCCTGGGGAGTGGGTGAGGCCTGCACTGTGTGGTGCGGCCTGCACTTTAGGGTACGCCCTGCACTGTGGATACACCATGCTGGAAATGTCTGCCTACCCCTTGCAGTGGGAGTGGGGAGAGGGGGTACTCTACACACAGCAGTGGGAGTGGGGAGAGGGAGTTCGCTACACACAGCAGTGGGACTGTACCCCGCACGCTGCCTCTGCATCCAGCGGAGTTCCAGGGGCCGCAAGGGGGGGGAAGATCCAGGGGCCACATGGTGGGCCTCAGCTGGTGCCTGTTGGTCAGTCACTGCCCGCCGTTCCGCTGCACCCCCTCCTCCACCCACGGTTGGGACGGGCAGGGCTGGCATTAGCTGGTCCAGTAAATGGTCCAAACACCGATAGATCTGGGCGAGAGGAGTCTCGTGTTACTTTCATTGTGCTCCCCCTCTTGTTATTTGTTTATGAATGCATCTTTTTTTCAAAGATTTTCTTATTAAAACCAGGTTGGAGATTTCTGGCTTGGAATGGCTTTGTTAAACGAACTGAGAGCTGCGCAGCACATTAACAGCTGTGAGGAGCAAAGGAAATCACAAATCGTTTTGGAAACTGCCTGGTTGCACGGGGAAATGTCATCCCACTTTCACATCCACACCCTCGGGACAATTTACAGAGGGCCAATTAACCTACAAACCCGCACGTTTTTGTGATGTGGGAGGAAGCCAGAGCACCCGGAGGAAACCCACGCAGTCACACACCGAATGTACAAACCACACAGCAGCCAGAAGGTGACATTTTAATCATATTTCGTAACTCCTGGCTCTTTTAGTTTAGAGATACAGGCCATTCAGCCCACTGAGCCCGCACTGACCAGCCATCCACCCACATTACCCTGCACACACTAGGGACAATTTACGATTATACCAAGCCAATTAACCTACAAACCTGTACGTCTTTGGAGTGTGGGAGGAAACCGAAGATTTCGGAGAAAACCCACACGCTCACGGGGGGGGGGGGGGGGGGGACATACAAACTCCGTGCAGACAGCACCCGTAGTTGGGATTGAACCCGGGTCTCCGGCACTGTAAGGCGGCAAATCAACTACTGTGCCATCGTGCCACTGGCCTTGGAAGAAGTACTCTACCAGACAATGTGGCGCTCCTTAGTAAAGTGTCTCTCCATGGAATACTGCCCCTCTGTCAGTACGTTACTGCTCATTACTCCTCCACCGACACTGCAACTCTATGTCCTACCTCCCGCACTGTGGTATTTCCTCGACAACTCTGCTCAACACCGTAAGAAGTTGCAGATGTAGCCCAGCCCATCATACAGACCAGACTCCCCTCCATTGACTACATCCACACTTCACAATGCCTCAGAAAAGTAGCCAACATAATCAAAGACTTGACCCACTTCTGTTTTACACAGTGGGTGGTGGATACCTGGAATGTGCAGCTAATGGTGGTAGTGGACACAGATAGATAGTGGCATTTAGGAATCTTTTGGATAGGCGCATGGATATGGATCACGTGCAGGCAGAGATTAGTTTATATTCCATCATGTTGGGCACGGATATTATGGGCTGACACAGACAGATACACGGAAATATATTAGCAATGTTACAAAATGTTGAGATTTTAAAAATCAAGTCTGCAATTTATCCCATCAGATAAAGCATAAAAAGAAGTTTAATTTGACACCTAATTTACTTTCATATCTTCAGTATTAAGAAAGTTATGGCCATTATCATACTCGGAAATGAGCACTTGCTTCCCATTGCCTTTCAATTGACTTAACTCAAAAGCTGTGATCTGGAAAAGTTAAAAGCCCATAACATTCTTAAAAATTAAGAGAACTCAATGAAATTTTCAGTTATTATAGATTGAAGCATTCTGAAACCAATATTAAACAATCTTACTTGGATTACCTGAAATTAAAGCATATAATTAGTTAGTTATCTAATTGTAGCTAATTACAAAATTCAATGAGTAGATCTAAACATCTATCAATTTCTTAAGAAAAGATAAACTTTTTTAAAATTGCCTAAGTGTCCAAATAACATTCACACAATAATCCACAATATAACATAATTTTTAAATCTCATTTTCATGAATTTCTGGGCCAAATGGAAGGAATTTAGTGTTTTATGCCTGTAAATTAATGGCCATTTAAATCAACTAGTGAGTGGGCTTTAGTGGAACGCGGTGGATTAGAACGTTGCGGTTAGCGGTGAAGTCGGGGGGAAAAATACTGTTTGTTCATACATTTTTTGGGAACCCATTTCGCAACATAAAAATATTTTTAAAGCCTCCCGAAAAACCAACTTTTAATATAAAAATAAACTATTTACCTTTTTTTCTCCCCTATGGAAAATCCTTCCGGTTGTCAGTGCTCACGGCTTTTGAAGGTGATTTTTAAATTACTCTAGTTAACAAATAATTTAGAGTAATTTAAAAATACCTTCATTGATGAAATGTCGGAGCGATTTTTCTTCCGCAACGAAATCGCCCGACATTCATCGATTATCCAGGTCTGTGGAAAAACGGCACTTTAAGCCTGCCCCCCCTCTGAAAGGCGCTAAAGTCGCGCACACGGGGAGCGGCAGAAGTGCAGCGCCGCTAAAGGTAAGTTTTGCAACATACCTACATATATATACTAGACTAAGTGGGACCCATTGGGTCCCATGTTCACACGGGAGGGCTGGTCCCCCAACGCAATATTCCACCTCTCCACCAATTCCAATATTGGTGGCCAGTGGGGGAGGGCTTTCTGGAGCACTAGTATGGGTGTTGTGGGCTGAAGGGACTGGTCTCCAGAGGGCTAGTATTGACATTGTGGGCCAAATGGATTCTTGGGGTGGCAGCTCAGTCCCTCAAGCCTGATGTGCTGGCAGCTCACTCATGGCTATTCCTTGAAATTCCGTTTCAAGCAGGGTGCAAGGCCACTGAATTCAAGTGCAGTTTCATTCCACTTTAAGCAGGGTGCAAAGCCACCAAATTCAAGTGCAGTTTCATACCACTTCAAGCCGGGTGCAAGGCCACCAAATTCAAATGCAGTTTCATATAATTTCATGTAGGGTGCAAGGCTACCACATTCAAATGCAGTTTCATACCATTTCATGCAGGGTGCAAGGCCACCACATTCAAATGCAGTTTCACACCATTTCAAGCAGGTTGAAACCACCATAAAACCACACAAAACACCACACTCGCAGTTCAGTAGACATTCAGTGCGTTCAGTTGATTCACAGCTCAATCAGTCGTGACCTCTCCCTCCCCCATCATGCAGAGACTGAGCCACACCCACACTTCCGGGTTTTATAATCCCTCCCACCGGAAAAGGTGATGCCTTCATGGCTTGATTAACAGGAGGGAGATTCTTAACATTTTTTAAACACTAATAGCACTTTTATTTTTTATTGATGGGAAGAATCCACCTTATGAGCGGAGGGGCACTGAGTAAGATGGCCAAAAATCACGGCCATATGTGGCAGCATTTTATCTATAATCAATATACAATTCAAACAGGAAGTTGACAAGTTTAGACTTCCAACCATTTGCAGTGCTTTTGCTTCAAACCAACCGCATTTT
>OY740802.1:46522267-46607267 GCA_963514005.1 Raja brachyura | reverse complement strand
GGTCGCTCCAGAGATATTCGATCAGGTTCAAGTCTGGCCTCTGCCTGGGCCACTCAAGGACATTCACAGACTTGTCACAAAGCCACTCCTGCGTTGTCTTGGCAGGTTTTCATCAAGGATCTCACTGTACTTTGCTACATTCATCCTTCCTTTGATCCTGACTAATCTCCCAGTTCCGGCTGCTGAAAAACATCCCAACAGCAAGATGCCGCCACCACCATGCTTCACATTAGGTATGGTATTGGCCAGGTGATGAGCAGTGCCTGGTTTCCTCCAGACGTGACACCTGGCATTCAGGCCAAAGAGTTCAATCTTGGTTTCATCGGACCACAGAATCTTGTTTATGTGCCTTTTTGGCAAACTCCAAGTGGGCTGTCATGCGCCTTTTACTGAGGAATGGCTTCCGTCTTGTCATTCTACCATAAAGGCCTGATTGGTAGAGTGCTGCAGATATAGTTGTCCTTCTGGAAGTTTCTCCCATCTCCACAGAGGAACTCTGGAGATCTGTCAAAGTGACCGTCGGGTTCTCGGTCACCTTCCTGACCAAGGCCCCTCTCCCCTGATTGCTCCGTTTGGCCGGCTCTATGAAGAGTCCTGGTAATTTCAAATTTCTTCCATTTAAGAATGACAGAGGCCACTGTGCTCTTCAGGACCTGCAATGCTGCAGAAATTGTTATATGCCCTTCCCCAGATCTGTCTCTCGACACAATCCTGTCTCGGACGTCTATGGACAATCCCTTTGTCTTCATGGCTTGGTTTTTGCTCTGACGCACTGCCAACTGTGGGACCTGATATAGACAAGTGTGTGCCTTTCCAAATCATGTCCAATCAATTTAATTTACCGCTTGTGGACTCCAATCAAGTTGTAGAAGCATCTCAAGGATAATCAATGGAAACAGGATGACCCAAAGCTTAATTTTGAGTGTCAAAGCAAAGGGCCTGAGTACTTACAGTATGTAAATGTGTTATTTCAGTTATTTATTTTTAATTACTTTGCAAAAATTTCTAAACACGTTTTCGTTTTTTTTATTAAGAGGTATAGTGTGTAGAATTGATGCATATTTCTCAAGTTATTTATGAAAATGTTCAAAAATGTCAAATAACTTGGAAAATAAATTAGATGGTCTCGCTGATGACTTCACAATGGCTCTGCTCCTCGTGGCCTGCTGCCCTATGTTCCACATGCAGCGAGTGACGTCACCCCCCCGTCCCTCCCCCCCCTCCCCCCTCCTCCGTTCTTTAAAAGACGCAGAAAGAACAAGCAAGTGGGCTCTGTACTGCAGCTCTTGAGCGCTCCGAGGGATTCCGAGGTCACGAGCACTCACGAGATTCCCGGCTTGCTTTTCCAGAACTTTCTACATGGTATGTTAGCTTTCATAGCAAAAGGATTTGAGTATAGGATCAGGGAGGTTCTACTTCAGTTGTACCGTGTCTTGGTGAGACCACACCTGGAGTATTGTGTACAGTTCTGGTCTCCAAATCTGAGGAAGGACATTATTGCCATAGAGGGAGTGCAGAGAAGGTTCACCAGACTGATTCCTGGGATGTCAGGACTGTCTTATGAAGAAAGACTGGATAGACTTGGTTTATACTCTCTAGAATTTAGGAAATTGAGAGGCGATCTTATAGAAACTTACAAAATTCTTAAGGGGTTGGGCAGGCTAGATTCAGGAAGATTGTTCCCGATGTTGGGGAGGTCCAGGACAAGGGGTCACAACTTAAGGATAAGGGGAAAATTATTTAGGACCGAGATGAGAAGGACTTTTTTCACACAGAGAGTGGTGGGTCTCTGGAACTCTCTGCCACAGAGGGTAGTTGGGGCCAGTTTATTGGCTATATTTAAGAGGGAGTTAGATGTGGCCTTGTGGCTAAGGGGATCAGAGGGTATGGAGAGAAGGCAGGTACGGGATACTGAGTTAGATGATCAGCCATGATCATATTGAATGGCGGTGCAGGCTCGAAAGGCCGAATGGCCTACTCCTGCACCTAATTTCTATGTTTCTATGTCATTATATCACTTTGATGAAATAGGCTAAATGCTGACTTCCACATCTCTAAAGATGAGATTGAACTTCCGTGTTTTGGTTCAACTTCGAAAACATTGCATTTTTTGTTCTTTAAAGACTTTCCGGTGTCTCACTTAACTGTGCTGATTCTTAAAGATAACATTTAATTTCAAAGACAGCGCATTTTTAATTTTTAAATATACTAGACCAAGTGCAGACCCGTTGGGTCTGTTACCCCAACGCGCGGTTGCGAGGGAAGGGGGCGGCCGGAGGCGTCACACACATACTAACCAACCTCTCTCACACACACATACACACTAACCACCCCTCACACACACTAACCCATTGATATTATATTAATATTATTAATTCACTCCTTTTACTCCATGCCCTGCCCTATTCACTCACACAAAGCCCCCAATTCGCAGGCACGGAGGGGGAGGGGGAGGCACAGAGAGGGAAACAGGCACAGAGGGAGACACAGAGGCACAGAGAGGGAGACACGGAGGCACAGAGACGGAGACACGGAGGCACAGAGAGGGAGACAGAGGCACAGAGAGGGGCACGGAGGCACAGTGGGGGACACGGAGGCACACAGAGAGGGTCACAGAGGCACACAGAGAGCATCACGGAGGCACACAGAGAGGGACACGGAGGCACACAGAAAGGGACAGAGGCAGGGGAGCTTCCTGCCTTTTGGAGCTG
Organism: Raja brachyura; assembly: GCA_963514005.1. Next base: position 46,604,556 of record OY740802.1, on the reverse strand, counting down.
GGGTTTGTGATTCACGGCGTCTTTTGAGCGGGAGACCCTGCTGGTGCGAGCGGACTGGACGATCAAAAGCAGCAGAGAGCCAGCCGATCGAGAGAGAGAAGGGGAGAGAGAGGGGGGGGAGTGAGGGGAAGGGGAGAGGAGAGAGGGGAGGAGGGGAAGGGGGGGAGAGAGAGGGGGGGAGGGAGGGGAAGGGGAGAGGAGAGAGGGGAGGAGGGGAAGGGGGGGAGAAGGGAGGGGGGAGAAGGGAGGGGGGAGAAGGGAGGGGGGAGAGGGGTACGGCCACCCAGCAGCCATCGGCCTCAGAGTGAGCCTCAACTCCATGGCCTCACATCCTCGGCATTTCAGACCCCGAGTACGGGGAGGGTGGGGTGGGCTGGCGGGCGTGGGGGGGGCGGGATTGAAAGTGCAATGACAGTGTCCGGCCTTTACCCCGCACGCCCATCACCTTATCTCTTCTCCCGATCGGCAGAACATTTTGAGAACGGGGGGAAGTTTTGGAGTGGGCGGGCGGGCGGGCGTGGGAGTCAAGCTGTGGGCTTCTGACTCTCCGGAGTGCGCAGGGGATGGGAGGGGCGCGCAGGTGGGCAGGGCTTCGCGAGCTGCGCGAGCTGTGAATTCAGCGGAACTTATGTGGTGAAATTCAGCGCATGAGGAGTCGCTGCCCCACAACCTGTGGGCCTGGATTGGTCGGCATGTGGGCATTGTGACGTCAGCAGCTGGTAAGAGCTGTTTATATCTTAAAAATTGAGTTTTGTGATCAATTTTACTCCACATCTGGGGAAATAATTGACCAAGGAGTAGATGTGCGAATGCAAAAGTAAAATCGCTAGCAAAATGGAAAAAATGTCGACGTTTTTGAGTCCGGTTTGCGCGGAGTAATGAATCAAATGCAAAACGGCGTACACCCACACACACACACACACACACAGTTTTAAAAGTATATAGATAGATAGATTTCTAACGTTGCTTTTCCCCATTTGTTATTTTTTGTTATTTCCCGTTTTTTTCCCGGTACTAATTTCTTTACAATTTTAAAGGTTTGCGGTTATTTACTCCGCGAATTCTGACAGATATTTGACCGCTTTCAAAAAAAATCGCTGTTCAATTGGAAAACCCTCCCCTCTTTCCCTTCCCCCCCCCTTTCCCTCCCCCCACCTTCCCCTCCCCCCCTCTTTCCCTCCCCCCACTTTCCCTCCTCTCTCTTTTCATCCCCCCCTCTTTCCCTCCCCCCACTCTTTTCACCCCTTCCCCCCCAGAAACATAGAAAATATGTGCAGGAGTAGTCCATTCGGCCCTTTGAGCCTGCACCGCCATTCAATATGATCATGGCTGATCATCCAACTCAGTATCCCGTACCTGCCTTCTCTCCATACCCCCTGATCCCTTTAGCCACAAGGACCACATCTAACTCCCTCTTAATTATAGCCAATGAACTGGCCTCAACTACCTTCTGTGGCAGAGAATTCCAGAGAATCACCACTCTCTGTGTGAAAAATGTTTTTCGCATCTTGGTCCTAAAAGACTTCCCCCTTATCCTTAAACTGTGACCCCTTGTTCTGGTTCCCCAACATCGGGAACAATCTTCCTGCATCTAGCCTGTCCAACCCCTTAAGAATTTTGTACGTTTCTATAAGATCCCCCCTCAATCTTCTAAATTCTAGGAAGTACTTGCCGAGGCCAACTAATCTTTCTTCATATAAAAGTCCTGACATCCCAGGAATCAGTCTGTGGAACCTTCTCTGTACTCCCTCTATGGCAAGAATGTCTTTCCTCAGATTAGGAGACCAAAACTGTATGCAATACTCCAGGTGTGGTCTCACCAAGACCCTGTACAACTGCAGTAGAACCTCCCTGCTCCTATACTCAAATCCTTTTGCTATAATTGCTAACATCCCATTCACTTTCTTCACTACCTGCTGCACCTGCATGCCTACTTTCAATGACTGGTGTACCATGACACCCAGGTCTCGTTGCATCTCCCCTTTTCCTAATTGGCCACCATTTAAATAATTGTCTACTTTCCTGTTTTTGCCACCAAAGTGGATAACCTCACATTTATCCACATTATACTGCATCTGCCATGCATTTGCCCACTCACCCAAACCTATCCAAGTCACCTTGCAGTCTCCTAGCATCCTCCTCACAGCTAACACTGCCCCCCAGCTTCATGTCATCCGCAAACTTGGAGATGTTGCATTCAATTCCCTCGTCCAAATCATTAATATATATTGTAAATAGCTGGGTCCCAGCACTGAGCCTTGTGGTACCCCATTAGTCACTGCCTGCCATTCTGAAAAGGACCCGTTTACTCCTACTCTTTGATCCCTGTCTGCCAGCCAGTTCTCTATCCACATCAATACTGAACCCCCAATACCGTGTGCTTTAAGTGCTCGTATGTGGGACCTTGTCGAAAGCCTTCTGTAAGTCCAGATATAACACATCCACTGGTTCTCCCTTAAAAATTCTATAAGATTTGTCAGACATGATTTACCTTTCATAAATCCATGCTGACTTTGTCTAATGATTTCACCACTTTCCAAATGTGCTGCTATTCCATCTTTAATAACTGACACTAGCAGTTTCCCCACTACCGATGTTAGACTAACTGGTCTGTCGCACCCCATTTTCTTCCTCCCTCCCTTTTTAAAAAGTGGGGTTACATTAGCTACCCTCCAATCCTTAGGAACTACTTCAGAATCTAAAGAGTTTTGAAAAATTATCTCTAATGCATCCACTATTTCTGGGGCTACTTCCTTAAGTTCTCTGGGATGCAACCTATCTGGCCCTGGGGATTTATCGGCCTTTAATCCGTTCAATTTACCTAACACCACTTCCCGGCTAACCTGGATTTCACTCATTTCCATCTCATTTGACCCCTGGTCCCCTGGTATTTCCGGCATATTATTTATGTCTTCCTTGGTGAAGACAGAACCAAAGTAGTTATTCAATTGGTCTGCCATGTCCTTGTTCCCCATGATCAATTCACCTGTTTCTGACTGCAAGGGACCTACATTTGTTTTAATTAATCTTTTTCACTTCACATATCTATAAACACTTTTTCAGTCAGTTTTTATGTACCCTGCCAGTTTTCTTTCACAATCTATTTTCCCTTTCCTAATGAATCCCTTTGTCCTCGTCTTCTGGACTCTGAATTTCTCCCAGTCCTCTGGTAGGCTGCTTTTTCTGGCTAATTTGTATGCTTCATCTTTTGTTTTGATACTATCCCTGATTTCCCTTGTTATTCACGGATGTACTACCTTCCTGATCTATTCTTTTGCCAAACTGGGATGAACAATTTTTGTAGTTCATCCATGTAGTCTTTAAATGCGTACCCACTGTCAACCCTGTAAGAATCAATTGCCAGTCTATCTTGGCCAATTCACCTCATACCCTCAAAGTTACCTTTCTTTAAGTTTAGAACCCTTGTTTCTAAATTAATTATGTCACTCTGCATCCTAATGAAGAACTCAACCATATTATGGTCACTCATGCCCAAGGGGCCATACACAACAAGACTGTTAACTAACCCTTCCTCATTACTCAATACCCAGTCTAGAATAGCCTGCTCTCTCGTTGGTTCCTCTACATGTTGGTTTAGAAAACTATCCCGCATACATTCCAAGAAATCCTCTTCCTCAGCACCGCTGCCAATTTGATTCACCCAATCTATATGTAGATTGAAGTCACCCATTATAACTGTTTTACCTTTGTTGCACGCATTTCTAATTTCCTGTTTGATGCCATCCCCAACTCCACTACTACTGTTATGTGGCCTGTACACAACTCCCACTAGCATTTTCTGCCCCTTAGTATTTCGCAGCTCTAACCATATCGATTCCACATCCTCCAAGCTAATGTCCTTCCTTTCTATTGCGTTAATCTCCTCTCTAACCAGCAACGCTACCCCACCTCCTTTTCCTTTCTGTCTATTCCTCCTGAATATTGAATATCCCTGGATGTTCAGCTCCCAGCCTTGGTCACCCTGGAGCCATGTCTCCGTGATCCCAACTATATCATAGTCATTAATAACTATCTGCACATTCAACTCATCCACTTTATTACGAATGCTCCTTGCATTGAGACATAAAACCTTAAGGCCCTTTTTGATTTTTGCCCTGGATTTGTCTGCCTGCCACTATTAATTTCCACCTTGCTACCAATTGCTTCTACCCTCATCTTATACCCCTCTTTCTCTCTGCTCACATATTTAAGAAACCCACCACCTCTTATTTTCTGTTTATTATATTTTTCTTCTTTCCCCCCCACATGTTGGGTCAGAGTGCTTCCCTTCTCTGCCTCCTGCCTCACACACGGTCTACTTGCTTTCTCTACTTGAGCCCCTCCCCCCCAACCGTTCTAGTTTAAAGTCTCCCCAGTAGCCTTTGCAAATCTCCCCGCCAGGATATTGGTCCCCCTCGGGTTCAAGTGCAACCCGTCCTTTTTATACAGGTCACTCCCCAAAAGAGGTTCCAATGATTCACAAACTAGAATCCCTGCCCTCTGCACCAGTCATGCATTTATCCTCCACGTCGCTCCATTCCTACTCTCACTATCGCATGGCACAGGCAGTAATCCTGAGATTGTTACCTTCGCGGTCCTTCTACTTAACTCTCCTCCTAACTCCCTAAATTCACCTTTCAGGACCTCTTCTCTTTTTCTATCTATGTCATTGGTGTGTATATGTACCACAACCTCAGGCCCCTCTCCCTCCCATTTCAGGATATCTTGGACACGTTCAGACAAATCCCAGATCCTGACTATGTCCGCAGAATCGCCTATCTGACCCCATAACTATAGAGTCCCCTATTACTAATGCCCTGCTCTTCTTTTCCTTACCCTTCTGAGCAACAGGGCCGGTCTCTGTACTGGAGGCCCGGCCGCTGTTGCTACCCCTAGGTAGGCTGTCTCCCCCAACAGCACTCAAACAAGAATACTTATTGCCAAGGTGTACAGACATCGGTGTACTCTCTAGTCCCTGCCTCTGCCCCTTGCCCCTCCTAACCGTGACCCACGTGTCTGCTTCCTGTGGTCTTGGAGTGACCACCTCTCTGTAACTCCTCTCTATGAACTCCTCGCTCTCCCTGACCAGACGGAGGTCCTCGAGCTGCTACTCCAGGTTCCTAATACAGTCCCTTAGGAGCCCCATCTCGACACACCTGGCGCAGATTTGGAAGTCTGGAAGGCTTCCACATCTATGACCTATGACCTCCCACATCTGACATCCAGAACAGTAAACTGCCCTGGCCCTCATACCCAGGATATAATACAAAGTGCTGGAAGAAATCAGCAGGGATCTGACTCCCAGTCAGCGGCTTCCTCTAGTCCTCTTCCACCAATCAGCGGCTTCATCAAGCCCACGTTTTGAAATGCGAATGGAACGCTACAGATTTGGAACGTTACAGATTTGGAACGTTACAGATTTGGGTTCCGCCCACACCAACGGCTGCTGGGCCTCTGTCAAAACAAAGCCCCGCGCTCGGGTTTAAAGCTTACCGCTCGGACGTCACTCGTCCCACACCAACGGCTCCTGGGCCTCAGTCCCCCCCCTCCTCCCCCCCCCCCCCCTTTCTTGCGTTGTTACAAAAAGTTGAGGAAAAACAAGGTGTACAGAGTTGCTTATCGGTTACAATCTGAGGAGTATGATGATGCTACTGATTATGATATGCCAACGTACCAGCTAGCAACTGATCTTCTTCACAAAGACTTGGTCTGTTGCTAGAAATTGTAATTTATTTACCTGTTTGTTACGGACTTACAGCATATAATACAATAATATTAAAGTTCTGATCTTGAGAATATCACATTTTTTAATTTTCAAGGCAGTCTCTGTGTTTATTACTACTTCCATCACAACAGTAAATTTTGTAATTATCTACAATTAGGAAACTAACTAACTATATACTTAAATTTCAGTTCATCCAAGTAAGATGCTTCATATTTGTTTCAGAATGTTTCAATCTATAATAGCTGAAAATTTATTTCAGTTCTCTTAATTTTTAAGAAAGTTATGGGCTTTTGACTGTCCTTGATCACAACTTTTGAGTCAATTAAAAAGCAACGGAAACAAGATGCTAATTTCCAAGTATGAAAATGGCCATCACTTTTTAATACTAAAGATATGAAAGTGAATTAGGTATCAAATTAAAGTTGTTTTAATGCTTTATCTGATGGGGTAAATTACAGGCTTAATTTTTTAAATCTCAAAATTTTGTAACATTCCTACTCTTTCCCCCCCCCTCTTCCCCCTCTTTCCCCCTCCCCTCTTCCCCCTCTTTCCCCCTCCCCTCTTTCCCCCTCTCCCTCCCCTCTTCCCCCCCGCCCCCCCTTCCGCCTCTTTCTCTCTGCCACTCTCTCACTGCCCCTCTCTCTCTCTCTCTCTCCCCCTTTCTTCCCCCATTTCTCCCCTCCCCCTCTTCACCCCTCTTTCCCCCTCATCTTCCCCCCCACTCCCCTCCCCTCTTTCCCCACTCTTCTTCCCCCCCACTGTTTACCCCCCTCTTTCCCCCTTTCTTGCCCCCCCTCTCTCTCCCCTCTTCCCCCCTTGCCCCGTCTGCCTTTCTCTCCCTGCCCCTCTCTCTCTGCCCCCCTCTCACTGCATTTCTCTGCCTCTCTCTGCACCTCTCTCTCTCTCTCTGCCCCTCTCTCTCTTCCCCCTCTCTCTCTGCCTCTCTCTCTCTGCTTCCCCTCTCTCCCTCTCTATCTCTCTCTCTCTGCCCCCCCTCTCTCTCTCCCTCCCCCTCTCTCTCTCTGCCTCTCTCTCTCTCTCTCTCTGCCTCTCTCTCTCTCTGCCCCCCTCTTTCTCTTCCCCCTCTCTCTCTCTCTCTCTGCCCCCTCTCTCTCTCTCTCTTTCTGCCCCTCTTCCTCTCCCTGCCCCTCTCTCCGTGTCTCTGCTCCTCTCTTTGTGTCTCAGCCCCCTCTCTCTCTACTCCCCCTCCCTCTCTAGATACGCCTGTGGGTTGCATGAGTGGATAGGGTGGGGATGGGGTAAAAGGAGTGCAGAATAATATTAATATAATATCAAGGGAGTGGTTAGTGTGTGTGTGACGCCGAAGGTCGCCCCCACCGAGGGGACGGACCCAACGGGCCCCACTTGGTCTAGTATATATATATATATAAATATACACACGCAGATATACACACTCACACATGGTGGCTGTGGGGCCAGTCACCAGTCATTCAGGGAATGAGGGGCAAAGAATCAAAGAGAATGGAAGCTTGGTAGTTGGGTTTCTGTGGAAATAAAATAAACCTGCTTTTGCTTAGCCACCATGTTGTTGGGAGTGGAGGCCCCTGTACGAGTTGCTAGACACTGATCCTTGCCCTGCTGAGGTTGTCAGTTTTAAACTGATCTCCTTCATCCAGGTTTCTAATTTTAAACCATCCAAATCCTGAGGTTAAATCTAAATCAAAATGTCAAACAGGGCTGCGAGCAGGACATGCAATCCCTTTTCAGTGTGATGTGTTGGGAGGGTGCTCTGGTCCCTGGTGACAACCACAGTCATGATTTAACATGGAATAGTACAGCGCAGCCCACCGTGTCTGTGCCGAACATGATGGCAAGACTGTCACTTATCTTCCCGCACATAATCCCTATCCCTCCATTCCCTGCATATCCATGTACCTATCCAAAAGTCTATTAAATGCCACTAAACGATTGGGAAAATTAAGTTAAATCTTCATCCATTGCAAATAACGATGGGAAGTAGGAACTTCACGGCAGGTCCAGCAGTATCTTTGGGGAGACATCAAGAGTTCACCAGCGGTATGCTTTGCCAAGTAGTGAAAGGATTTCTGGTTTCCTCCTGCACTCCAAAGACATACATGTTTTTAGATTAATTGGCTTGGTGTAATTGTAAATTGTCCCTAGTGTGTGTGGGATAGCGTTAGTGTGTGGGGATTGCAGTTTGGTGTTGACTTGTTTCCACACTGGATCTCTGACCTCTAAACTAAACTAGAGGTCGAATCCAAAATGGAGGTAGAGAGAGGATAGAGAGTAGGAAACGTCTTCTTGGCAGCGAGATCTAAAACTAGAGGGTGCAGGGTGAGGTTTTCGAGGGGACCCGAGAAGAAATGTTTTTCACCAGGAGCATGGATGGAATCAGGAATCATGAGGGGCTATGGAGCAACGTATGCTCACACATTTAGGAAGTAACTCCACCAACAGCTGAACTGCCAAAGCAGAGCAGGCTACAGACCTATTGCTGGGAAATGGGATGATAGTTTTTTGTTACCTGTGAGGTACAGTGAAAAGATTTTTGTTCTCCAGTCAGCGGAAAGACTATGCTCGATTACAGTCGAGCCACTCGGCAGTGTACAGATACAGGAGAAAGGAAATAGAAACATAGAAAAATAGTTGCAGGAGTAGGCTATTCGGTCCTTCGAGCCAGCACCGCCATTCAATATGATCAAGGCTGATCATCTAAAATCAGTTCCACATTCCTGCTTTTTTCCCCCATACCCCTTGATTCCTTCAGCCCTAAGAGCTAAATCTAACTCTCTGTTGAAAACATCCAGTGAATTGGCCTCCACTGCCTTTTGTGGCAGTGAATTCCACAGATTCACAACTATCTGGGTGACATTTTTTTCCTCATCTTAGTCCTAAATGACCTATTCTAAAACTGTGACACCTGATCCTGGACTCCCTCAACATCGGGAACATTTTTCCTGCATCTAGCCTGTCCAATCCTTTAAGAATTGTATGTTTATAAAATAAGTTCTCCTAAGATGCAGTGAATACAAGCCCAGTCGACCCATTCTTTCATCATATGTCAGTCCCGCCATCCTGGGAATTAACCTGGTGAACTTACGCTGCACTCCCCCAATAGCAAGAATATCCTTCCTCAAATTAGGAGAGCAAAATTGCACAAAATACTCCAGATGCGATCTCACAACTGCAGGATCGCCTTGCTTTTAAACTCAAATCCTCTTGCAATGAAGGCCAACATGCCATTAGCTTTCTTCACTGCCTGCTTACTTTCAGTGACTGATGTACAAGAACACCCAGGTCTCATTGCACTTCCGCTTTTTCTAATCTGACACCATTCAGATCTGCCTTCTTGTTCTTGCCACCAAAGTGGGTAACGTCACATTTATCCACATTACACTGCATCTGCCATGCATCCGCCACTCACCAAACCTATCCAAGTCACCCTGTAGTCTCATAGCATCCTCCAATAAAGTTTATTGCAAGATGAAGTCCAATGAAGTCTGATTAAAGACAGTCCAAGGGTTTCCAATGAGGCCTCACTCCATTTGTTGATAGGACGGTTCAGTTGCCTGATAACAGCTGGGGAGAAACTGTCCCTGAATGTGGAGGTATTGTCTGCACGGGTACTCAGTGGTTGGCATGGACATATGGGCTGAAGGGCCGGTTCTATGTGAGGTGTGACTCCAGGACCATGTATGTAGAGTGGGGGGTGAGATGCAGCATCAGCACCACCTCCCTCAACCCGGCCAGGGGTCTGATGGGTCAGTGACGTCAGGGCGAGCGATGACGCCAATAGTGGTCGAGGCAGTGACGTCATGCGACAGGAACGCAGGCCGTGAATGGTGACGTCAGACGTCTGTGCTGGCGGGCACGCGCGGGCGGTGACGTCAGACGCAGCGGGCACGGCGAGCGGTGACGTCAGACGCAGCGGGCACGCGCGGGCCGTGAGGTGCTGCGCGCCCCCGCGCCGCCGCCATGTTTGCCGAGTGAGCATCGGGCGGGAGCGGGACGGCAGCCGGGTGTCCGCTCGCTTCACCCTCACCCTCACCCCACGCCCACCCCGCCTGCACCGTGTTGGTAAAAATAATTAAATCCCTGTCACTGGTAAGGGCTTCGGTAATGCGGCCGCTGTGACCGGTCTGTCCGTCCGTCGCTTCATCTTCTCATTGGAAATAAACTCAAGCAGTGTGGCTTTCGATCGCAACTAGGCCGCACCCGCCGCCCCGCCGCCTGCACCGCACCCCGTTAACGTGGGGATTGTGGTTCAATGTCCACCTCCCCTCAGCAGCCGCGCCATCAGCGGACAAAGAGTCTGCGGCTGCTGCAAGGAGGAGGCGCTGGGCGGCACCGCGCTCCTCCCAGCGGCCGGCCCAAGCCACCCAGCCCTGCCCGGCCTAGGCCTCCAACCCAGGCTCCCGGCTCAGCCCAGCCCGGCTCAGCCCAGCCCGGCCCAGCCCAGCCCAGCCCAGTCCCGAGCTCGGCGTGGCCTCTGCCTCATGTATGGCAACGCCGCACATGCACCTTGCTGTTTACCCCTTGAACCAACATTCATGCACTGGCCACTGTTCGAGGTTCAGAATGTGTGTGTCTCATAATCTACAGGTATTTAAGTGGTTTAATTTGTGGACGCTGCAGCCCCTTTTGAAAAGTCGAGAGGACTGTTGTGTGGTGGTCATGGTATGGATCTCATGCGTTGGATCAGAAGCGCCAGCAGAGTAGATTCACTACGTGTGGAACAAATTGGACGCTTAGTTTGTTGTTTAAAACAGTCTGTGAACAATAAATTAGAAGTAGAGAACGTCGAATAAGAAGAGAGTTGATAAATCTTAATTGTTGGTCGATTGGTCGGGTTTGTGTTTTAATTCCGATTTTTATCAGCTGGGACAATTCACAATTCACATTTAATATTGCATTTCCTTCATGTAGGGTCTTGCAATAACATGAACTTTGTACTTTGGCTTACAAGTTTATCCATGGGGCAGTTTTGATTACTTAGTCTGTACAGTAGGTGGTGTTATGCAAATGATATATTGTTATGGTTTTTGTTGTTAGATTATTTTATTTGGCTTTTTTCTTATGTTACTAGATTATTTAAAATAATGTTTTATGATTGATTTTCTGAGAATTTTATGAGTTAAGGATCCCAAATTGCAGTAACATCGATGCCTTTGTACTACTTGGTATAACTACTGCTGAGATGTCTCACTGTTGGAGATTGGTGCAGAGCTAACAATATTGCCATACTAAAGATGTCACACTGCAGACTTTTTACAACTGAGGTGTACTATGGAAACCAGTGGTGATTGCAGAGTAATGTAAGTGCAGTTGGATGCAGCAATTGCCTTTGCATCCCAACATAGTCTGTCCGCCCAGAGGGTGAGTCTTGACTGTTGGGGTTGTGAATGATTGCTGTAGTTTCAGATGCACATTTAAAATCAGCTGTGGTGTGGCAAGTGATAATTTGCATTAGCGGGGGCGAGGGTGCAGATGTTTCTAACTTTTGGAAGACATCTTCATAGTTTGTATAATATGCAGGCATGGCAAAAGCTGCAAGTCATTTGAAGCCTAAAAGTTCATGTAATCTCTTGGAAAATCCTAACTGGTACATTTTGAGAAGATATTTGGCCAGTCATAACTGGCTCAATTTGATGGAGCTGCATCTCAGGTTAATTCTAGGCCATAATTGGGTGCATAGACTTTCAAGAGCAGCAGCCGGGTGAGCTGCTTCCATAGTATCTGGTGGTTTGTATTCTCTAGGTTGCCCTTATTCAATGCTGTGCTCCTTTTGCAGGATTTTGGGATTTGTGGAGCTTTCTACCAGACCTAGATTACTGTGTGAATCCGGTGGACCTCATAGGAATTTTACAGGCTAGTCACAAAGGCATTTTCAAACTTCAGTTTTGGGCCTGTGCATGCATCATTATTGTAGGTGGTTGATCAACCTCAAAGCAGAATTGGATGTACTTGATGTGGTACAGAGCAAAAAGGCGTTAATTGGAGGTCACAGGCACAGGGACATGGGCTGAATAACCTTATGATTGGAAACAAATTATGGTTTTCTATAGAGTCTGATGAGGACATCATGTGCATGTCATGGGCTAATGCGTCCAGTCATGAAAGTTGATCAACCCATGATGGTATGTCGGCCCAAGCACAACTCTCACATCCAATTTTGCATTGAAGCTTGAGCACATTAATAGGAAGGTAACTTCTGTTTCACTAACTTTGAGGAAGTTGAGTGATCCATTGGAATTCGTAGCCCAATTGTACAGGGGGTTTCAAGTTGGGTTGTGTCACCATTCTATTTCAGTTAGGTTTGTGGAACATTTCGGGCCTTATCTCAAACAAGTAAATCAAAGTAATATTGTTTTCTGAATGTTAACTGGTACTAGTAAGACTTGATAAATCAAACAAATAAATAGTTTTTTAGAATGATCAAATCGGCATACAAGAAGTCATGATTACTAATGATAATGTGTTTGAAAGAACAATCACTATTTTTATTTTACATTTATATTTTATCACGTGTTGTTGGTTATTGTTCCTTTACGAAAATCTTTACCCTGCAGAATTTTCCTAACTATTTAGGTGAAAGGAAAATGGTATTTAGATAAAGTTGTACGTTTAAAATGTGATTTGCTTTTTTTGGAAGTAGAACTGGTTGTTGGATTTGTGCAATTTTGTGGTTCTTGAATACAGATGTTGTCAGGTACTTTGTTTGAGGAACTGGCAAAGGTGTTTATTCAGCATTCAAGTGACCTTTAATTTACACAAAGGTGTCGCAGTCCATTTAGTTGTGGATTTACAGTTGACTAGAGGTTATGTAATTACAAAGAGGTTCTACAGTCCTCTCCTGTCCTGGGTGCAGCTTGTAAAATCCCTGGCCTCTCATTTTTTTCACCTGTTGAGGAACTAGTTTTCTGACTAGTGTTCCTGCTGGGATTGTTGGATTGGTGCATGATTTGCCAACACATTTAAAGGTGTTTATTTCAGAAGCAAGCCATTTCATTAGTCTCCCTGTGCAGAATATTGTTGTGCTCAAATTTGACCCCAAAGTATTTAGGATGAACATTTTCCCATTACATTTGCACATGCTAAAGTAATAAGTGATTATTATTGGGGAGAATGATGTGTGTGAATTGTTTGGAATTCTGTTGTAAACTTACTTTTCCCATCCAGCTTTTTTTTAGGCGTATAATCCTGACCACGTGAATTATTTTGGTCCATTTCTGCTTTCTAACTTGCTGACAAGTGGCTTTGAAAGCTAGAGGAGGTATGTGCTGAATTATTTAGAATGACTTTCAAGCTTTGATGTGACTTACACAGGGGATGCTTTTAATTGTAGTTGATGTAAGGTCTAAGCTTTGTAATGAAAAAGAACTGCTGCAAATATGAAATGATTCAACAAATAGAATAGATTTTAACTTCACTCAATCAATGACAGGTCATGACATTTCCTTCCAGAAAAAAATACACATTTCCTGAATTAAAGTAAAATAACATTCTGTGATTTAAAAAAAATGCTTTATCTTAATCTGATTATATAAATGCTCACGATTGGAGTACTAAAAAAGTGCCGACTAGGAAAATTCATTCTGGAAATTTGTGATTCTAAACTAAGTTAAATCAAATTCCTATAACATCAAATAAATTTTAAAATGTTATATAATTTACTGGTGGGCTAGAACCCTAACCACTTCATACATTAAGAGCCTGATATTGGGAGGGATTTCTGCCAGTTATTTAAACATCTAAATGCTCATTTCTCATGCATTAGATAATTATCAAAGTGACATTTGTCACTTATTTTCCTTCCCTTTTGCTCCCATAATATCAAAATAAAGCAATTTTTATATATAAGAAATATTAAATCCAACTGCACTTTACTATTTCATTCACGACAGGCTGGTCTCCTTAATTCTACCACCCCGCCTTCACTTCTCCTCATAGAGGTTACCCAGAATTGTACCAGTTCTGACCTTGTGTGTTAACTCCAACATTCACTGAGCTAGATACTGGATGAAGGCTCTTTGTTTGCTGCCATGGTCTTTGGTTGTCTTAGTCTGTGAACAGGGCAAAATTGCAAAGCTCAACAGTTGACAGTTTGCTGTTTAATTAAAGTGAATGGTTGAAGCTTAATATAGCTTAAATTTGCAAGTGTAACATGCAAGGTACTTGTAGTTTTAAATTGTAACATGTTCTATATGTATGAGAACTAAGAAAAATAAAAATAATTTCAACTTTTTATGCAAAGATAATTTTTGCATGAATAGTCACAGCATTTGAAAATATAAAGCAAATGTAATCTTTGAATTGCATTTGAAATGTTTTATGAGCCAAATTTAGTTGTGGATTGGTTATTTATTGTATATGGTTTTCCTCTTTTTTTCTAAGAACATAAAATTTGTTCCTTTCACTATCTAGAAAAAAATTGTACTTGCGGGAAAGGTCCAAAATTCAATATAAGCTTGTATTTTTTAAGATGTGTTTCTAAGCAAATCCAACTTTGTAATGAATAATTATTAGGGTAGTGTAGTAGGGAATTGTTTTTTTGAGAAAGCACTTTGTTCGCAGAAGTGGCTGTTGGATTGCGTTGATGGTTTTCTAGATTGTTGTGGAATTAGTTTTCTGCTGTTGTTAAATGCATGTGAATGCATTTATGACCAGTTTTCCAATGATACAAACACTTGTATGTACAGCTTCCGGAGCACCATTTTTGCTACTATGTCAAAAAAAAGAGAAATATTTGGAACTGAGAGTTTTAGATTGAAGTGATGTGGTTTAAGAAGTCTCACATTGCTGTGTTACAGAATACATTTTAACATGCAAGGTACTTGAATGATGGGGAAAATGATCAAAATGGTTTTCCTTTTGTTTAAAAATGACTGTCAGGACCTTCTTATTCAGAGCAAGTAGCTTTGGAAGCATTTTGTCGAAGCATGGATTTGGAGTGTTCTCAAGGATTTGTTTGGCAATGTATAAAGTAACAAGTTTACTGTGAAACAAATTAAGATTATAATTTAATTTTCTGGCATTGTTGGAGTTCATGTTACTTATGCTGGCGATAAAATTGCAAGATTCTACTTTCTGTGAACGATGTGGTTTACAAATTTGTACTGTTTTGTGAAAATAAATTGCAATTATGTTTTTTCTGATCAAATTTCAGATATTTGTATTCAAGATCTAAAACAATTTAGCACAGAAATTCTTATTGGTTTATAATATGTTGAACCTTGCAGTAATTGTGTAAGAGTCTGCTTAGGATATTGTCCAAACTATTGCAATGTAATAATAAGGGATTTTGTATAGCTCCGTTTTTAATGTTCATGTTATTCTTGAAAATATTCTATTAATCTCAATTAGATTTTCCAGTTGTGTAAAGCTTGCATCGATTCTTTGGTTACAAATTAGTTACTTCCAAAATGTCCCATAATGACTTGCCTTTGAGGTCTTGTTTTGCAATGGTATTTAATTTCAGACTTGCTATCCTGTCTTCAGAATTGGTTAAATATAGTCAGTTTATTATGGTTGGTGATTATAATTTTTTTTAAACATCAGTACTCTTGGACGTTATACATTGTTTGGAATTGTGTTCATAATGGCATTAATCACATCCGATAAGATGTGATTTCCGTAGAGTGCTTTAGTCTTTGAGTTGTGCACGAGGAAAGGAATATGATCTCTGGTCATTTTATTAGCACCAAAAATGTGATAATGATGCTTCTTATTTGGTGTAAAAAATCATTGGACCAGAATTTACTTTGGCATTGTGCATTTGTTTTGTTTTCAATTGCTTTTGAGATTTGCAGTTAGTTGATTAGAAAGACACCCACATCATTTGTAGGTTCTCAAGTAAATGTTTGTGTTATTTTTCATCTTGAGTCACCTTGTAGTAATTGATTGAATCCGATTATATATTTTTGGAATCTTAGCTAGATTATCTGTGCCTTGATTGTGTTGTGGCAACTGATGTTTCATTTCACCTGGGTAAACATTTCTTGATGTGGTTGTGGTTCTGGTTCCACTCCACAGACCTGAGTGAATAATCTAGGTTGACACCATTGCAACATTGAGGGAATGCTGCTGTATTGTCAGAGATGCTTTCAAGGGGGGGTGATCAGCTGATTCTGCTGGCCTCGTTCTCATATTATCAGCCCATATAGGAGGCCCATCGGCCCATCGAATTAATGCTGGGACGGAACAATACTTTCAATCCCATTCCCCTACAAACATTTTTCTCATGCATGTCAACTCTTCTTCTCTACCTTCTTCTCCCACTCCCACCACCCACCTGCGCTAGGGAAGTCAATTCTGTTAACAACCTACATGTCTTTGGGATGTAGAAGGTAGCTGTAGGATTTCCAGATAGCTTCAGGGGAAACTCCACATCGATAACATGGGAAGTTGGGATCACACCCATGTGTTTAGTTCTGTAGGGCAGCAGCATTGCCTTCTGCACCACTGCCACTCTTCCTTTAAGTTTCAACACAATACACCATACAGGTGTTTTGGATGTATGAGCTGAAGAAATAACCCGACCCAAAACGTCATCTATCCATGTTCTCTAAATATGCTGCCTGGCCCACTGAGTTACTCCAGCACTTTGTGACTCCAGTTGTACAAGCGGGTCACATTCCGTGTCATTGGTGATGAATCTTGTAGAACACCAGGTGACTGGCGAATGATAGTACTCTATTACAAAGTGTTGGCAGCATTGTATCTTCCAAAGCCTGTCATAAAGTTTTGTATGCAATATGTTTACCTTTAATCAGAGCCACAAGAACAGATGAGTTTGTAACTGTGGTTTGTTGGAACGTTCTATGCTGCATTATTGTGGTAGTTGCATTTCAAAAGAGATTTCTCTAGCTGTGAAGTGTTTGAAATCCCGAGGCTGCTCAATTTACTGCATACATGTTGCAGTTAGACACAAAATGCTCAAGTAACTCAGCGAGACAGAGCACCTTTCGTTATGAAAGGTCTCGACCCGAAACGTCACCATTTCCTTCTCTCCAGAGATGCTGCCAGTCCCGCTGAGTCACTCCAGCATTTTGTGTCTACCTTTGATTTAAACAAGCATCTGCAGTTCTTTTGCATACATGTTGCAGTGTTCGCTGTAGAACATATTTTATCTTGGCTCAATGTTGCTAAGTTTAGTGAAAGCTTGTAACAACGCAGTGAAAATCTATTAGAAACTATGATGCTCAAATTATCCAGTGTAACTCACACTGACAATTGTGTCATTCTGCCTTTAAAAAGCAAGTTCAGACTGCGTATGGCTGAGGTGCGCACTACAGCAAGGGGTAGTGGTTGTATTCCATGGCGTGATCGCTGCAAATAGGTCACTCCGTTGTTTTGAAGTGGAGCAGCATTCAGTGTTTGGATGTCCTAGCTCTGCTGTCACAAGTCATTACTCAATCTGCATGACTTAACCATAAAGATCTGATAGTACTTTCATAAATCTGCCGGTAGGCCAATAATTTGACACGATGCAACCAGCATAACTGTGGTGTCACTTTGATCTAATATGAAAATATTATTGTGCGGTATTTTTGATTGTCCCAATAAGTACCTGGAACATTAGGCACTTTGAAAATCTACCTTCACTCAGCCCATGTCTCAGAGGCACAAATTGAACAATTCAAGTGGATACACAAACACTTTGTGCACTGATTATTTGGCCTTGGGGAAATCCTTGTGATATCAATAATCTGAAAGGAAATTTGGTCACACCTGTTATAAAATTAAGGAAAACATGAGTAAATATTGTCTGGTTTCAACTAAAGATGTCAAGTTATTATCTTCCTTTACAAGAATAGGTTTATGAGACTTGACCTATTTTTCCAATAGATTGCATCACAGATGGAGGCCAGTTTCTCATTGTTTTCTATTCATGCGGCTATCTTTTTCAATTCCTTTTTCTTGCATGTCATTTTTTAAAGATATTTTATACTCGCATATTGTAGATTAACTTTGGAAGTCGGCTTTAAAACTAAGTACTTAATGAGAAAATATTTGAACATGGCCCTTTTTTTACAGTCTTCCTGTTCTATATAATCAGGTAAGTTTCTAATAAGGGAGGAGAGAATTGACATACTTTAGAGAGGGTTTGGTGTTCAGGAAAGGGATCTGTTTTACAGGGTTACAGCAGAAAGCTGAGAGCTATTGTCCTCAAAAGTAATGGAGAGAAAGTTACTTCTGTATGATACATCTGTCGCCGAAAGATGCATTTATAGGCTTCACACATAGTTCGCAGAAGGAAGGTTTCTTAATTTTGCCACAACTAACCATTAGGGACAGATTTTAAAAAAAGCTATATATGACCCCTGGTGTCTATCAGGTTTTCAGCTGAAGCACGGTTAGATAGCTTGTTGTTACCCCGGGTAGACAGATGCCAGATTCATAGAAAGGATCCCTCCAATGTACAGGATGGGGAACTGTGTGATCTGAAGTTGAATGCCAAGGAGACCGGAGAATTCAATCACAACACTTGCATCATAAATCCAGGGTGGACACTTTCCATTGTATGTAAAGGCATTGTCAGAAATTTGACAAGATACATTAAGTTTTTAGAACTTTCAATTTTGTTTGTTCTCATTTACAATCAATACTTGGTTATTAAGGGAATCGAGGGAACTGTGGTATTGTAGAAAAGTAGTGCTGAGTGAGATTCTCTACTGTAGCCTATTGCTTATCTTTGTGTTCTGTTATAAAATGGAATAGTAGGAGCCATTTTAGGTGGTATGTCAAAGCTACATTATAAGGTATGCTAATATTTGTCTGAAGAAGGGTCTCGACCTGAAACGCCTGTTGCTTCTCTCCATAGATGCTGCCTCACCAGCTGAGTTTCTCCAGTATTTTTGTCTACCTAATTTCTCCATAGGTAATTCTTAAATGAAGCCTCGTGTAATGCACATTGTGGCTGAACAATTATCATTATTACAATCTGATCATGAGAATGCAATGAATATATTTCTATTGCTGTTCATTGGGGTGAGAATGGGTCTGGGAAAGTGGTTTAAGGAAAGATTACTTTAACTGCCAGCAATCACAGACAAGAAGTCTTATACATCCTGCATCATAACTGGGATAAGTATCTCACTCGTCCTGAGCATGTTTGCACTAATTCCTGACTGAAAACTTGCTGAGATGGAATCTGATTATTATCATTATTCAAGCACCTGTATGGCTTCATCTGCTTCTGCTTAAAAAATATACATATTTTTGGTTCTTTTGGGTCCTGAAATAATTGTGCATGTTAATTTTAATTTGAAGCTAATGATCAGCTATCTCCTGCATACACTGCATAAGCTTACACTGCATATTTTCATATTTTTCAAATTAATTAAATTGATATTTAAAGCTAAGCGTGAAGCTCCAGCGGAGTACTTTGGCACTGGGAATTATCATTAAACCCCACGCTTGGTCTCATTTAATCTCCATTGCCAATTTCCAATGATATGAGGGAACAAAGTACCTGCCAACCTCAAACTTTGCAGTAGTCAGTTTTTTAAATATTATTTCTGTTTTAATCTCTATGTTCGATGAATACTTTTAATGGTAGATTCACAGTTATGAGTAGTCCTTAATGAGATTCTTGTTTTTGATTTATGCTTGTGGGCGTGTTCGATATGTAGATATACCAACTCCTTCATGAAGGCTAGTGTTGTCATTTCAATTACCTTTCTCAAGAACATAAGGAAATAGGAGCAGGGATAGGTCACTAGCTCACCACTGGCATCATCCATGCCATTCAGTATCATGGCTGATCTGCCCCTCATCCTCCACATTTCTTGGGCCAGTTCCCCAAACCCTCAATGAGCTTTTCAATCCAGATTTTCAGTTTTGCTTGCTATATTGGATTTTGCCTGGTTAGTTTCTTGTGTTCATATAGTTAAAGTGGCTTGTGCAAAAGCTGCAGAGCAACAAGCTGAATTTAAAAAAAATGTTTCTTAGTCACTGTCGACTAAGTTCCAAATTATCATTGATCAAGAATTTAAAGTAACAATGACCTGCTATAAAATAACAAAGTAGTTTTAAAATCTTCCGTGATATAGCTTCCTAAAATGTTTATTTCACAAACACCAGGGAAATTAAGAAAATTACAATTAAGATAGGCATACAGCATGGGAACAGACCCATTGGCCCAACTTGTCCATGTTGACCAAGATACCCAATCTGCACTCGTCCTGTTGAATGCAGAGGATTGTTGAAGTGAATACTGATAACGAAACAATTCGATTGGAGTGATTTTTTTTCGTGGAATCCTGATTTTGTTGTTTTTATAACAATTTAATAATCATAAGTAGCAAATTCACCAGTGCGTTGATAAATAGTGGCCAAATGGTATAGAAAGCCAGTGTTTCTCTTTTGTAAAAGACATTGTCATTTGCCCTTGTTTCCATTTGTCCCGTATAACACGAGATAGATGGTTTCTAATTTAACATCTTGTTTTTTAAGCCATATCTAAATCTGATCAGTTTGGTGGAATGTTGCCAAAGTACTGTGTCCCCTATATCAAACAATTGATGATTAGGCATGATGTGCCTGGGGAGGCGAGCATTTTTTACGCCACCTGTTCAGACAAATACCTGAACTGTGCAGATAAGGGTTCTAGGTTACTCCTGAATACTGAATAGTTCAGATGATTGAAGCTGATGGCTCAGCTTATCTGGAAGGTCAAAACGTTTCTGGGCATACTCTAGCATAGCCACTTGATCAAAATCGGAGATGCACATCAACAGAATTAATGCCTTCAGGGGTAAAAGAGAACTGGGGCAAATGTTTTTGAAATATTTCAAATGGATAGAAATGTAGATGTTTCTGATTAGATTTCTTTCTGCATTTTAATACTGGTTGGATTTGGAGGCTTGTTATTAAGATATTGGAATTATAGTAATCTAAAATTTTAGAGGAGATACAGGGTTAAAGCTGTGTAATGTGCGAAGCTGTGAGGAATTGTGAAATGTTTAGTTTGTACTGATTCTGCAAGATGCAGTCTTGTGTGGTGACGTTTGTATACACGGCAACAGTCTGATTGCATTCTTTATTGCAGACATTGATTTGTCATCCCGTTTATTCTTTCTGCAGTCTGTAAAGTTGATTTAAATTGGTTGACAACAGGATTGGCTGGTTCTCCTCAGCTGCTTAAGGGAAACACCTCTGTTTTGGTCACAGGTAAGATTCTCTTCTGTAAAGGTTGTTTAGAGGTTTAAGCCTTCTAAAGGCTTCATGGTAGTTGAACCTCATTTTGAGCTGCAATACTGAAATTTACAGTTTCTAAATAGTATTCAAAAATAGCATAGCCTTCAGGATCATTTTGGCTTAAATAAAGTATTTCAGTTCTTTTGTTCTTTTGGTTTCTGTAGTTGACACTTTAAAAAAAAAAGACAATTGAGACTTGACCACTTTTAGGCTAGCTATTGGCTTGAAGGTTGAATGGTATGTTGGATTAAAACTTTGGCTCTCTGCATCATTGTTACTCGAATGCATTGGTTTTACAGCACCATTGATCATATTTAAAATTTGTAGAATTGGCTTTTACCATTGTAAGCACAATTCAAAAATATTTATCAAGTAAACTTAATTCAAGAGTTTGTTGTACTTCATGTTTGAAAAATAATTTAAAATATATTACTCTTTACAAGCTGAAATTGTTTTCCTGATTTAAAACAAGTTGCAGTTTGAACAAGCTAAACTGTATTCATATAGATATTGGCATATCTATAAAGTTTGACATGAAAACAATCATCTGAACATACAGTTCCACATTACATGTATTGTTTGGACCCAATCTCAATGTCACCTCTCTGTCTTTGCACTGCCTCTTACTTCATCTGATATCCAATATTGGATGAGAAGAACTTTGTTTCTGACCACCGCTACCTCCTCCATTTACACTCTTACGATTATGGTTTTGTGAATCTTCTTCACCAAAGCTGCACACTACCGCCTCTTGGAGTAACACACTTTCTACGCTATTCCCAATGTGGTTTTCTTTTCAATACTGTCCCAGCAGAGCCCTCTTATTCTGCCCTTTTGTCGAATTGAGCTTGGAAACAAGTCTTATCTAACTCTACCACCTCCTCCATTCACTCTCCCCGATAATCAATCCCAGCTCTGGCCCCAGATGTTAAGAGATGGTCATTACATTCAAATACCATTGATTTGCCATTTCCTCCTTTATATCAATAATTCCTCCAGTTCTGTGAAATGCTTTCCCTTCCTCCTCCATCTTTTCTCTTCTCCCCTCCACCCCTCCATGCTCCTCTCTTTCCTCCCCTAACCCTTGTTCTTCTGTCCCTCCATCTTCTCCCTCCTCTCTTGCCTCCGCCAGTGCTCTTCCCTCTCTCCCCTCCACTGGCCCTCTGTCACCTCGCCCACCCTCACTACCCTGAACTTCCGCCCCTAACCTCCCTAATCCACTGCTGCCGATCCTTCGGTTTTACCCTCCAGCCCTTTGTGATCAAGCTACTAGTTTTGGATCTGAAACTCCTTAAATTATATGCTCTTAAATTTCACCTGAATATGTTTGTATGGACAGCCTGGGAAGTATTTTGTTAAATGTACAACTTGGAGCAGTGAATTGATTCATTATTGTATCTTAATTAAATTGCTATGTAATTAAATTTTAGGTCATGTATTTATGCACGTTGGACTGAAATTAATGTAGTGTTTGTTAAAATCCATTCTAAATCGTGGCTTCTGTGCACAGATGGTTTTTTTGTGATGGCTTTTTGTATGCTAAGTACGTTTTACATTCTGGTTAGGCTGGTATTGTTCTAACAAGTCTGATGGAGTTCGTGCCTTTTTCATCAACAGGTGGTTGTTGTTGATTGGGTTCAGCATGGCCGTGGTCATCCGCTTGCAGGGTCTCCCCATTGTGGCGGGGACAATGGATATCCGCCATTTCTTCTCTGGATTAACCATTCCTGATGGTGGCGTGCATATTGTAGGTGGTGAACTTGGTGAGGCTTTCATCGTTTTCTCCACAGATGAAGATGCGCGGCTTGGTATGATGCGTGGTGGGGGCACGATTAAAGGATCTAAAGTATCACTGCTGCTGAGTAGTAAAAATGAAATGCAGAATATGATTGAGCTCAGTCGTAGACGTTTTGAGACTGGTAATGTCGATATGCCTCTGGTGGGGTCCAGTCGGCCAGGCCCACCTACCAATATTAGTCTGAGTGGAAGGGGTAACTTGCCTACTACTATGGCTAATCTAAACACTCCCACTATGGTTACTACAGCTTCCTCGATACATGAAAGCCTAGGCAATAAGAATGTGCCTACCTTTTCTGCAGCCAGTATTGGAAGCTCCAGTCTCAATCCCACTTTTAGCAGCCCTGGGTTTAGTATGGGTTCAACCATGACCAGCAGTATGCCGCCATTAAATACTATAAACTCTGTACCACCTCTGCCACCACTTCCTCCTTTACCTACAATGTCGTCACTACCGCCTATGCCTTCAATTCCTCCGATTGGTATTTTGCCAACACTGCCACCAGTGCCTCCCCTTCCTCCCATAGCTCCCCTTGCTCCTATTCCCCCAATGCCACCTATACCCCCTATACCAAGCCTGCCACCAATGCCTCTGAGTGCAGGGAGCACACATCCTCTAGGAAGCTCTGGGCCCAGTGGAATGAATGGCTCTGGATCTGCCTTGGGCATCAGTAGTAGCCTAGGGTCCTTGTATATGGGGCCTATGGGTTCGTTGAACCCCATCCACCCCTTGAATTCTCACAGTTCCATCAATAAAGGACCGCCTCCAATTAATCCAGATGACTTGTATGTCCATGTTTATGGCATGCCATTCACAGCAATGGAATCGGATGCAAGAGATTTCTTTCATGGACTTCGAATTGATGCAGTACACATGATGAAAGACCACTTGGGACGCAATAACAGAGATGCTATGGTGAAGTTTTATGGCCCTTCCGACACTTTTGAAGCTCTGAAACGACATGGAAAAATGATGATGGGACAGCGATTTGCCAATGTGTTCCCGGCAACAGAGAGACAATGGTTGAATGCTGTAATTGGCTTTAATGCACCTAAAAGCATGGGACCCCCACCAAGCATAGGGCATTATGGACAAAACCTGCAGCCCTTTCACACATCTCGGTCTGAATCTCCAAGCCGACGCGAACGATCACGATCACGCTCTCCCCACGAGAAGGAATTCTGTGTCTATTTGAAAGGCTTACCATACGAAGCTGAAAACAAGCACATCATGGAATTCTTTAACAAGTTGGAGCTCATCGAGGATAGCATCTACATAGCTTATGGACCAAATGGAAGAGCAACTGGTGAAGGGTTTGTGGAATTTAAAAATCCCACCGACTATCAAGCAGCATTGTGTCGCCACAAGCAGTACATGGGCAGTCGCTTCATCCAGGTGCATCCTATTACCAAAAAAGCAATGTTAGAAAAACTGGAAATCATTCAGAAAAGAACACACAATTTTGTGCAGAGTGAGCAAAAGAGAGAAGTAACCATGAAAACCGAAGAAGGGTGCGGTTCACCAAAATTATGTGGGCACCTGTGGAATATACCGTACAACGTAACAAAAAGTGATGTCTTCCAATTTCTGGAAGGTATTGGACTGGCAGAAAATGGCGTCCAGGTTCTTGTTGATTCCAATGGGCAAGGGGTGGGGCAAGCACTTGTGCAGTTCTTGAATGAAGAAGAAGCACAGAAAGCAGAACGACTACATCGCAAGAAATTAAATGGGCGCAATGCATTTCTCCAACTAATCACTTTCGAACAGAAGCAAGAAATGGAAACAAATCCACCTTTTCAATTCAAAGGTCAAAATAATCCAAACCAAGGGAGTCTTGACCATCCTTTCCTCTCAAGTGTTGGAGGAGAGAAAATGTTTTCTCCTGGTGGCAGTTCAGGTAATCTTAATGGACCTGCACCACCGTTCAACCCTGTTAGTAGCTTTAGTACATCCAGTAGTCTATTTGGTCCGGGAGCAGTTCTGTCATCAGGAGTGAGTGGGAGTGCTGGTGATGGTCCCGTGGGAGGGTCTCCCTTTGGGAGCAACAGTGCAAGTAACTTTCCAGCACTGGGTGTTGAGCCAAACTTTGGTGGCCCTCTCAGCGCCAACACTCCAACTGTGGTCAAAGTTCAAAATTTGCCCTTTAAAGTGTCAGTGGATGAAATACTGGATTTCTTTTATGGCTACCGTGTGATTCCTGACTCCGTGTGTCTGCAATTCAACGAACAAGGCATGCCCACAGGTGAAGCAATGGTTGCTTTTGAGTCTTGTGACGAAGCAATGTCAGCAGTTGTAGACCTCAGTGATAGACCGATGGGTTCTAGGAAAGTCAAGCTTGTCTTGGGATAACCCTGAATTTTAATGCCTGGGTCTCCTAGGCTTGCCTTTAGCACAGACAGTTACTACGGAGGTTGGCTGATGTTCTGACCTAAGATCTGAAAGTATTCAGCAGACTTTTTGACCCAGATAATTTTTAATCCAATGAAAATGTAGGCGTAAGTGGAAATTAAGTACATACCGCTGATAGCGTAGATCTAGCAGAATTGGATTTTTTCAGTGGATCCATGGAACTGTTAGCTTACTCGTACTGTAGGCAAACACAGATACATACTAGTTGCTAATACTCCGTTATTACAATGCAATTATTTTGATTTTCAGCAGCCTGACGGCTGAGTGGAACCAAGCTCTTTATGGTAGCACGTCAAGTGCAGATAACCCGTATGGAATTGATGCACAGAGCTAGTCTTAGGTTGGGCAGTTTTCTAACTGATGTAAATTATTGTATTTGTGTCCTTGGGGTATTATTGTCGGCTGTCAATAGATGCAGTGAAATAGTAGGAATTAGGGGATAAATCAGTTGAAAACTCAGTTCTTAATGTGCATGTTGACCCTCTTGTTCTGGGCATGGTATGTTTATTTTCTTTGAATCTTGGAGTTGGAGTGCAACCATTCTCTCTGATCTTTGTACATACATGGCAAACTGTGGGTTAAGTTGTTTCACTTGAGTTCAAAAGACACCTGCTAATATGTGGCCCTGGGTTTGACATTCAACTGTTTATAGAACATTACTAATGTGCTAGTTACCTAATTGTTCTGCTAGTACCCACACTGTTCTCGTCCATGCTGTAACAGTGATACGTTTGTTCAGAAAACTGAGAGGAATATTATTTTGAACAATACAGGCTACTGGTATTTAGGCGACCTGCTCAAGGATTTGGCCAGAATCAAACAATTAATCCTGGTGCATGGTGACAATTTTTTCTGCGTTAATACTTTTTTTTAATGCTCGTTGATTTATAAAATATATTAAAAAAATGCCTAAATAAAACCTACTCAAAGATCGGATTAATTCTTGGAACAATGTTTCATCTAAAGTTGAGTGGAAAATTTATTATCCTTTGGCACTAGAAAAGGTTGATTGTCTTCATACCAACATGCAGTGCTCGTAGAAATTTAGTGTAACTAGCATTTGAAATGTATTTGTAAGCAATTGTGCTGGATTTGTGCTGGGAAATGCTGTACAGTCTTGTTAATGACCCATAACTCAATCCTACTGTATCATATCGTAAGTTTTTTGTAAATGATACAAAATGAATCAGTAAGAGTGATGCCATTTTTAAGAGAAAATAGAACAATGCGTATTACTTGTTTGAATTTTTTGATGTTTTTTGCAAATGATGTTGAAAGTAGATCTGGAAATGTGTGCAACACTACACTGTATAGTGGGGGGGGAAGGACTTTATTGGTCTACTGAGCAATATCGAGGTCCCAGTACATTTTGGGGTTTTGGATCCCTGTGGTTTTAAGGTTTCAGTCTTAACGTACTGTGCCAATTTACTTTAAAGCATGGGACAGTGGGGTGGCATTTGGAGCCCATTGGTCTCTTTACAAGAGCACCAGTTCATACAGGATCTCAAAACTAGTGGGAAGTTTTAATTGGCAGTGGTAGCTAATGGCAAAGCTGCTCTCAGCTTCTGCTCGTCAATTCTCCAGTCAAATAACTCGACAGGTCAGTGCCCAAAATCTGCTCAGTGGGCTGATGTAAAAAGTTCCTATATACTACGTGTAAGAACTATTGTAAGAACTACATTGTTCTTTGTGTGATGGGATATCTGCAGATGCAACATATTAAGCGTCTTTGTATTTGGCATAGTTGCATTTAAAGGTTGACTTTGTAATTTGCAGACCGATGAATTTCACATTTACATCTGTTTGAGATCAGCAGGCAAAGTTTTGAACTTAACCATGATGTAAAAGAACAAGTTGTACATACACCTTTATCTTTTGCAGCTTTCTGTCAATAAAATGCATTCCGTGATAAATAAAGGAAACAGCTCCTTTTAGGTTTAGATGTAAAGCTTTGTGTTGCCTTTTTTTTATAAAAAGCCAGACAAATGGCATGTTTGTTGGCTATCTTTTTGATTATTGTATTTTGTGTGAAATAGTGACGATATTTTAGTGCACCAGATGGCCTGTTGAAAATGAAGTTGTCCAATACTGATTACAAGTTTGGGAGGATTATTAACCATCTGATTTCTCCCATTGATCACCTGTACTTAATTTGAATGGAAAGTAATAAGGTAATGTTTTATTTGAGTTTCTTCAATGATCGCCAGTGACAGTGATACTCCAGATGAAGAGTTTTATTGCTGTCCATCATTGGGTTGAGAAAATCAACTGAAGTGAGGGGAACGGGGAATTTCTCCGCCTATAATTAAATGTTTCTTTTTGTTTTGAAGTTTCATTTGTTGGCCTAGCATTGTTTCTCACTCCTGTTCACTAGCATCTCTTCAGTCTTAAGATCCCTTGAGTTCTGCTTAAGGAACAAAAGCCTATTTTTAGTTTAACCCTCACTTTTGTTGATGTCTAGGGAAGATTCGCTGATGTTAGGTTAATTTGATTTACCCTTTGAGGAATACTGACTACTTTGCCCTTCTGTTTACTTTTTTGCAGAGAGTATGCAATAGATAGAAACTCTTATCAAAATAGAATGAGCACATGTTTGTCTGGCTTGTCCTTGTATGCTATGATCTCAATTGACTTTCAATTTTCAAAGTTGTACATAATATTTACATTGACATTTTGTTTGCTGCTCTTGTATGATCCTTAAAATGCATATATAAAATGACAGAGTAACGTTACTTCATGTGTTTAAATTGCTTGTGTCTGATTTACTGTGTCTGCTCATTGACATTGCTGGAAAGACACTGGTGTGCTATCTCAACATTGTGCAGACCATTCTGCAGTTCCTGGTTCTCTCTTTGAATTAAAAGGCATTTTGTGCACCAGATAGTCTGGCTTCATTGCAAACCTTTTACATGATCATTCATTTGTTAATGATCCTTTGTTTGTGTGGAATACATTGGGTGTATCTCTCAAAGTCATTGCTTGTATTCTATATTTCATACAAAATCTGCTGATTTTGATCAGTTTTAAATAATTCCAAATGTATTTGTCTTTCTTATACTTCATCTATCTCTTTACAAACTGCCACAGAAAGATTTCATGGTATCATCTCATAAAAGTTGTTTTCTTTAATGATCTAGCTCTGGCTGACAATGCTAATTGTCTTTCTCATTAATGTGCAAAAGATGAAACAAATAAAGATGTAGTATTTCTCAATGTGGTGTGCCAATGGATTAAAAACTACTGTGGTAAAAGTGGCCATTTTGTGAATGAAACTCAACCGGATATTTTGCAAGAAGTACCATCTGATTATCGATGTTATGGTTGATTGGTGAGCTGTTTTGCGATTACATTAAACATCGTGAGCTGACAAGCCATTGACTTGCAATGACGAGTGTGGAGCTATTGGATCCACCGGAATGTTCCACATTAATCAGGTGCAAAGGTTGATGATATTTGTGTGGATGTTACTGAGGAATATTCTGACTATTCAGATTCTGTTCTTTTTATGTGCCACAGTTAGTTGCTGTCAACTCTGCCTTTGAATTTTGAGAACTTTGGTTCAGAGTTGGCTGCCGAGTACAGTTCCTACCACCTTGATTGCAAAGTCATTGTGCTGAGAGCTGGCAAAAGGTAGGTTGGTGTAGGTTTGCGGAAAGGAGTGGGTTAATAAAGTCAATGATAGAACGCTGATACGCACTTACATCTTGGACAGATGTTTTTAATCTCATTGTATATGGATGAAATTGTAAGCAGCTTTGCCACTGAAATAGTGGTAGGCTGCACCATACATAACAAACATTAAAAAGGAGTGGTTTGGATTGTTCCAGAGTGCATTAAGAATCTATCATGGAATGTAGAAGTGACAGCTACATCTGAGTTGGAATGAGTTTTTATTTGCCCTGAAGGACATTAGTGAATCAGTTGAATTTTTAGTCCAGTAACATTGCACGGTCATTTTCTCCTGGTGCCACTGCACAATTATGTTTGCATCACCTTAAGTCATATTGGGATTTGAAGTTACATGATGTACTTGTGCTTTCACTGTGTATCCTTTGGTTGGTTCTGAAGCATAATTTATGTTGATTCTGGTCAGGATACTCAGGAGAAGGAACGCATTGGTAGCTATTTTCATTTCAAGTCTTTGGCAACAATTTGCAGCCCTCCCATAAGATCTAATATTTCAATGTAAACTTTGGACTATGCATTTGAACATCTGAAGAACAAGTAAACAAATCTGTTATAGTCTGTGTCCTGACTTAAAAAGGGAAGTTTCCTGTTAACTGCCTTGTTTAAAATTCTCTTTTGTCATTGCTTAGTACATTTTCCCAACTCAATCATTCAGACACTGAAGACTTTTACCGACTTTTACAGAGTAGGGGAATTGAGGACCAGAGGACATAGGTTCAAGGTGAAAGGGAAAAGGTTTAATGGGAATCCAAGGGGTAGCTTTTTCACGCAGAGGGTGGTCTGTGTATGGAACAAGATGCCAGAGGAGGTAGTTGAGGGTGGGACTACCCCATCGTTTAAGAAACAGTTGGACAGGTACATGGATAGGACAGGCTTGGCGGGTAGCTGGGACATTGTTGGCCAGTGTGGGTGAGTTGGGCCGAAGGGTCGTTTCCACACTATGACTTCCGTCCTTACTATCAAAAAAATGGTGGGTATATGGAACGAGTTGCCAAAGAAGGTAGTTCAGGCAGGCACTATCACAACAATTAAAAGACATTTTGACAGATACATGGATACAAAAGGTGTGGAAGGATATGGGCCAAAGGAAGGCATTGGGACCAGTGTAGTTCGGGCATCTTGGGTGTTGTGGGCAAGTTAGGCTGAAGGGCCTGTTTCCATGCTACATGGCACTAATATCATTCTTCATGTCACCTGCATTTTTGCTAGTTATGCTTCCTACATTCACATAAACAACACTGAGGGTCCCAGCATCAATCCCTGCAGCATGCCACTTGTCACAGGCTTCCAGTCACAAACATAACCTTTGGGGGAAATCCAGCGGATGGTGGAGCCTGTACCATTTGGACTAGTCTCCCATGTGGTGCCTGTCAACAGCCTTCCATGAAGTTACCGAGATGGGAGATGATATGGAATTTATAAAATGCCATGCTGCTGAAACGTTAGAGCAAACCATTTTATGGTCCAGTAGCATCATTCTATTTTGATATTTTAAAACATTTCTAGTATTTGTCCACAAACATGTGAAACTTTTCTTCTAAATCTTCAGCTTCTTAAACTATTTCAGTGTCATTCACCCTTGAGTCATTATTACAAAATTTAATTCACTCTCGACTAAATATTCTTATGTTTTTTGGTAAATTTTGTCTTATTCTCCCTTGTGTATAATTTTATATATCATTTATTTTGTCACATGAGCAAAAAACATCAATTAACTCATTTCTTAAGTGTGCGTTTTATTTTTGGAACATTTTGGACCATCCTAAAAATATGGAAAAAAAGACGTTTATTTACCACTGGAGTTGGAAAATCATTCTATTAGAATGATTTAAAAAAAACTATTCCAACCCCATCAGTCCCATTAGTCTTTCAGGCTTTGATTACTGCAGTTTTTTTTTTCCTTTTACCATGGAGTATGTGATTTAATATATTAGTATCCAACTAATAACTTTTTATAACTCTCCCCCACGAAAGCTGACAATACCACTAAATATCAACTTTGGTAGCTAAATTGTTACACAAAGTAAAGTTACAGTTCAACAGTTGCCTACGGTGATCCTCCAGTGTTGGCATTTATAATTTTATGATCCCTCTAGCTTGTCTGGTCTTCCCTAAAAGGTTATATTACAGGAAATTTGGGAAATATCCTGCTACTTTGAAATTAGAAAATGTAGATTTTTTTAAATTTAGAGAGAAATAAAACATCAAATTTCCAGCTCCACTGCCATTAAAAGCAACAAGAGTTTACTGACCACTTTAATGGCAATGCCTTTTTAAGTATAGATAAAAAGATAAATCTCTGAATAAATTAAGTCATTCACCCCTCTAGTTTCATTCACTCCAAACTAATTTCATTCACCAGTTTAAGAGGCACTGCTGCACCATAATAACCTTACTACCCAAACTCTGGGCAGGAATCTATTTAGTAATTGCAACCTCCACACACATTTGTGCAGCAGAGATTAATCTTTGCATACTGTACACACTGCCAGCGTTTCTTTACAAGTAACTCCATGATCAACTCTTGTGCTCATCCAGTTGTGATCGCCAAACACATGCACCCAGGTTTCTCTGCAAAGTAAAACTCCCATCTGTCCTAACAGGTTTTTAACCCCAACCTTCAAACACAACCCCAACCTCATGTTAAAGCGAAATAACCAACTCTCTGTCCTATATACATCCTTCGTGTTTACTCTTGCCTGAGACTGGGGCAAGTTTTATTCAGCGTGGTGTCCTGATGTCATTGGCTTCCCTAGATGCGATTCCCAAGTCTCAATCATTCTTTGCCACCTTGTTCAGGTACCCATCCTTCACGTTACCATTGACAATGTTCAAATACTAATTTTAGTAACAGACCTCCTGACGAGCCTTTTAAAGGACGTGCTTCACCTCTGGAGCTGCAGTCGCTTGCAACGCTGATAGTTAATAAATGCAGTCTGATGAATTGTGATTAAAGTCCAGGAAATTGGAGAATTGGCATCCATTGGCAGGATCGACTCAGCCCCATCTTGTGCCTTTTTTCAGGAGCAAGAGCTCATTCTCCGACCAGCCCGTGTGTTATATACACCTGCGGCACTTGTGCTCGTCGTTCAATGGGGGGAGGGGGAACAGGACCTCATCCCTTGACTGGCTCAGTAGCTGCTTTGGCGATCATTTGAAACCAACGTACGCCGATGGCAAAACAAGTTAAACAGTAAATAAAATACCAATAAACTGGTTGGTTCGTTGGCGTGAGTTTTGCGTTTCATTGGTCAAGTCATCGATTTAAGTAAATGTACTCCGCCGTCGTCGATCTGTTGTATAGAAATAGTTCTCAACCGCTTGGTTTCCCTTTGGAGATGGGAATGCTACTACATACACAAAACTAAACCCACGCTATTCAACTGGTAATTGTCTCGATCACAGTGACCCCTCTACGTCTAGTTCTATACCGGACAGGACATATTGAGGATTCGAAGGTAAACTGCCCTCTACGTGATTTTCTCGGGCGGGGGCGGTAAGGTGGCGTTCTAGACGTCCTAGTTTGGATGCGAGTCTTTTCACAATTGCTGGAAATCTGAGACTCGCTGGAAATACATGTCAGTCAGCAACCGTAGTGAGAAGATCCCGGTGGCATAAACACTGCGTAAGAACGAACATTGGTGTGCAAGATCAATGAATGCGCTCTTACCTCGACTTGGAAATTGGGTGGGGGGAGGGGGAAGAGGATAAAAGATAGGGCTCGTCAGAACAACCAGCGACTACAGAGGCTGGAATCAGAAAATTACTGAATAAACTGAAAGAAGTCAGCAGGTCGCGCAGCATCTGAGAGGCGATAGGGATTGTCAACTTCCAGTCCTCATTGCAGGGGTTGGACCTGCAACATTGCCATTAGTTTCCCTAATTCACCAATGTAGAGTTCTAGCATTTTTATTAAAGTTCCCAAACAAAAGGTCGTAAGAGTTCCAACATGAAAGAACAGAGAGAGAGCGCGCAGACGATAAACAAAGTTACACCACAGCGAGCTTAGTGATTTCTGCCCAGTGGGTTGGGTATATTTTAAATTGCAGATCTGACGCTCGATTCTCATCGCCGTAAGTTTTTGTTTGGCTCACAAACCTTCCTGGCGTGTCTGTAGGTAACTGTGCCACTGGTCTGGCGTAAGCTT
Source organism: Raja brachyura (assembly GCA_963514005.1). The sequence goes on along the minus strand of OY740802.1, from coordinate 46,571,607 downwards.
GGTTATGTTTTCCCGAGTAGTGTACCGGGCTTGAGAAGGAAACCATCTCCACTCTCAGTAGCCATTTCCTCTTGCAGGAGCGCTAGCAGCATGAGACACTGCGACGTTTCACGCTATCTAGACTCCAGTACAAAAGAGATTAATGTTCCTATCAGCTTTCCACGCGCTCCCGCTCCCCATCTGGTTATTTTTTTTGCACGGCGTAAATCACATCCTGGAGGTGCTAATACAGAGACTTCCATCAGCGATAACAACAGGATGCAGAATCGCCAACTGGTTTAACTCAATAAAAAAAGCAAAGATTGACCTTGCCAATAGTTCCCGTCTAACACATGCATGTAAACAGAGGAAAGGTAATAGATGGGAAAGCATTCTCCCGTTCAACAGGAAGGCAATTATGGTGATGTAATTCCTTCAGTTGTAGATTAGGTAACCTGCATGACCTGTAGCAGTGAAACGATGACACACCGATAGAAGTGGGCATTACGTTTGAGGATTATGTTTTATGTAGCTGGTGACGTCCACTGATTTATCATAGCGTTTAAAATTCCCTTGATTATAGGTGACTTTATTTAATCTAAACGATGTACTGCTGTAGATTTCACTACAAATAACTGGCCTTGTCACTTATCACATGCCTTATCACTGACAAGTTACAACCTATGGAAACTGGAGCACAAAACAAAATTAGCTCCAAATAAATCAATAGTGGTGGAATAGTTCTTCCCAGACCCAGGGCAAGTTTACAGTGGGGGTTTCAGGAGATGATCAGACCACCATCTTTGGATATTAATGGTTTTTGTGCATGTTATAATTTTGAAGTTTGATATTGACAAACTTTGAAAACTAAAGAGTTGGAAGGGCTAAGGAATATATGGAATGTGAAACAGGCTGAGATATATGAGGAAAGTTAAAGTTAATAGACTTAATGGAGCAGTTTTAAAGATATGCAGGGGAAGATTTGGATTTATACTAAAAGCTTTGAAGGTGAGAAAGTGAGTTATTTTTTATGGAAAATGAGATCATTACTATAAACACAAAAGAGAGGTTACAATTAACCATCACAAATCCCTGGTTAGTCAACGGTTCAATGGTACTTTAGTGACACATGAATCCAAGTACAGTGAAATTCCTTTTGCATACAGTTCAATGACAATCCTAGTATACACTAGGCATGGTCATAGACAAGTAAATGAGTGTAGACGACACTGACTCAGTACACAAAAGCAACCAAGTTTTAGCTGCCATCTTGTACACTTCATGTCTGAAATTCAGACCCACCAGTCTAATACTTCCAAGTCTTGGAACTGTACTTAAGGAGAACTATAAAAACCTCTGAACCACGGTACCAAGATCTTTGAGAATTGTACAAGGGATAAGAAGTTTCCATTGTCTGGAGAGGAACAATGGTAGTCTACATGGACCGGAGAACGGTGAAGGCGTATTCAAAATAATGATGTCGTTCAGTGAATGTGGAGAGCTTTCCACTGCTCGGAGGACCAGTATCATTGAGGGGGGAGATTCTGAGAAATGTGTAAATCATAATTTAGGAAGACACAAGCTAATCAATAGTTACGTGGGCTATTTAAGGGAATATAATGTCAATTGAAAGGAGAAAGCCTTGGCAATTGAAGGGGAAATAAAAGTGAGTTGGATTTAAAGTTAAAGTTGGTGCAGTAGATAGGCAATGATACAAATTGTCAGATCCACATATGGTGATCATCAGCTTTTGTTCATTGAAGATCTATTTCAATGATGAATCCCTTCAGCATATCCCAATTGATCAAAAATAAATGGAAGCAATCTGCCTCACAACAAGATGATTTGATCTTTCACCTGAAGCTCTGATTTAGTTGACATATCTCTGGGCTTATTAAATATATTGAAACCAGCAAGGCATGTGGAGTAATACTATAAGTGTTTAAGAAACATTGAGACAGGTACAGGGATAGGATAGGGTTAGAGGGATATTGGCCAAATACAGGCAGGTGGGACTAGTGTAGATGAAACATATTGGTCAGTGTGGGTAAATTGGGCCGAAGGGCCTGTTTTCACGCTGTATCATTCTATGACACTGGAAGTAAAGTATGAAACAAGCAAGTGAGATTTACGTTGCTCCATCATATTGCCAACACTACCATAACCATGCTTGTGTGACATAGCATTACTTTGACAAACATTTAGTGCTAAATTTGAAAATCAGGTGTAACCTTGTCACTTCTTCTATCAATGATTCATCAGAAATTCACAGCATAGAAGGAGGCTTTCAGTCCAAAAGGTGGTGAGTCCAACACCAGTCCATAGCACTTGATCAGTGGTCAGATACAGGCAGGGATTTTAATTTCCCAACCACCCTTTCAGGCAGCGAGCACTTCACTCTCTGGATTGCAAATACAATTCCCGTAACTGTCCACCTAGTAATTTTATCCACTTCTCACCCACTCTGCTGAGGGAAATGTTTCTTTCATGTTCGCTCATTTAATAAACCTTTCTCAGGTGCCTCGATCCAAAAAAGAAATTTCAGTCTATCTGGTCTCATGATTCAAATAGTTTCTTCCTAACAAGAGCTGTACAATTAGCTGCTGGTTTCACCCCACAATTGATATGTTGAATATTCCTATAATCAGTCCTGCTGCCATTAGTTGCCTGTGTGTGCAGGAACCCTTGACCTTGGCCACCCCACTTAACTAGTTGTTATACTAAGTCGGCGCATTTGATGCTACAAAATTAACAGCGGGGAAGGGAAGTAGTTGTTCTATTCATCATGTTTTGTCCTGAACATCTAATTTTCCTAAGCCCAGGTGGATCTTTGATACTTTTAAGGAAATTGTCAGAAGGTCTAATGAGCAATTTGTTTTTATAATGTTTTAGGACAGTGATGGGACAGAAAGGAACTCATTGTATCTTGCTTTCCTTATAAGGAATGGCTCCTTGTTTAAGACCATAAATACCATGTGTTATTAGCGGCTCAGTTTCATGAGCAGAGCTGTAACTATTTATAAGTACCCATCAAACTCAATTCAAAACAAGATCTCACATATTTATTTTTGACTTATTTAAACATTTATAAGGTCTTTGGTGCCATGTTCATTCGAACAGTTATTTTCGAATGTGTGTTAAGCTTTGTGAATATGATCGTATGGAATAAAAAAAGATATCGAAAGTTATTACTGAATCAATGACAGGACAACATGATGTGAGAATTTTGCGGATGGGCACAAGAACTGAGAAGTAGCTTGCCAGAACCAGCGCAAATATGGTGAAGATCTGATGCTTGGATTATTGTAAAACATTCATCAAAATTAAATTAGGCGGGAGATTGTTCTGTGATTTGTTAACCATTCTAAACACTTGAGAGCATTTTGTGGGGTGAAAGATCATGTTTGATTAGCTTAAATTGCTCGTGATTAAAAGAGCATTGCATCCAGGCACCAACAAGACTTTAAACAAGATTAACATTCCTCAAATCTTTTATTTAAAGACAGGCTGTCAGCTTTACCATCTCTCTGATGATTCTAACGGTAGACACAAATGCAGGAGTAACAGCGGGACAGGCAGCATCTCTGGAGAGAAGGAATGGTGACATTTCGGGTCGAAACCCTTCTCTGAATCAGAATCAAGATCGGAAGAAGGGTCTATACCCGAAACGTACTTGCTGCAGTTTACAAGGATATGGGGGGACATTAGTAAAACTTACTGAAAGGCTTGGATAGAGTAGATGTGGAGAGGATGTTTCCACTAATGGGAGAGTCTAGGACTAGAGGTCACAGCCTCAAAATTAAAGGACGTTCCTTTGAGAAGGGGATGAGGACGAATGTCTTTAATCAGAGGGTGGTAAATCTGTGGAATTCTTTGCCACCAAAGGCTGTGGAGGCCAAATTAATGGATATTTTTAAGGCAGAGATAGATAGATTATTGATTAGTACAAGTGTCAGTGTTATGGGGAGAAGGCAGGATAATGGGGTTAGGAGGGAGAGATAAATCAGCCATGATTAAATGATGGAGTAGACTTAATGGGCTGTATAGAGGCTACTTCTGCTCCTATCACTTACGATATCTATGATGTTTCTGGAAAGAAGGTAGGAGTAAATGGGTCCTTTTCAGATTGTGGGAAATAACCCGTGTATTATTCAAGGGATTCTTCCTTTGCTAGAAATTGTTTGCTATTTGTAGTAATGCCTAGGGGGAAGGAACGGTAGGTAAGGTTTCCAGATTTACAGATGAATAGGTAGAAGGGCATGTTATGATAAGGATACTGTGATTTTGCACGGGGTCTAGATAGATTGAGTGAATGGGCAAAAGACTTGCAAGTGAAGTTTAATATGCAAAAGTGTGGGGTCAAATACTTTGTTTGAGAAAGAACTGCAGATGCTGGAAAAATCGAAGGTAGACAAAATCGAAGGTAGACAAAATTGCTCACCTCAGTGGGTAAGGCAGCATGTAAGAGTAAGCAAAAGGCAGATTATTATCTAAATGAAGACTCACAAAAAGCTAGCAGGCAGCAAGCACTTCAACAAATAGTTGCGGCAAACAGCATTTCTGGCCTGCATTGCACAGTGGTGTGTGTTTAAAAAAATATGGTGTTGCAATTTGTTGGCAAGGCCTCGTCTGGACTTTATATAAAATGAATACAGTAACATTGGAGGCAGTGTAAAGGAGAAATGCTGGGCTATTGGGATGCTGGGATGAGAAGGTTGTCCTACCAAGAGAGACTCAATTGTTTAAGCCTGTAGTCCTTGGAGTTTAGAGGAATGAGGGGTGACCATGTTCAAACAGACACGGTCACAGGAGGGTATATGTTAGTGGGTGAGTCTCGACCAGGATAAAATAAATACAAGTTAGGAGCTGATCGTTTAAACATGAGGTATGTTGTGGTGGCGGGTATGAATCTTTGGAATTCTTACCCCCTGAGGGCTGGTGTAAACTGGATCATTAGAACATTTAAAGTGGAGGTGGATGAATATGTGATCCCTGTGAAGCATTCATTTGAGTAGAGGCCCACACACATTATCCATGATCACACAGAATGAAGGGCCTGATGGTGCATCTATCCCTGCATCCTGGTGTGATAGTGAGAGAAGTGACTGAATTAACTCCCAAAGAGAACACTGCAAATGTATATATTGTCTCTGGATCCAAACTAACATGTCGTTAAAAGAACAATTGTGTGCAATTGAATTTGAATGATCGAGATGTAGAGGAACTGAAGGACTTGATATAAAGTAACTCAAGAAAGGAAATTAACAGAGTGAGACTCTGCTACAGCAATATTAAAACATATGATATCTGGATATAGAGACATAGAAATATAGACAATAGGTACAGGAGTAGGCCATTCGGTCCTTCGAGCCATTCAATATGATCATGGCTGATCATTTAAAATCAGTACCCCATTCCTGCTTTCTCCCCATATCCCCTGCTTCCAAAGAGCTCTATCTAACATCCAGTGAATTGGCTTCCACTGCCTTCTGTGGCAGAGAATTCCACAGATTCGCAAATCTTTGGGTGAAAAAGTTATAAGGTAACTTTGGAGCAATGGACCAATTGGTGAAGTCACAGATTGGTGAAAGAGAAATGGATGGTTAGGGTTGTGGCAGCTGGACATCACTGCCATTGATAGGTGGATTACAATTGGGGAGTGCAGATAATTCAGATAAGATGAGGTTGCATTTTGGGAAGCCAATCCAGGGTAGGGGTGACAGTGAATGGTAGAGCCTTGAATCTTGAGTGTGGTAGAGTTGAGGAACCTACATACGTAGATCTCTGAAAATGGCATTGCAGATAGACAGGGCTTTGACACGCCGACCTTCATTATCAAAGGCATTGAGTAGAGAAGTTAAGATGTTATATTGAAGTTGTAGAAGATATTGGTGCGTCTGCACAGGGTTTTGGTCACCCTGCTATGGTAAAGATGCCATAATGCTGCACAGTGTACAGAAAATATCTACAAAGGTGTTGCCAGGACTTGTAGGGAGAGGTTGGACAGGCTAACGCTTTATTCCTTGAAGCGAAAGAGGCTGAGGGGTGATCAAGGTGAGAGAGGAAAGATTGAATAGGAACCTGAGAGGCAACATTTTCAGGTGGAGAGTGGTGGGTGTATGGAGCAAGCTGTCACAGGAGGTCGTTGAGGTGGATACAATAACTACTTGTAAAAGAGATTTGGTCAGATGCAGGTTGAGAGCAATTTGGGTCAAACATAGGTAAATGAGAATCTTGATTGGCATGGATGAGTTGGGCTGATGGCTTTGTGCCTGTGGAATACGAGTGTTTTATAAAACACTACAGCAGGCCTGACCCTGTAAGTCGCTAGTTTATTGCAATGTCCATTTCAATCACTAGGGCGGCGCAGTGGCACAGCAGCAGAGTTGCTGCCTCACAGTGGCAGAGACCTGGGTTCGATCCTGATTACTTGTGCTAACTATATGAAGTTTGTACGTTATCCCCATAACCGCGTGGTGTTCCTCCGGGTGCTCTGGTTTTCTCCCACATTCAAAAAAACATGCAGGTTTGTAGGTTAATTGGCTTCTGTAGATTGTCTCTAGTGTGCGGGTGATCACTGGTCGGTGTGGAGACATGAGGCCAAAGGGTTTGTTTCCACACTGTGTCTCAACTAAACTAAAAAAGGATTTGTGTTGGTTAGCATTTTCAGGACAGCATTTATTACACATCCCAAAATACTTTGGAACGAGTGGCTTGGGTGAACGAGTCAGGGTCGCAAAGGGTGGCAGATAGCTCTCCCTAACAGATATTATATAACATGAGCGAGGTTTTAAATCAATCTTACCGTTACTGATACCACCTTTTTATTCCAGATTTATTTAATTGACTGAGCTAATTTTTCAGCTGATGAAATTTGAACTTGTACCTCTTGAGCGGGCATGGCGATTACTGGGGGGTAACTAGATTGCTGAACGCTGGTGATCTGTGCCATGTAAACTACCAGTGTAGAAATCACCAAAGCTGGGCTCCTCCTTCCTTACAGATCAACTGATCTGTCTGTAAATCTCACAACCTAATGCAAATTACAATAAAATACAATTAGGATTTTTCTATTTTGAAACGAGGTTTAAAACGTAAAGTTTAACATATTAAACCACAGGGGCACTGCTATGCTATCCCTGTATGTTTTATGCAGACAGCAACATGGCACAGCCAGTTTTCTTTGGAGAACAAGGGTAGGTGACGTTTCAGATCGGAATCTGAGCATTTCTTCAGATTGATCATGGGTTTGTGGGGTTGGGGGCGGGGGGGGAGGGGGGAGGGAATGGTTGGAAGCTGGAAAGTGCTTTGGATTGGATTAGTGATCAGTGTAAAAATATATGATATCAGCTACATTTCGCTCGTTGACATTTCATCAACAAAATAGTGAAAGAGCAAGTTAGGCGTGATAAATCATTATAAAACTCTTGGTTTTGTTACAACTAAATGGTTGTCTAGCTCTGGCACCACATTTGAGGTAAGGTGAAGAAGTTAGAGAGGGCACAAGAGCTTTATTTACTGGAATATTTTTAGGGATAAAGTGCTTTAGTTGTGTAGAAAGATTGGAGAGGTCAGGTTGTTTCCCATGGACCAGAGGAGGATGTGAAGGGATCATGAAGTCTGTAGATAGTAGATGGAGCAAAACCCTTCCCCATGGCCGTCCCATCATGAATTCTGATACATAGAATGAAAATGGACACAAAGTGTTGAAGTAACTCAGCGGGTCAAGCAGCATCCCTGAAGAAAATATATAGGTGACATGTCGGATCGAGACCCTTGTTCAGACTAGCAGTGAAGGTGATCGGCCAAAGAAGCAAAAGTGACATGAGGGTGGAAACATACTTTGAAACAGTTAGTGGCTGGGGACTGGAATGCTTTGCCGGATATGTACTAGAGGGAGATTCCATTGCAGGTTCAAAGGAAAGCTGAAAATAGAATTTGCAAGGATTTGGAGTCTGGTTTCCTCCGATATTCCAAACATGTGTGGGCTGATAAGTTAATTGGTTGTCACAAGTTACCTCTAGTGTGTGGGGTAATTTGTGGAAGGGGTAGAATCTGAAGGCAGATGTAGGGAGAAGAACACATAGGATTAATGTAGGATTTGTGTAAAAGGGTGGATGACTGGGAGGGCCATTTATTTCCGCGCTGCGTCTCTCTTATCCTGTGGAATCCACGGTGTGGTTGAGATAGGTTGTCTCTCCCTCATAAGCCACTCAGTTCCGTCAGCTGCCAGAGATGGGCAGGAAGTGCCACACATGCCAACAGTGTCCGTGTGCAATTTTAAAACGTGAGCTAGGAAGTCGGATTGGCTTTCACGGTGTATTTTGAACTTCTGATTCATGAAGGACTCAGTTGTCGGCTGAGCTGTACATTTAGAACATTCACATCTAACATCGTCTGTTGTATTGGTGGAAATGTGTCAGACTTGATAACAATCAGCACGGGAGCACCTCAAGGCTGCGTGCTCAGCCCACTGCTGTACTCACTCTATACTCATGACTGCTCCATCATCAAGTTCGCTGACCACACCACTGTTGTGGGATGTGTCACTGATGGGGATGAGTCAGAGTATAGAAGAGAGATCGAGCGACTGTCCATATGGTGCCAGCACAATAACCTGGCCCTCAACACCAGGAAAAGCAAGGAACTGATTGTGGACTTTGGAGGGAGTAGGATGGGGACCCACAGTCCCGTTTATATCAACGGGTCGATGGTTGAAAGGGTCAAGAGCTTCAAATTCCTGGGCGTGCACATCTCTGAAGATCTTTCCTGGTCCGAGAACATGAATGCAATTGTCAAGAAAGCTCATCAGCGCCTCTACTTCCTGAGAAGATTACGGAGAGTCAGTCTGTCAAGGAGGACTCTCTCTAACTTCTACAGGTGCACAGTAGAGAGCTTGCTGACCGGTTGCATCGTGGCTTGGTTCGGCAACCAGAGCGCCCTGGAGAGGAAAAGACTACAAAAAGTAGTAAACACAGTCCATCATCGGCTCTGACCTTCCTTCCATCAGGGGATCTATCGCAGTCGCTGCCTCAAAAAGTCTGGCAGCATCATTAAGGACCCACACCACCTTGGCCACACACTCATCTCCCTGCTACCTTCAGGTAGAAGGTACAGGAGCCTGAGGATTGCAACGGCCAGGTTCAGGAATAGCTACTTCCCCTCAGCCATCAGGCTATTAAACCTGGCTCGGACAAAACTCTGAACATTAATACCCTTTTATCTGTTATTTGCACTTTATCAATTTATTTATTCATCTGTGTATTTACGTATATAATGGTATATGGACACACTGATCTGTTTTGTAGTCAATGCCTACTATGTTCTGTTGTGCTGAAGCAAGGAAAGAATTTCATTGTCCTGTCAGGGACACATGACCATTGATTCTTTTGACTTTGACTTTGAACATGGAGCATCACAGAACAGGAACAGGCCCTTTGCCCCACAATGTTTATGCCCAACATGATCCCAAGTTGGACTAATCTCCTCTGCCTGCACAGGATCCATATCCCTCCATTCCCTGCATATCTAAAAGCTTCTTAAACACGACAATTGTATCTGCCTCCACCACTGCCCGTGGCAGCACGTTGTAGGCCCACACCACATTGTGTAGAAACAAAAACTTGCCCCGCTCATCCTTAAACTTTGCCCCTTTCACATTATTGAATTAGCATTGATTAGGGACAGTCAGCGTGGCTTTGTGTGTGAGAGGTGGTGTCTCATGAATTTAATTGAGTTTCTTTGAAGAAGTAACCAATGAGGTGGATGAGGCAGGGTTGTAGATGTGGTATATTGGAGATTGGCAAGACCTTTGGTGACACTTGGCTGGGGCAGCAGGAGAGACCCGGAAATGTCTACACATCCACACCTTGATCTGGTGGAAAAAGTAACTGAACGGAGTGTGGAACCAATGAACTTTGTAAAATCAGGGAAAACGACTGACTGTGAAATGACAGAGTGCTGGAGGACTCAGTGGCTCAGGCAGCATCTGTGGAGAACATGGACACAGAGTGCTGGAGTAACTCAGTGGCTCAGGCAGCATCTGTGGAGAACATGGACACAGAGTGCTGGAGTAACTCAGTGGCTCAGGCAGCATCTGTGGAGAACATGGACACAGAGTGCTGGAGTAACTCAGTGGCTCAGGCAGCATCTGTGGAGAACATGGACACAGAGTGCTGGAGTAACTCAGTGGCTCAGGCAGCATCTGTGGAGAACATGGACACAGAGTGCTGGAGTAACTCAGTGGCTCAGGCAGCATCTGTGGAGAACATGGACACAGTGCTGGAGTAACTCAGTGGCTCACGCAGCATCTGTGGAGAACATGGACACAGAGTGCTGGAGTAACTCAGTGGCTCAGGCAGCATCTCTGGGGAACATGGACACAGAGTGCTGCAGTAACTCAGTGGCTCAGGCAGCATCTGTGGAGAACATGGACACAGAGTGCTGGAGTGACTCAGAGGCTCAGGCAGCATCTCTAGAGAACATGGACACAGAGTGCTGGGGTAACAGCAGGTCAGGCAGCATCTCTGGGGAACGTGGACACAGAGTGCTGGAGTGACTCAGTGGCTCAGGCAGCATCTCTGGGGAACATGGACACAGAGTGCTGGAGTGGCTCAGGCAGCATCTCTGGGGAACATGGACACAGAGTGCTGGGGTAACAGCAGGCCAGGCAGCATTTCTGGGGAACATGGACACAGAGTGCTGGAGTACTCAGTGGCTCTGGCAGCATCTGTGGAGAACGTGGACACAGAGTGCTGGGGTAACAGCGGGTCAGGCAGCATCTCTGGGGAACATGGACACTGAGTGCTGGAGTAACTCAGTGGGTCAGGCAGCATCTCTGGGGAACATGGACACAGAGTGCTGGAGTAACTCAGTGGGTCAGGCAGCATCTGTGGAGAACGTGGACACAGAGTGCTGGGGTAACAGCGGGTCAGGCAGCATCTCTGGGGAACATGGACACTGAGTGCTGGAGTAACAGCGGGCCAGGCAGCATCTCTGGAGAACATGGACACAGAGTGCTGGAGTAACTCAGTGGCTCAGGCAGCATCTCTGGAGAAAAAGGATGGTTGATGTTTCGGGTCAGGACCCTTCAGCTGTGTAAATGGAACAGGCTGGTAGATTTGGGGGGACCGGGCAACTTTCAAGAGTAGTCTGTAACTGGAATTAAGCTCTAGAAGTGGATCACAGGGCATTTAGATAGAATGGTTCAGAGGGTTATGTACCTTATGGAAACAAATGGGACTCGCCCAGTGTGCCAACTTGGTATGGACAGGTTGGGCCGCTGAGCCTGTTTCCCTGCTGTATGAATCTATGACACTGTTAGAGGAGGTCCCGGGAATACATTACACCTGCTTAGCCCCATATTGTGCTGCAACATCAGAATCGTTTTATATAATTGAGATACAGGAACGGAATAATCTCTGTTTTCACCCATTCACAGTCACTTCAATAAAATGCTTTCAGTTCCATGAGCTACAACTGCAGCTAACAATCTCCCAGGAGATTTTGTCAGATACTTTCCAGAATTGTATATAACCATTGGGGTGGCACGGTGGTGCAGTGATGGAGTTGCTGCCTTACAGCGCCAGAGACCCAGGTTCAATACTGACTAGGGGTGCTGTGGGTACCGTGTTTGTACATTCTCCCTGTAACCATGTACAGGTGCATGGTTCCTTGAAGGTCGATCGCAGGTAGATAAGGTGGTCAAAAAGGCTTTTGCCACTTTGGCCTTCATTAGTCAGAGTATTGAGTATAGAAGTTGGGAGGTCATGTTGCAGTTGGATAAGGCGTTGGTGAGACCACATTTAGAATATTGTGTTCAGTTTTGGGCACCGTGTTATAGGAAAGATGTTGTGAAGCTGGAAAGGAATCAGAAAAGATTTACAAGGATGTCAAGTCAAGTCAAGAGAGTTTATTGTCATGTGTCCCAGATAGGACAATGAAATTCTTGCTTGCTGCAGCACAACAGAATATAGTAAACATAATACAGAACAGTTCAGTGTGTATATCAAGGAGGACTCTCGCTAACTTCTACAGGTGCACAGTAGAGAGAATGCTGACCGGTTGCATCGTGGCCTGGTTCGGCAACTTGAGCACCCTGTAGAGGAAAAGACTACAAGAAGTAGTAAACACTGCCCAGTCCATCATCAGCTCTGACCTCCCTACCATCGAGGGGATCTATCACAGTCGTTGCCTCAAAAAGGCTGGCAGTATCATCAAGGATCCACACCACCCTGGCCACACACTCATCTCCCCGCTACCTTCAGGTAGAAGGTACAGGAGCCTGAAATCTGGTACGTCCAGGTTCAGAAATAGCTACTTCCCCACAGCCATCAGGCTATTAAACTCAACCGAAACAAATATCTGAACATTAATAGACCATTATCTGTTTATTTGCACATTATCTGTTTATTGATGTGTGTGTATATTTATATCATGGTATATGGACACACTGATATGTTCGGTATTCATGCCTTCTATATTCTGTTATGCTGCAGCAAAGCAAGAATTTCATCGTCCAATCTGGGACACATGACAATAAACTCTCTTGACTTGATACACATAAATAAATGGATAAAGTGCAATAGGCTGTTATAGTTCAGAGTTTGTATGATGGTTGTGGGGAAGAAGCTGTTTATGAACCTGGACGTACCAGATTTCAGGCTCCTGTACCTTCTACCTGATGGCAGCGGAGAGATGAATGAGTGGCCAGGGTGGTGTGGGTCCTTGATGATGCTGGCAGCCTTTTTGAGGCAGCGACTGCGATAGATTCCTCCGATGGTGGGGAGGTCAGAGCCGATGATGGACTGGGCAGTGATCACAACTTTCTGCATTCTTTTCCACTCCTGGACACTGAAGTTGCCGAACCAAACCACGATGCAACCGGTCAGCAAGCTCTCTACTGTGCACCTGTAGAAGTTCGAGAGAGTCCTCTTTGACATACTGACTCTCTGTAATTTTCTCAGGAAGTAGAGGCGCTGATGTGCTTTCTTTATGATTGCATCAGTGTTCTGGGACCAGGAAAGATCTTTGGAAATATGCACGTCCAGGAATTTGAAGTTCTTGACCCTTTCCACCATCGGCCCGTTGATATAAATGGGATTGTGGGTCCCTATCCTAACCCTTCCAAAGTCCACAATCAGTTCCTTGGTTTTGCTGGTGTTGAGGGCCAGGTTATTGTGCTGGCACCATTTGGTCAATCGGCCGATCTCACTTTTATACTCTGACTCATCCCCATCAGTGATGCGTCCCACAACAGTAGTGTCATCGGTGAACTTGACGATGGAGTTCGCACTATGTCCGGCTACGCAGTCATGAGTATAGTGTGAGTAAAGCAGGGGGCTGAGCACGCAGCCTTGAGGTGCTGATTGTTATCGAGAACGACACATTTCCACCAATACGGAAAGACTGGTCTGTGGTCTGTGAATGAGGAAGTCGAGGATCCAATTGCAGAGGGATGCGCAGAGACCCAGATCTGAGAGCTTGCTAACCAGCTTGGAGGGGATGATCCAATGAATAACAATGTCAATAAATAACAGCCTGAATATGAGTTTTTGTTGTCCCAGTGGTCCTTAGTGGAGTGGAGAGCCAGTGAGATCGCATCCACCGTTGATCTGCTGTGGTAGTAAGCGAACTGCATTGGGTCGAGGTTCTTGTCGAAGTAGATATGCGCCATTGGACAAAGTCAGCATGGATTTACGAAAGGTAAATCATGTCTGACGAACCTTATATGGTAAACGGTAGGGAATTGAAGAATACAGTTGAACAGAGGGATCTGGGAATAACCGTGCATAGTTCCTTGAAGGTGGAATCTCATATAGATAGGGTGGTAAAGAAAGCTTTTGGTATGCTAGCCTTTATAAATCAGAGCATTGAGTATAGAAGCTGGGATGTAATGTTAAAATTGTACAAGGCGTTGGTGAGACCAAATCTGGAGTATGGTGTACAATTTTGGTCGCCCAATTATAGGAAGGATGTCAACAAAATAGAGAGAGTACAGAGGAGATTTACTAGAATGTTGCCTGGGTTTCAACAGCTAAGTTACAGAGATAGGTTGAATAAGTTAGGTCTTTATTTTCTGGAGCGCAGAAGGTTAAGGGGGGACTTGATAGAGGTCTTTAAAATGATGAGAGGGATAGACAGGAGTTGATGTGGACAAGCTTTTCCCTATGAGAATAGGGAAGATTCAAACAAGAGGACATGACTTTAGAATTAAGAGACAGAGGTTTAGGGGTAACATGAGGGGAAACTTCTTTACTCAGAGAGTGGTAGCGGTGTGGAATGAGCTTCCAGTGGAAGTGGTGGCGGCAGGATCGTTGGTATCATTTAAAAATAAATTGGATAGGCATATGGATGAGAAGGGTATGGAGGGTTATGGTATGAGTGCAGGCAGGTGGGACTAAGGGAAAAAAGTTGTTCGGCATGGACTTGAAGGGCCGAGATGGCCTGTTTCCGTGCTGTAATTGTTATATGGTTATATGGTTATAGAATTTTTCGAGGATGCAACTAGTAGAGTGGATAAGGGAGAACCAGTGGATGTGTTATATCTGGACTTTCAGAAGGCTTTTAACAAGGTCCCACATAAGAGATTAGTGTACAAACTTAAAGCACACGGTATTGGGGGTTCAGTATTGATGTGGACAGAGAAATGGCTGGCAGACAGGAGACAAAGAGTAGGAGTGATGGAGTAATAGGAGTAATTTTCAGAATGGCAGGCAGTGACTAGTGGGGTGCCGCAAGGCTCGGTGCTGGGACCCCAGCTATTTACAATATATATTAATGATCTGGACGAGGGAATTGAATGCAACATCTCCAAGTTTGCAGTTGACACGAAGCTGGGGGGCAGTGTTAGCTCTGAAGACGATGCTAGGAGGCTGCAAGGTGACTTGGATAGGCTGGGTGAGTGGGCAAATGCATGGCAGATGCAGTATAATGTGGATAAATGTGCGGTTATCCACTTTGGTGGCAAAACCAGAAGTGTAGACTATTATCTGAATGGTGGCCGATTAGGAAAAGGGGAGATGCAACGAGACCTGGGTGTCATGGTTAGTGAAAGGTGCAGGTGCAGCAGGCAGTGAAGAAAGCGAATGGTATGTTCGCATTCATAGCACAAGGATTTGAGTATAGGAGCAGGGAGGTTCTACTGCAGTGTACAGGGTTTTGGTGAGACCACACCTGGAGTACTGCGTACAGTTTTGGTCTCCAAATCCAAGGAAAGACATTCTTGCCATAGAGGGAGTACAGAGAAGGTTCACCAGACTGATTCCTGGGATGTCAGGACTTTCATATGAAGAAAGACTGGATAGGCTCGGCTTGAACTCGCTAGAATTTAGAAGATTGAAGGGGATCTTATAGAAACTTACAAAATTCTTAAGGGGTTGGACAGGCTAGATGCAGGAAGATTGCTCCCGATGTTGGGGAAGTCCAGTACAAGGGGTCACAGTTTAAGGATAAGGGGGAAAATCTTTTAGGACAGAGATGAGAAAAACATTTTTCACGCAGAGAGTGGTGAATCTCTGGAATTCTTTTCCACAGAAGGTAGTTGAGGCCAGTTCATTGGCTATATTTAAGAGGGAGTTAGATGTGGCCCTTGTGGCTAAAGGGATCAGGGGGTATGGAGAGAAGGCAGGTACGGGATACTGAGTTGTATGATCAGCCATGATCATATTGAATAGCGGTGCAGGCTTGAAGGGCCGAATGGCCTACTCCTGCACCTATTTTATATGTTTCTATGATCAACCTCGCAAAGCACTTCATCACCACAGGCGTTAGTGCCACTGGCCGGTCGATAGTCATTGAGACACGTCACCTTGCTCTTCTTGGGCACCGGTATTATTGATGCCCTTTTAAACCAGGTGGGAACCTCAGACCTCAGAAGTGAGAGGTTGAAAATGTCCGTAAAAACTCCAGCCAATTGGTCCACACAGGTTTTCAGAACACGACCAGGTATACCATCAGATCCTGGCGCTTTCCGAGGGTTCAACCCCCTGAAGGGTTTTCTGACGTCAGCCTCCATGACTGTGACTGAAAAACCATCACAGCGAGTGGGGGCTCAGGAAGGCACATCAGTGTTCTCCCTATGAAAGAGTGTGTAAAACACATTGAGCTCGTCAGGGAGTGATGCTTCGCTGACAATTGAGCTGCCTCCTGATTTTGCCTTGTAGAAGGTGATGGCATTCAGGCTCCGCCACAGCTGCCGAACATCCGTCTCATCCTCCAGCTTGGAGCAGAAGTCCCTTTTGGCCTTTTTGATGGCCTTGCCAAGGTCGTATCTGGACTTGTAGACCTCTGTATCACCAACCTGAATGCCCGGGATGTGGACTTCAGAAGAGTGCGGATCTCATGGTTCATCGAAGGCTTCTGGTTAGGAAATCCTCCACACATTTCTTTATGAAGTCTGTAACAACTGTGGCATATTCATTCAGGTCCGTTGCCGAGTCCCTGAACATTGCCCAGTCTACAAACTAAACAGTCCTGGAGTTGTTCCTCTGCCACCCCTCCCCCGACCAACTCTGTACAGTCCTCACCTCTGGAGGTGCGCTCTTCAACTGCTGGAAGAAGCAGCACCGCATGGTTGGATTTACCAAAGTGAGGGCGAGGGATAGAGCGATAGGCGTATAACAGTGGTTGAGGGTGTTTTATCCTCTGGTGCTACAGGAGACATGTTGATGGAAGTTAGGGAGCGACTTCTTAAGGTTGGCTTTTTTGAAGGCCCCGGCTATGGTGATAAATGCCTCTGGGTAAGGCGTCTGATGTTTGTTGACCATGGCGTACAGCTGCCCCAGTGCCAGACAGACGTCTGCCTGGGGTGGGATGTAGATCAGGATGATGGAGGTGAATTCCCTCGTTAGGTAGAAGGGCCGGCACTTCACAGCCAGGTGTTCCAGGTGTGGAGAGCAGGAGTTGGATAGGACTGCCACGTCTGAGCACCACGCAGTTGACCATGAGGCAGACGCCCCCTCCTCTCCCTTTCCCAGATGACAGTGTATGGTCCATGCCATGTTGCCAGGACTAGAGGGTGTGAGCTATAGGGAGAGGTTGAGTAGGCTGGGACTCTATTCCTTGGAGTGCAGGAGGATGAGGGGGGATCTTATAGAGGTGTATAAAATCATGAGAGGAATAGATCTGGTAGATGCACAGAGTCTCTTGCCCAGAGTAGGGGAATCGAGGATCAGAGGACAAAGGTTCAAGGTAAGGGGGAAAAGATTTAATAAGAATCCGAGGGGTAACTTTTTCACACAAAGGGTGGTGGGTGTATGGAACAGGTACCTGCCAGAAGAGGTAATTGAGGCTGGGGCTATCCCATTGTTTAAGAAAGCGTTAGTTAGGTACATGGATAGGACAGGTTTGGAGCGATATGGACCAAGCGCAGGGCAGGGAAGTAGGACTAGTGTAGCTGGGACATTGTTGGCTGGTGTGGGCGAGTTGGGCCGAAGGGCCTGTTTCCACAATGTATCACTCTAGGACTCTATGATCACGTGGGTTTTCTCCGGGTGCTCCGGTTTCCTCCCACACTCCAAAGACGTACAGATGTGTAAGTTAATTGGCCTGGTAAAATTGTGAATTCATAGGATAGTGTTAGTGTGTGGGGGATTGCTGGGTGGTGCGGACTCGGTGGGAAAAAGGGCCTGTTCCCACGCTATATCTCTAAGCTAATCTAAACTAAACTAAACAAAACATTTGCATGCGTTGTCATATCCACTTATTGGTTCAATGTTCAAACATATAAAGTTCAATAGAGGACAGAAGGCCAGCTTTGTTGAGCAGCAGAAATGTCCAATGACATTTCATTTAGAAGATAGATACAAAATGCTGGAGTAACTTAGTGGGTCAGACTGCATCACTGGAGAAAAGGAACGGGTAACGTTTTGGGTCGAGACCCTTCACTCTGGACCTGAAACGTTACTGAGATGCTGCATGACCTGCTGAGCTACTCCAGCTTTTTGTGTCTAACTGTGGTTTAAACCAGCATTTGCCGTTCCTTCCTGCACATTTTTTATTAGATGTGCTATTGAATTTTGTTCTTTCGTTCGACCACTTGAGGGTGTTGGCCTTTAATCCAGGAAGGAAGACCTCTATATTGATGGGCATTGCTTGCAAAGTTATTTACCATCCATCCCGAGTTTCTCTTGAGGAGTGTTGGCAGGCTGCCAGCTTGACTTTAGGAGACCCCCACGGTGCTATGGGAGAGTATAGGAAAGTGACGCTAATACCAAGCTTGCAATGAAAGAACTGCATATTACCATTAGCAAACAACAGACTCACAACCCCGAGGCAGCCTTCATTGTTCCAGGTGACTTCAATCACTCCAACCTGAAGACTGTACTCCCAAAATTCCACCAACATGTCTCCTTCGCCATAAGAGAAGACAAGACACTGGACAAAGTCTACACAAATATGGCTGAAGCTTACAAAGCCTTTCCCCTCCCCCACCTTGGTCAGTCTGATCCCCTCTCATTGTTCCTGCTCCCTAAGTACTCCCCACTCATCGGACGGGTAGAACCCACAGTGAGAACAGTTAAAGTTTGGTCAGAGGAGGCGGACTCCGCACTCCAGCAGTGTTTTGGAAACACTGACTGGAATGTGTTTGCAGCCCAGGCCACCTTCGACTCCTACACAGACATAGACACTTATACATCCTCTGTTCTGGAGTCGCTACAGGTCCCTCCATTGCCGGACCAGCAGGTTCAGGAACAGCTTCTTTCCTGCGGCTGTTACACTACTTAACTCTGCACCTCGGTGATTGCCAGTCACCCCCCCCCGTGATCATGAAGGAGCAACAACATATCTCTCAGTACATGTAGTCACAGATGTCTATTCCACATTCAATAAGATCATGGATAATGTAGACACCTGCCCTTTCCTATCAAATCCATTAATTTCCTAATTAATTTCCTAGGTGACAAAATCCTGGCAACCTCAGCTTTGGATTGAATCAACTGAGATCTCCAGCTCCCTGTGCTACAGGATTTCAGACACATTTAACTCTGCAAGAAGACACTCCTCCTTACTTTAGCACTAAATGGATGCCCCCGTTTTGAATAGCTTATTATAAAACAAGTGTCGATAGCTATTTAAACTGACTTTGACTTCCTGTAGGTTGTATGTATTTTAAAGTCTCGATCCCAAATGTCACCCATTCCTTCTCTCCAGAGATGCTGCCTGTCCCGCTGAGACTCCAGCATTTTGCAGAGAAGGAGTGAATGACAGTGGTTGAGATAAACTTTTATGTTAATTAAGTTTACATATAAAAAATTCTGGACATGGTAGATCATCTGCAGGGCTGCTGTGACCTTAGTTGAGACTCACTTCTCCACCTATTCAGGTCCTATTTTAGATCCATGCCTATCATTACGCATACTCTGAAAGTGCAGTACCAGTTGTTGAAACGGAAGAGCCACACTAACCATCACTGGTCACTTAAGAGACCATCTTAATTGATTCAAGCAACATCCTTCCATACCACTGGCGGGCTGCTTCAATGGCTTTTACTCTCAGTTTTCTATCCTGAAGCACATTTCCCAACAGTTATTGCTGGTTCTACGAATCACTTCCTGACCTTGGTGCTAAATTTACCCGTTGCAAATTGCACTTGTGCCTTCTGCTCCTGCCAGTCACTCAGTGGTGATCTCTGGAACGGCTGAGGTTCAGGGGAGACCTGATAGATGTATAATATTATGAGAGGCATAGCCAGGGTGGACAGTCAGAAGCACAGGGCGGAAATGTCAAAGACGAGAGGGCATAGATTTATGGTGAGAGGGGCAGACTTTAAAGGGGATGTGTGGGGCGAATATTTTACACAGAGGGTGGTGGGTGCATGGAGCCAGGGGTGGTGATGGTGGCAGATACTATAGTGCCGTTTAAGATGCTTCTGGATGGACGCATGGATATGGAGGGATAAGGTTGAAGTGCAGGCAGAGGAGATTAGTTTAAAGGCATCATGTTCATCACAGACCTTGTGTGCAAAGGGCCAGTTCCTGCGCTGTAGCGTTCTGTTTTCGATTATCTTAATTTATCTCAACCACTGTCATTCACCAAATGGCCCCTTCTGCTGGGGATGAAGAACTATGCATAACCTTTAAAAATCCTTTTCCAAATATGAGGGCAGATGTGAAATCATAACATTTCACAGCAACAATATTTTGCCAGAACTGACTCTTGGAAGGAAATCCAATGAAATTTGATCTTCATTTAGGAAGTGGCGATCAGATTGTGTTTAAAGTGTATAGGAAGAAACTGCAGATGCTGTGGAGATAGACACAAAATGCTGGATAACTCAGCCAGTCAGGCAGAGGAGTGGAAGGAGAAGTTGTTAAGAATAATGATCAGCCCTGCTAGGCAGAGGAGATGGTTTAGTTTATTTCAGAGATACAGCACGAAAACAGGCCCTTCGGCCCGCCAGGTCCGTACTGAACAGCGATCCCCGCACATTAACACTATCCCACACAAGGGACAATTTTTACATTTATACCATGCCAACTACACCTGTACATCTTTGGAATAACCATATAACAACTACAGCACGGAAACATGCCTTCTCAGCCCTTCCAGTCCGTGCCCTTCCAGTCCAGAAAATTTATTTTCCCCTAGTCCCATCTACCTGCACTCAGACCATACCCCTCCATTCCCTTCCCATCCATATACATATCCACTTTACTTTTAAATGTTAAAATCGATCCTGCCTCCACCAC
Source organism: Raja brachyura (assembly GCA_963514005.1). Next base: position 46,550,938 of record OY740802.1, on the reverse strand, counting down.
TTCTGCAGGAAGATCATTCCACACAGCCACCACTCTCTGAGTAAAGAAGTTCCCCCTCATGTTACCCCTAAACTTCTGTCCCTTAATTCTCATGTCATGCCCTCTTGTTTGAATCTTCCCTACCCTCAATGGGATAAGCTTATCCATGTCAACTCTGTCTATCCCTTTCATCATTTTAAAGACTTCAATCAAGTCCCCCCTTAACCTTCTGCGCTCCAAAGAATAAAGACCTAACTTGTTCAACCTTTCTCTGTAACTTAGTTGCTGGAACCCAGGCAACATTCTAGTAAATCTCCTCTGTACTCTCTCTATTTTGTTGACATCCTTCCTATAATTAGGCGACCAAAATTGTACACCATACTCGAGAATTGGTCTTACCATTGCCTTGTACAATTTTAACATTACTTCCCTACTCCTATATTCAATGCTCTGATTTATAAAGGTCAGCACACCAAAAGCTTTCTTTACCACCCTATCTACATGCGATTCCACCTTCAGGGAACTATGCACAGTTATTGCTAGATCCCTCTGTTCCACAGCATTCCTCAATTCCCTACCATTTACGTCCTATTTTGATTTGTCCTGCTAAGATGTAGCACCTCACGCTTATCAGCATTAAACTCCATCTGCCATCTTTCAGCCCACTCTTCCAAACGGCCCAAATCTCTCTGTAGACTTTGAAAATCTACTTCATTATCCACAGCACCACCTATCTTAGTATCATCTGCATACTTACTTATCCAATTTTCCACCCCATCATCTAGATCATTGATGTACATGACAAACAACAGTGGACCCAACACCGATCCCTGAGGCACCCCACTGGTCACCGGCTTCCAACCTGACAAACAGCCATCCACCATTACTCTCTGGCATCTCCCATTCAGCCACTGTTGAATCCATCTTGCTACTTCGCCATTAACACCCAAAGATTGAACCTTCTTAACCAACCTTCCATGGGGAACCTTGTCAAAGGCCTTACTGAAATCCATATGGACAACATCCACTGCTTTACCCTCATCAATTTCCCTTGTAACCTGTTCAAAGAATTCAAGAAGGTTTGTCAAACATGACCTTCCAGGCACAAATCCATGTTGACTGTTCTTGATCAGACCCTGTTTATCCAGATGCTTACATATATTACCTCTAAGTATCCTTTCCATTAATTTGCCCACCACTGACGTCAAACTAACCAGTCTATAATTGCTAGGTTTATTCTTTGAACCCTTTTTAAACAATGGAACAACATGCGCAGTACGCCAATCCTCCGGCACTATTCCCGTTTCTAATGACATCTGAAATATTTCTGTCATAGCCCCTGCTATTTCTACACTAACTTCCCTCAATGTCTTAGGGAATATCCTGTCTGGACCTGGAGACTTATCCACTTTTATATTTTTCAAACGTGTCAGTACGTCCTCCTCTTTGAATCTCCCCCATCTCTTTTGGCTCTGCAGATAGCTGTCCATTCTGGCTCTCTAATGGTCCAATTTTATCCCTCGTTATCCTTTTGCTATTAATATAGCTGTAGAAACCCTTTGGATTTACTTTCACCTTTCTTGCCAAAGCAACCTCATATCTTCTTTTAGCTTTTCTTATTTCTTTCTTAAGATTCTTTTTACATTCCTTATACTCATCTAGCACCTCATTTACTCCATGCCTCCTATAATTATTGTAGATATCTCTCTTTTTTCGAACCAAGTGTCCAATTTCCCTTGAACCATGGCTCTTTCCGATTTTTACTATTTCCTTTCAACCGAACAGGGACATAAAGATTCTGTACTCTTACAATTTCCCCTTTAAATGTCCTCCATTTCTCTTCTACATCCTTCCCATCAAACAAAATGTCCCAATTCACTCCTTTTAAATCATTACGCATTCCCTTAAAGTTAGCCTTTCTCCAATCAAAAATCTCCCCATAATTATATTGAAACTAATGGTATTGTGATCACTGGTCCCAAAGTGCTCACCAACGCATACCTCCATCACCTGACCTGCCTCATTTCCTAACAGGAGGTCCAGCACTGCCCCTTCTCTGGTCGATACCTCTATGTATTGCTGCAAAAAACTATCCTGCACACATTTAACAAACTCCAAACCATCCAGCCCATTTACAGAATGTGTTTCCCAGTCTATTTTTGGAAAATTGAAATCTCCCACAATCACTACCTTGTGCTTACTACTAATATCTGCTATCTCCTTACATATTAGCTCTTCCAATTCTCGCTCCCCATTTGGCGGTCTATAATACACCCCTAAAAGTGTTGCTACACCGTTCCCACTTTTCAGTTCCACCCAAATAGCCTCCCTGGACGAGCCCTCTAATCTATCCTGCCAAAGCACTCTCTGACAAGCAATGCAACCCCTCCACCTCTGGTCCATCCAATTCTATCACACCTGAAGCAACAAAATCCTGGAATATTTAGTTTCCAATCACAACCCTCCCGCAGCCATGTTTCACTGATTGCCACAACATCATATTTCCAGGTGTCAATCCAGGCTTTAAGTTCATCCACCTTTCTTACAATGCTCCTAGAATTAAGATATGCACATTTTAGAAACCCACCACCCCTTATTCTCTGTTTGTTATCTTTTTCCTCTTTCTCGCCTATATTTTGGGTCCGAGTGCTTCCCTTCTCTGCCTTTTGCCCCTCACCCTGTCCCCTAGCCCCCTCTACCCGAGTCCCTCCCCCCAGCCTTTCTAGTTTAAAGTCTCCTTTGCAAATCTCCCCACAAGGATATTGGTTCCCCTCGGGTTCAAGTGCAACCCGTCCTTTTTATACAGATCATGCCTTCCCCAAAAGAGGTCCCAGTGATCAAGAAACTTGAATCCCTGCCCACTGCACCAGTCCCTCAGCCACGCATTTATGCTCCACCTCATTCCATTTCTACTCTCACTGTCACGTGGCACAGGCAGTAATCCTGAAATTGGAAGGAATCCTGGAATGTGGAAGGAAGCCGAACTTCTTGGAGAATGTATGTGGAGAACGTAAAACTCTGTACAAACAAGCACCCATAGCCAGGATCGAACCTGTGTCTCTGGCGCTGTAAGGCAGCAACTCCACCATCGCCCCTTGTTGTTGGTGGAAGAAGAAGAAGGGTCTCGACCTGAAACGTCACCCATTCCTTCTATCCAGAGATGCTGCCTTTCCCGAGTTACTCCAGCATTTTGTGTCTATTTGCGGTGTTTAAAGTGTATGTTTCCAACCGCCTACAGTGGAAATACCGTTTCCCTTGGTGGGGAGATGCAAACATTAAAGTACTTGAGTCAACCAGGTGGAGAAGACTATGACCCTAATGCAGACACATATGTCTAGTGTATTTAGGTACGTTGGGCAGCATGGACACGGTGGGCCGAAGGTCCTGTATCCGTGCTATAGAACCCTTAACATTTCAGTGGGATGATTGGTGAACAATATCAGAAATACCGTTCCATAAAGTGCAGTGGAAATATGGAAGAGTCTTCCTCCAGAGAGTTTTGAGACAGTAAATTGGAGCTTTTGGGACTGAGATTAACATGTTTTGTTAGGAAAAGGTGCATAAGAATAGAAGACAGTTGAAGTCCAGTTGTCCTGATGCCGTTAAATGATCGATTAGGACAGTGCGTCTGCCTGAGCTATTCGGCAGGGTGACGGTGCACGGATTTTGGCAAAGATCAAGCTGACGTGAATCTCATACCTCATCATGTAATGTGTCATAGAAACATACAAAATGGGTGCAGGAGTAGGCCATTCGGCCCTTCGAGCCTGCACCGCCATTCAATATGATCATGGTTGATCATCCAACTCAGTATCCCGTACCTGCCTTCTCTCCATACCCCCTGATCCCTTTAGCCACAAGGGCCACATCTAACTCCCTCTTAAATATAGCCAGTGAACTGGCCTCAACTACCTTCTGTGGCAGAGAATTCCACAGATTCACCACTCTCTGTGTGAAAAATGTTTTCCTTATCTCGGTCCTAAAGGAATTCCCCCTTATCCTTAGACTGTGACCCCTTGACTGGACCTCCCCAACATCGGGAACAATCTTCCTGCATCTAGCCTGTCCAACCCCTTAAGAATTTTGTACGTTTCTATAAGATCCCCCCTCAATCTTCTAAATTCTAGCGAGTACAAGCCGAGTCTATTCAGTCTTTCCTCGTATGAAAGTCCTGACATCCCAGGAATCCGTCTGTTAACCTTCTCTGTATCCCCTCTATGGCGAAAATGTCTTTCCTCAGATTTGGAGACCAAAACTGTTTGCTTTCGTCACTGCCTGCTGCACCTGCATGCCTACTTTCAATGACTGGTGTACCATGACACCCAGGTCTCGTTGCATCTCCCCTTTTCCTAATCGGCCACCATTCAGATAATAGTCTACTTTCCTGTTTTTGCCACCAAAGTGGATAACTCACATTTATCCACATTATACTGCATCTGCCATGCATTTTCCCACTCACCCAGCCTATCCAAGTCACCTTGCAGCCTCCTAGCATCCTCCTCACACCTAACACTACCCCCCAGCTTAGTGTCATCTGCAAACTTGGAGATGTTGCATTCAATTCCCTCGTCCAAATCATTAATATATATTGTAAATAGCTAGGGTCCCAGCACTGAGCCTTGTGGTACCCCACTAGTCACTACCTGCCATTCTGAAAAGGACCCGTTTACTCCGACCCGTTGCTTCCTATCTGCCAGCCAGTTCTCTATCCACATCAATACTGAACCCCCAATACCGTGTGTTTTAAATTTGTATACTAATCTCTTATGTGGGACCTTGTCGAAAGCCTTCTGAAAGTCTAGATATAACACATTCACTGGTTCTCCGTTATCCACTCTACTAGTTACACCCTCGAAAAAGTCAGACATGATTTACCTTTCATAAATCCATGCTGACTTTGTCCAATGACATCACCACATTCAAAATGTGCTGCTGTCCCATCTTTAATAACTGACTCCAGCAGTTTCCCCACTTCCGATGCTAGACTAACTGGTCTGTAATTCCCCGTTTTCTCTCTCTCTTTTTTAAAAGTGGGGTTACATTAGCTACCCTCCAATCCTCAGGAACTACTCCAGAATCTAAGGAGTTTTGAAAAATTATCACTAATGCATCCACTATTTCTGTGGCTACTTCCTTGCGTACTCTGTGATGCAGACTATCTGGCCCTGGGGATTTATCGGCCTTCAATCCGTTCAATTTACCCAACACTACTTCCCAGCTAACCTGGATTTCGCTCAGTTCCTCCATCCCCGGTCCCTTGCTATTTCCGGCAGATTATTTATGTCTTCCTTAAAGGAGACAGAACCAAAGTAGTTATTCAATTGGTCTGCCATGTCCTTGTTCCCCATAATCAATTCACCTGCTTCTGACTGCAAGGGACCTATATTTGTTTTAACTAATCTCTTTCTCTTCACTCACTCAGAATTTCTCCTAGTCCTCTGGTAGGCTGCTTTTTCTGGCTAATTTGTATGCTTCATCTTTTGTTTTAATACTATCCCTGATTTCCCTTGTTATCCATGAATGTTCGACCTTCCCTGATTTATTATTTTGCCAAACTGGGATGAACAATTGTTGTAGTTCATCCATGCAGTCTTTACATGCCTTCCATTGCCTATCCACCGTCAACCCTTTAAGAATCACTTGCCAGTCTATCTTGGCCAATTCACATCTCATACCTTCAAATTTACCTTTGTTTAGGTTCAGAACCCTTGTTTCTGACCTAATTATGTCACTCTCCATCCAAATGAAGAACTCAACCATATTATGGTTACTCTTGCCCAAGGGGCCATGCACAACAAGACTGCTAAGTAACCTTTCCTCATTACCCAATACTCAGTCTAGAATAGCCTGCTCTCTCGTTGGTTCCTCTACATGTTGGTTTAGAAAACTATCCCGCATACATTCCAAGAAATCGCCTTCCTCAGCACCCCTGCCAATTTGATTCACCCAATCTATATGTAGATTGAAGTCACCCATTATAACTGTTTTACCTTTGTTGCACGCATTTCTAATTTCCTGTTTGCTGCCACAACTCCACTACCACTGTTAGGTGGCCTGTACACAACTCCCACTAGCGTTTTCTGCCCCTTAGAGTTTCGCAGCTCTACCCATATCGATTCCACATCCCCCAAGCTAATGTCCTTCCTTTCTATTGCATTAATCTCCTCTCTCACCAGCAACGCTACCCCACCTCCTTTACCTTTCTGTCTATCCCTCCTGAATATTGAATATCCCTGGATGTTCAGCTCCCAGCCTTGGTCACCCTGGAGCCATGTCTCCGTGATCCCAACTATATCATAGTCATTAATAGCTATCTGCACCTTCAACTGGAACTTAGAAGTGGGAAAGGTGTAGCAACACTTATAGGGGTATATTATAGACCGCCAAATGGGGAACGAGAATTGGAAGAGCAAATATGTAAAGAGATAGCAGATATTAGTAGTAAGCACAAGGTAGTGATTGTGGGAGATTTCAACTTTCCACACATAGACTGGGAAACACATTCTGTAAATGGGCTGGATGGTTTGGAGTTTGTAAAATGTGTGCAGGATAGTTTTTTGCAGCAATACATAGAGGTGCCTACTAGAGGAGGGGCAGTGCTGGACCTCCTGTTAGGAAATGAGACGGGACAGGTGGTGGAGGTATGCGTAGGGGAGCACTTCGGGTCCAGTGATCACAATACCATTAGTTTCAATATAATTATGGAGAAGGACAGAACTGGGCCTAGGGTTGAGATTTTTGATTGGAGAAAGGCTAACTTTAACGAGATGCGAGATGATTTAAAAGGAGTGAACTGGGACATTTTGTTTTATGGGAAAGATGTAGAGGAGAAATGGAGGACATTTAAAGGGGAAATTTTAAGAGTACAAAATCTTTATGTTCCTGTTCGGTTGAAAGGAACCAGTAAAAATTGGAAAGAGCCCTGGTTTTCAAGGGAAATTGGACATCTTGTTCGGAAAAAGCGGGAGATCTACAATAATTATAGGCAGCATGAAGTAAATGATGTGCTTGAGGAGTATAAGGAATGTAAAAAGAATCTAAAGAAAGAAATTAGAAAAGCTAAAAGAAGATATGAGGTTGCTTTGGCAAGTAAGGTGAAAGTAAATCCAAAGGGTTTCTACAGCTATGTTAATAGCAAAAGGATAACAAGGGATAAAATTGGTCCATTGGAGAGACCGAGTGGACAGCTATCTGCAGAGCCAAAAGAGATGGGGGAGATATTGAACAATTTCTTTTCTTCGGTATTCACCAAGGAGAAGGATATTGAATTATGTGAGGTAAGGGAAACTAGTAGAGTAGCTATGGATACTATGAGTTTCAAAGTAAAAGAAGTACTGGCACTTTTGAAAAATATAAAAGTGGATAAGTCTCCAGGTCCTGACAGGTTATTCCCTAGGACATTGAGGGAAGTTAGTGTAGAAATAGCCGGGGCTATGACAGAAATATTTCAAATGTCATTAGAAACTGGAATAGTCCCCGAGGATTGGCGTACTGCGCATGTTGTTCCATTGTTTAAAAAGGGTTCTAAAAGTAAACCTAGCAATTATAGACCGGTTAGTTTGACTTCAGTGGTGGGCAAATTAATGGAAAAGATACTTAGAGATAATATATATAAGTATCTGGATAAAGAGGGTCTAATTAGGAACAGTCAACATGGATTTATGCCTGGAAGGTCATGTTTGACTAATCTTCTTGAATTTTTTGAAGAGGTTACTAGGGAAATTGACGAGGGTAAAGCAGTGGATGTTGTCTATATGGACTTCAGTAAGGCCTTTGACAAGGTTCCTCATGGAAGGTTGGTTAAGAAGGTTCAACTGTTGGGTATAAATGCAGGAATAGCAAGATGGATTCAACAGTGGCTGAATGGGAGAAGCCAGAGGGTAATGGTGGATGGCTGTTTGTCGGGTTGGAGGCAGGTGACTAGTGGGGTGCCTCAGGGATCTGTGTTGGGTCCTTTGTTGTTTGTCATGTACATCAATGATCTGGATGAAGGGGTGGTAAATTGGATTAGTAAGTATGCAGATGATACCAAGATAGGGGGTGCTGTGGATAATGAAGAGGATTTCCAAAGTCTACAGAGTGATTTAGGCCAGTTGGAAAAATGGGCTGAAAGATGGCAGATGGAGTTTAATGCTGATAAATGTGAGGTGCTACACCTTGGCAGGACAAATCAAAATAGGACGTACATGGTAAACGGTAGGGAATTGAAGAATACAGTTGAACAGAGGGATCTGGGAATAACCGTGCATAGTTCCTTGAAGGTAGAATCTCATATAGATAGGGTGGTAAAGAAAGCTTTTGGTATGCTAGCCTTTATAAATCAGAGCATTGAGTATAGAAGCTGGGATGTAATGTTAAAATTGTACAAGACGTTGGTGAGACCAAATCTGGAGTATGGTGTACAATTTTGGTCGCCCAATTATAGGAAGGATGTCAACAAAATAGAGAGGGTACAGAGGAGATTTACTAGAATGTTGCCTGGGTTTCAACAGCTAAGTTACAGAGATAGGTTGAATAAGTTAGGTCTTTATTCTCTGGAGCGCAGAAGGTTAAGGGGTGACTTGATAGAGGTCTTTAAAATGATGAGAGGGATAGACAGAGTTAATGTGGACAAGCTTTTCCCTTTGAGAATAGGGAAGATTCAAACAAGAGGACATGACTTTAGAATTAAGGGACAGAGGTTTAGGGGTAACATGAGGGGGAACTTCTTTACTCAGAGAGTGGTAGCGGTATGGAATGAGCTTCCAGTGGAAGTGGTGGCGGCAGGATCGTTGGTATCATTTAAAAATAAATTGGATAGGCATATGGATGAGAAGGGTATGGAGGGTTATGGTATGAGTGCAGGCAGGTGGGACTAAGGGAAAAAAGTTGTTCGGCACGGACTTGAAGGGCCGAGATGGCCTGTTTCCGTGCTGTAATTGTTATATGGTTATATGGTTATAACTCATCCACCTTATTACGAATGCTCCTCGCATTGAGACACAAAGCCTTCAGGCTTGTTTTTACAACACTCTTACTCCTTATACAATTATGTTGACAAGTGGCCCCTTATGATTTTTGCCCTGGATTTGTCTGCCTGCCACTATTAATTTCCACCTTGCTACCAATTGCTTCTACCCTCATCTTATACCCCTCTTTCTCTCTGCTCACACATTTAAGAAACCCACCACCTCTTATTCTCTGTTTATTATATTTTTCTTCTTTCTCCCCCACATGTTGGGTCAGAGTGCTTCCCTTCTCTGCCTCCTGCCTCACACACTGTCTACTAGCTTTCTCTATTTGAGTCCCTCCCCCTAACCGTTCTAGTTTAAAGTCTCCCCAGTAGCCTTTGCAAATCTCCCCGCCAGGATACTGGTCCCCCTCGGGTTCAAGTGCAACCCGTCCTTTTTATACAGGTCACTCCTTCCCCAAAAGAGGTTCCAATGATCCAGAAACTTGAATCCCTGCCCTCTGCACCAGTCCTTCAGCCAGGCATTTATCCTCCACCTCGCTCCATTCCTACTCTCACTGTCGCATGGCACAGGCAGTAATCCTGAGATTGTTATCTTTGTGGTCCTTTTCATTAACTCTCTTCCTAACTCCCTAAATTTTCCTTTCAGGACCTCTTCTCTTTTTTTACCTATGTCATTGGTATCTATATGTACCGCGACCTCAGGCTCCTCTCCCTCCCTTTTCAGGATATCTTGGACACATTCAGACTCATCCCGGACCCTGGCACCAGGGAGGCAAACTACCATCCGGGTCTCCGGACTGCGTCCACAGAATCGTCCATCAGACCCCATAACTATAGAGTCCCCTATTACTAATGCCCTCCTCTTCTTTTCCTTACCCTTCTGAGCAACAGGGCCGGTCTCTGTACTGCAGGCCAGGCCGCTGTTGCTACCCCTAGGTAGGCTGTCCCCCCCAACAGCACTCAAACAGGAGTACTTATTTTCAAGGTGTACAGGCACCGGGGTACTCTTTAGCCCCTGCCTCTGCCCCTTGCCTTTCCTAACCGTGACCCACGTGTCTGCCTCCTGTGGTTTTGGAGAGACCACCTCTCTGTAACTCCTCTCTATGACCTCCTCACTCTCCTTGACCAGACGGAGGTCATCAAGCTGCTGCTCCAGGTTCCTATTACAGTCCCTTAGGAGCCCCATCTCGACACACCTGGTGCAGGTGTGGACGTCTGGAGGGCTATCCGACTCCGTGACCTCACAATCTTTTTCTGTCACCTACCAGATTGTGTCCATCTTTGGAATATTTTCAAAAAGCTAAAGTAACTTAGTGGGTGAATCAGCATTTCTGGAGAAAAGGAATAGGTGACTTTTCAGGTCAAAACCCTTCATACTTTCAACCATTTGAAAGGACATCAATTAATGGGAGACCTATCATCAAACCAAGTGAAGCGTACGATCTTCTGGTGATCTCACTGAAACACATAATATCCTCAGAAGGCTCAACAAAATAGATGGAAGGAGAATGCTTCCCATGGCTTAAGGAGTCTAGACCCCAGAGGTAACAGCCTCGGAATAAGCGACTGAGAAGAGATTTCTCCAGAGAGTGGTGAATTTTGGGCTTTCAGCGATAGATTTCCAGAAGCTAAAGGAAATGAGACGTGGGAATAGGGCAGGAGAATGAAAAGTGAGTGATCTGCTGTGATCTTGCTGCACGGTGGTGCAGGCTTGGGCATAGGGCTTGGACTGATCTGCTCCTGCTCATGTTTCTTATGAATGAATGAATGAATGAATGAATGAATGAATGAGTTTATTGGCCAAGTATTCACAGACAGGGAATTTGCATTGGTGCTCCGCCCACAAGTGACAACAGTGACAGTTAGGAATCATAGATAAAACATTAAACATGAATAATAAAACATTGTTGATTAAACATGTGAATTAAATTAAATATCAGAGCAAAAGGAGGCTAAAGACCTTTGGTTAGTGAGTAGAGCTACTATGCGGGGAAAAAAAGCTGTTTTTTATGTCTGGCTGTGGCAGCTTTGACAGTCCGGAGTCGCCTTCCAGAGGGAAATGATTCAAAGAGTTTGTGGGAAGGGTGAGAAGGGTCAGAGACGATCTTACCCGCTCGCTTCCTGGCTGTTGCTGTTCTTGGTCAATATAATTGTATTCAATTATATGCAGTTCAAACACATGGAGAGGATGTTTCCACTTGTGGGAGAGTCTCTGACCAGAGGACATAGCCTCAGAATAAAAGAACGTACCTTTAGAAAGGAGATGAGGAAAATCTTTAGTCAGAGGGTGATGAATCTGTGGAATTGATTGCCACAGTAAGTTGTGGTGGCCAAGTCATTTACTGTATATTTTTAAGACAGCGATTGACAGATTCTTGATTAGTACGGGTGTCAGGAGTCTCTTGGGGAGAAGGCAGAAAGAAAGATAGATTAGCCATGATTGAATGCTGGAGTAGATTTGATGGGCTACGTGGCCTAATTCTGCTCCTAGAACTTCTGAACATTCAATATCATTGTATCCAGCAGCAATTTAAATTTTTAGATTAAAACATAAGACAGCATGGCAAGCATATTGTTTAATGTTTGGAGTCACAGTACAACCTAGATTTGTCCTGCACTTTCCCAGTTACATGATGTCCTAACATTGCCTGCATTTACTTTTGTAGTTTCAGATGCAATGTGGTGAACTGCAGTCAATTTGCGTAAATGAGTTCCCACAAACGGCAAGGTTAAGCAGTAAACATTGAACTTAGAGCCTGGATTGACACCTGGAAATATGATGTTGTGGCAATCAGTGAAACATGGTTGCGGGAGGGTTGTGATTGGAAACTAAATATTCCAGGATTTTGTTGCTTCAGGTGTGATAGAATTGGAGGGACCAGAGGTGGAGGGGTTGCATTGCTTGTCAGAGAAGATATTACAGCAGTGCTTTGGCAGGATAGATTAGAGGGCTCCTCTAGGGAGGCTATTTGGGTGGAACTGAGAAGTGGGAATGGTGTAGCAACACTTTTAGGGATGTATTATAGACCGCCAAATGGGGAGCGAGAATTGGAAGAGCTAATTTGTAAGGAGATAGCAGATATTAGTAGTAAGCACAAGGTAGTGATTGTGGGAGATTTCAATTTTCCAAAAATAGACTGGGAAACACATTCTGTAAATGGGCTGGATGGTTTGGAGTTTGTTAAATGTGTGCAGGATAGTTTTTTGCAGCAATACATAGAGGTATCGACCAGAGAAGGGGCAGTGCTGGACCTCCTGTTAGGAAATGAGGCAGGTCAGGTGATGGAGGTATGCGTTGGTGAGCACTTCGGGACCAGTGATCACAAAACCATTAGTTTCAATATAATTATGGAGAGAGTCAGAACTGGACCTAGGGTTGAGATTTTTGATTGGAGAAAGGCTAACTTTGAGGGAATGCGTAATGATTTAAAAGGAGTGAATTGGGACATTTTGTTTGATGGGAAGGATGTAGAAGAGAAATGGAGGACATTTAAAGGGGAAATTGTAAGAGTACAGAATCTTTATGTCCCTGTTCGGTTGAAAGGAAATAGTAAAAATCGGAAAGAGCCATGGTTCAAGGGAAATTGGACACTTGGTTCGAAAAAAGAGAGATATCTACAATAATTATAGGAGGCATGGAGTAAATGAGGTGCTAGATGAGTATAAAGAATGTAAAAAGAATCTTAAGAAAGAAATAAGAAAAGCTAAAAGATATGAGGTTGCTTTGGCAAGAAAGGTGAAAGTAAATCCAAACGGTTTCTACAGCTATATTAGTAGCAAAAGGATAACGAGGGATAAAATTGGACCATTAGAGAGCCAGAATGGACAGCTATCTGCAGAGCCAAAAGAGATGGGGGAGATATTGAACAATTTATTTTCTTCGGTATTCACCAAGGAGAAGGATATTGAACTCTGTGAGGTAAGGGAAAAAAGTAGAGTAGCTATGGAAACTATGAGATTCAAAGAGGAGGAAGTACTGACACTTCTGAAAAATATCAAGAACAGTCAACATGGATTTGTGCCTGGAAGGTCATGTTTGACAAACCTTCTTGAATTTTTTGAAGAGGTTACTAGGGAAATTGATGAGGGTAAAGCAGTGGATGTTGTCTATATGGATTTCAGTAAGGCCTTTGACAAGGTTCCCCATGGAAGGTTGGTTAAGAAGGTTCAATCTTTGGGTGTTAATGGCGGAGTAGCAAGATGGATTCAACAGTGGCTGAATGGGAGATGCCAGAGAGTAATGATGGATGGCTGTTTGTCAGGGTGGAAGCCGGTGACCAGTGGGGTGCCTCAGGGATATGTGTTGGGTGCACTGTTGTTTGTCATGTACATCAATGATCTAGATGAAGGGGTGGAAAATTGGATAAGTATGTATGCACATGATACTAAGATAGGTGGTGCTGTGGATAAAGAGGAAGATTTTCAAAGTCTACAGAGAGATTTGGGCCATTTGGAAGAGTGGGCTGAAAGATGGCAGATGGAGTTTAATGCTGAGAAGTGTGAGATGCTACATATTGGCAGGACAAATCAAAATAGGACGTACATGGTAAATGGTAGGGAATTGAGGAATGCTGTGGAACAGAGGGATCTAGCAATAACTGTGCATAGTTCCCTGAAGGTGGAATGGCATGTAGATAGGGTGGTAAAGAAAGCTTTTGGTGTGCTGGCCTTGAGCATTGAATATAGGAGTATTTCTGGAGTATGGTGTACAATTTTGGTCGCCTAATTATAGGAAGGATGTCAAAAAAATAGAGAGAGTACAGAGGAGGTTTACTAGAATGTTGCCTGGGTTCCAGCAACTAAGTTACAGAGAAAGGTTGAACAAGTTGGGTCTTTATTCTTTGGAGCGCAGAAGGTTAAGGGGGGACTTGATTGAGGTCTTTAAAATGATGAAAGGGATAGACAGAGTTGACGTGGATAAGCTTTTCCCATTGAGGGTAGGGAAGATTCAAACAAGAGGGCATGACATGAGAATTAAGGGACCGAAGTTTGGGGCTAACATGAGGGGAACTTCTTTACTCAAGTGGTGGCTGTGTGGAACGATCTTCCAGCAGAAGTGGTGGAGGCAGGATTGATTTTAACATTTAAAAGTAAAGTGGATAGGTATATGGACGGAAAGAGAATTGAGGGGTATGGTCTGAGTGCAGGTAGATGGGACTAGGGGAAAATAAATGGTCGGCACGGACTGGAAGGGCAGAGAAGGCCTGTTTCCGTGCTGTAATTGTTATATGGTTATTGATCATAATATGCTGATAGGATAAGAGGATTTGATACGATAGTTAGAAACCTCCTAAAATCACATAGGGACAAATCACAAATGGACAGGCGATTTGTTTGGTCAGCACCTTTATTCTAATGTCCAGATCTGAAATGTCGTCTGTCCATTGCTCTCCACAGATGCTGCTGCCAGCGTTCCACCAGCGGTTTGTGGAGGAAGGAACTGCAGATGCTGGTTTAAACTGAAGATAGACACAAAATGCTGGAGTAACTCAGCGGGACAGGCAGCTTCTCTAGAGAAGGAATAGGTGACGTTTCGGATGGAGACCCTTCTTCAGACTGATCTCCAGAGATGCTGTCTGTCCTGCTGAGTTACTGTAGCATTTTGTGTCTATTTCCACCAACAGTTTTTTGCTCAAGATCCAACATCTTATGGTCTCTTGTGTCTTACATTCATACACTGTTGTGGGCTGACGCTGATTGCCCCTCCTGGCTGCAGTCTGTGGGGTGACCATGCCACAATTTCTCTGAAGGAATTCAGAGCAAGAGATTCTGCAGCATTACAGTGCTTGCTTTGCAGGGGAATTAGGAAATATGTTTTCACAGAAAGGAACTGGTCTTGATTAGACTCAAACTTTGACTAGATCTTTTCAAGACTTGGGTCAATAGAATCTTGTTGAGTGAGGCTTATTAATCAGGAACGTGGTCCTTATTCATTCTGAGGGCTGTTACTATTCCTGTGTCATTGATTATTGTGCGTTTCTAATGGACTTTGACCAGTTGCAGTTGTTCTGGTTGTGGGGAATTATGCTCAAATGATGAAGACATAGAGCATAGAACAGTACAGCACAGGAACAGGCCCTTCTGCCTACAATGCCTGTGCCAAACATGATGCTCAAGACCAAATCGTATCCACCTGTACATGATCCACATCCCTCCATTACCTGCACTCCTTGTGCTTGCTCACAATTCTCTTCAATGCCACTATTGTATGAGCAGCACGTCCCAGGCACTCACCACCCTGCACATCTACATTCATCTTTACCTTTCTCACCATAAAGCTATGCCCTCTAGCCTTTGGTATTTCCACCCTGGGGAAAATAGATGCCTGGGTTCTGACTGCCGACCCTATTTGCCTCTCACCATTTTATATACTTCTATCAAGTCCCTCCACACTATCTATGGCGTTCCACAGAAATGGCGATATATTTTCAGGTCCAGATAGTAAATACAGTGATGAGGGACAGACGATGGTTAAATGACCTATTTTTCTCTGTAGAAACATGGAATCGCAGATGCTGGTTTACCAAGGAAAGACACAAAATGGAGTAGCTCAGTGGGTCAGGCAGCACATGGATGGATGATGTTTCAGCTCAGGACCTTTCTTTAGACTGATCATGTTTTCCAGGGTTGCTGCCTGACCCACTGAGCTACTCCATTAGTTTGTCTTTCCTCCTTTTCTCCAATTCCTTCCACCTGAGAGAGCAGGTGGGGCTTTGGTGTATAACACTAGAGATGTCAGCTTTGAGAGTGGAGCAGCACGGTGCTGTAGGGGTGGGGGTGCTGTGTTACAGCGCCAGAGACCCTGGATCCATCCTGACTGCGGGTGCTGTCTGTACGGAGTTTTCACATTCTTCCTGTGACCGCGTGGGTTTCTCCGATTTCCTCCCACACCCCAAAGACGTACAGGTTTGTAGGTTAATTGACTGTGTTAATGTATGGGGGTGATCGCTGGTCGGCTCGGACTTGGTGAGCTGAAGGGCCTGTTTCCGTGCTGTATCTATAAAGTATAAAATGCCTTCAGTACTGCAATAGGAGGGTGGAACTGCGTTGTGCTCCAGTCGCTAGTGAAGGTTGGATAAGTCTGAAGAAGGGCCTCAAATCCAAACGTCACCCATTCTGTTTCTCCAGAGATGCTGCCTGTTCCACTGAGTTACTCCAGCTTTTTGTGTCTATCGTTGGAAGTGATAACCTGTGATTTGGGTCAGAGTGCAGCCAACTTGACCCTGCACTCAAGTGCCATGGATAGTACCCTGCGATAGCACTTACATAACGTAACTGATCACACTAAGTATCATAAAGATCACGGTTATCACCAGTATTAGGTGGCAGCGAATAAGTCCAAGTCATTTTATAACAGCAAGTAATGATTTAAATCTAATTTTAGCGCAAGTTGATCCAGCACAGTGGGGCTAGAAATATTGAATAAATTATGGCTCAAATTAGATGCCACACAAAGTCAGAAATTATCCCAATCAAGTAAAGCCAGGGACATTTAGTTAAGTGGAAAGATTGGTTTGTTATCTTCAGAACAGAAAGAAAATATGTTCAAATATGTTTGCTTGATGTGTCCTGATAAGTCAATAACCCACGGGTATTGTTTTAAGATGGAGGTTTTGGAGGGGAATGGATTTATCCAAGGAGTAGTGGAGGTCAGGACGGACAGTGCTGCCTGGACGATGGAGGAGACAAGCGCCGCTGTTTGAGATGTGACCGACACAGCCGCGCCTGAAAGCTGCGGTGGATTGGTAGCTGCGCTCCCCTCAGCCAA
Organism: Raja brachyura; assembly: GCA_963514005.1. Next base: position 46,534,238 of record OY740802.1, on the reverse strand, counting down.
TACACACCCGCTTTATGGCTATTCATTCCATGGGTCTTCCTGAACCAGTCATGTAGCAAAAACAACTAGATAATAACAGGGGGCTTTGCAGGGATTTGAACAAATAAACGTAATGCCACACTATGTCAGGAGTTTACAACATACATCAATGATTTGGATGAAGGGATTCAAAGTAACATTAGCAAATTTGCAGATGACACAAAGCTGGGTGGCAGTGTGAACTGTGAGGAGGATGCTATGAGAATGCAGGGTGACTTGACCAAGTTGGGGGAGTGGGCAGATGCATGGCAGATGCAGTTTAATGTGGAGAAATGTGAGGTTATCCACTTTGGTAGCAAAAACAGGAAGGCAGATTACTATCTAAATGGCATCAAGTTGGGAAAAGGGGAAGTACAACGGGATCTGGGGGTCCTTGTTCAGCAGTCAATGAAAGTAAGCATGCAGGTATAACAGGCAGTGAAGAAAGCGAATGGCATGTTGGCCTTTATAACAAGAGGAGTCGAATATAGGAGCAAAGACATCCTTCTGCAGTTGTATAGGGCCATAGTGAGACCACACCTGGAGTATTGTGTGCAGTTTTGGTCCCCTAATTTGAGGAAGGACATTCTTGCTATTGAGGGAGTGCAGCGTAGGTTTACAAGGTTCATTCCCGGGATGGCGGGACTGTCATATGCTGAGAGCATGGAGCGGCTGGGCATGTACACTTTGGAGTTTAGAAGGATGAGAGGGGATCTCATTGAAACATATAAGATTGTTAAGGGTTTGGACACGCTAGAGGCAGGAAACATGTTCCCAATGTTGTGGGAGTCCAGAACCAGGGACACAGTTTAAGAATAAGGAGTAAGCCATTTAGAACGGAGACGAGGAAACACTTTTTCTCACAGAGAGTTGTGAGTGTGGAATTCTCTGCCTAAGAGGACGATGGAGGCCGGTTCTCTGGATACTTTCAAGAGAGAGCTAGATAGGGCTCTTAAATATAGCGGAGTCAGGGGATGTGGGGAGAAGGCAGGAACGGGGTACTGATTGGGGATGATCAACCATGATCACATTAAATGGCGATGCTGGCTCGAAGGGCCGAATGGCCTACTCCTGCACCTATTGTGTATTGTGAGGAAGGGTTTAGTGTGTATTATTGAAGGAGGGAGTGAAGACCAGAGGTTTAAGGAAGTAATCCAGAGGGAGCAGCTCAAAACACCGTTAATATTGTAGTGAAGGACAAAGGGGGTTGTATGTGAGACCAGACGGCTCGAGGGGTGGAGATAAAAGGGGGGCAAGACAATGGAGGATGCCGTTGACAACTGGGACTCTTGCTGGACTGGATGGCACTGTGCTTCACGTGCCCCAATCCCAAGCTAACTCTCCCTAACCCTCCAACCAGCAAATGAGCAGAGATCAAAGCTGGCTATAATGGTATGGGGACAATGTATAATCATCTCTAGATGGTTCTAGTGGCTTCAGACTGACTGATCCTGCTTCACATAGTCTACAGGGGATTGGCAAGGGATTGGCTTTGGACTTGCCCATACTTTATGAACAGGCCTACCTGATTTCCCGGTTGCCAAACACTTTAACTTCCCTTCCCATTTCCACACTGACATTTCTGTCCTAGGCTTCCTCCATTGAATGAGGCCAAATGCAAATTGGAGGAACAGCACCTCATATTTTGTCTGAGCAGCTTACAACTCCGCAGTATGAAATGATTTCTCTAACTTTAAGTAACCCTTGCATCCGGTGTCCCTCCACCCCTCCCCCACCCTAGTTGTTGTACGGGCTTCAAAGTCCTCTAGGGGGCACCGTCCAGTTGGTATGGCTGCCCAGCCTGCAGCTGTCTGTTTTTTAACTTCTTTCTTTTATTTTTAGTGAGTTTTAGTGTTTGTTTTTGGAGCCCTAGCCTTTTTTATGTGGGGGGGATGGGGGGGGAAGGGGGAAACTGCTTTTCCTGGTCGGAGAGGCAGCTTTTCTCCGGGCTGCACCGTCGACCCGTCCTCGCGGCCTATCAGCGGGCCTGGAGCGGCGTTTCCTGAGGGGGCCGCCCAGAACCTCAGCTTCGACAGCGGCTCAGCGCTGGAGCACCATCGGAGAGCGGAGCGGGCGATACCTTGCCTGGGTCGCCGCGCTGGAGCTGCAGAATGCTGAGACCGCAGGTGAACATCGCGGAGCTGCGGGACTGTGGGGCGGCCGGCTGCGGGCGGCAGCACTGAACTTTTACATCGGGAGCCTGAGATCTCTCGGCGAGATCGCCAGTTGTGGAGCTCCTTGTCAGCTTCGGAAGCCACGGACTCCGGTATGGAAGCGGCCGTTCCAGGTGTCCCAAGCCGCTGTGAGGACTCTCCCGACACCGGAACACCAACACCCGGCGAGAAGGCCTAAAACATCGGGCCGCCGTAGCGCCGACTGCGGAAATAGGCCTGACTATGGGTGGACATGGGGATGGGACTGGACTTTGTGCCTTCCCCCACAGTGGGAACCATTGTGGGGGGATGTTTTTATGTTCATTGTTAATTCTTTAGTGTTGTGTCTTATCTTTATTTGTGTGCTGCATGGCAAGTCAAATTTCACTACACCAATTGGTGTATGTGACAATAAATGTCCTTTGTCCTTTGTCATCTTGCTGAGTCTTCTTGTCTGAAACTTGTTCTCACCCAGCAAACAGCTAACAATCACCTGTCTTTTTTATCATTACTTTTATGCATATCTTTCACCCATTTGTTCTATATCTCTCTACATCACCATCTATCTCTCTCATTTCTCTTTCCCGTGATTCTCAGTCTGAAGAAGGGTCTCGACCTGAAACGTCACCTATTCCTTTTCTCCAGAAATGCTATCTGACCCGCTGAGTTACTCCAGCTTTTTGATGTCTATCCTACAAACCTTTACATGTTTGGAGTGTGGGAGGAAACGGTAGCACCCGGTGAAAACCCACGCGGTCACAGGGAGAACGTACAAACTCCATTCAGACAGCAGCCATAATCAGCATTGAACCCGTGTCTCTGGCGCCGTGAGGCAGCAGCTCTACCGCTGCGCTGCCATGGTCAATAACACCAAACGGCAGAAGATGGGCTGAATGCATGATTCTAAACTGAGTGCAGTCCGGGAGTCGTAGAAAATCAAGTATAGTTTGACTCACGTACAAGTGCGATGAGGCACTATGGGTATCGAGCTTGCAGCAGCAACACAGGCAAATAGACGCACGACACACACACTCACTATCATACGTCATTTACACAACATTTCTAAAAGAAAGAAGAATTTTTGTTTAAAACCCACGGCATTAGTGCAAAACACAATTAGAAAAAGTCAACATGTTGTGAGGTGGAAGTGCGAGAGACAGATCATGGGTTCAGTCAGGGTTGTGCATGTTGATTCAAGAACCTGCTAGCTGTTCCTGAAGCTAGTGGTGTGAGACTTCAAGCTTCTGTACCTCCAGCGTGACGGTAGCAGTGAGAAGAGGGCACGGACTGGATGGTGGGGATCCTTGTGGATAGCTGGAGCCCCGAGAGGCGCCTCATGTGGATGCTTGTGATGGCGGGAAGACTGCCCGGGCTGAGTCCACCACTCTTTGCATCCTCTTGCATTCCTGTGCACTGGAATTGCCGTGCTTTCTACAGAGCATCTGTGAAGTTTGTCAGAGTATTTAGAGATTGTCGAATCTTGTTAACAGCTAAGAAAGTGGAGGCCCAGGAATGGAAGATTGGCATTGTGTTGAGCATTGTCTGAGTTATCCCAGACACTGATCTTGCAGCTCGAGGGAAGGTGTAGCTGATGTTTCTGATATGAGATGAATCGAGTATCAGATGCACATGCTGCCCATGATCTCAACTCCTGACAAGATTATTCTTTGTAAATTTTAATCCTTTTCATTAAATTGTAAGATGGAAAGTAGTGTAGGAAGGAACTGCAGATGCTGGGTTACACTGAAGACAGACGCAAATGCTGGAGTAACTCAGCGGGACAGGCAGCATCTCTGGCGAGAAGGAATAGGTAACGTTTTAGGTCGAGACCCTTTTTCAGACTGGGAGTCATAGAAACATAGACATAGAAACATAGAAAATAGGTGCAGGAGGAGGCCATTCGACCCTTCGAGCCAGCACCGCCATTCATTGTGATCATGGCTGATCGTCCCCTATCAGTAACCCGTGCCTGCCTTCTCCCCTTATCCCTTGATTCCTTGAAAAAAACTTTTTCACCTAGAGAGTTGTGAATTTATGGAATTCCCTGCCACAGAGGGCAGTGGAGGCCAAGTCACTGGGTGGATTTAAGAGAGAGTTAGATAGAGCTCCAGGGGCTAGTGGAGTCAAGGGATATGGGGAGAAGGCAGGCGCGGGTTATTGATAGGGGACGATCAGCCATGATCACAATGAATGGCGGTGCTGGCTCGAAGGGCCGAATGGCCTCCTGCACCTATTGTCTATGTTTCTCTGGTTTGACGGCTCTGTCAGCTTTAATGGCAGTGTAATAAATTCAGACTGCGTACACATTTGATGTCACTGTATCTCATGTTGTTACTTGTGGGCGGATCACCAAGGCAAATTGCTTGTATGTGAATACTTGGCCAATAAATGTACTTACTTACTTGATAGTGAAATTGTTGCGGATGAACTGTTTGGATCGCGAGCATTTGTGCAGGTGGTGATTTATGCTGCTTCAGGGTTCGTCACTCAGGCAAAGGTTCATGTCATTTGAAATTGGATAACAGGCGGACGAGGACAAAGGATTTGAACATCAACAGGAACGGGGCCGACTCCTTAGAGGTCCAGGGGTTACATCGCTGGGATCCAGTGAACTGAGATCCAGACTTCAATTTAAGCCTCAATGAGTTTGAATTTTTTTCTATGAAACACCCGAGGTTGAGCTGATAGAGGGATATAATATTGAGAGGAATAGATAGGAATAGATAGGAGACAGAAGCTTTCTCCCAGGATGCAATGTCAAAAACCAGAAGGCAAAGATGAAAGGAAATAGACAAATTCTTGATTAGAACGGGTGTCAAAGGTTATGGGGAGAAGGCAGGAAAATGGGATTAGGAGGCAGAGATCAGCCATGATTGAATGGCAGAGTAGACTTGATGGGCCGAATGGCCAAATTCTACTATAACTTGTGAACTTGAGATGTGCGGGGCAGGTTTCTTTACACAGGATACTGGGTGCCTGGAACATGCTGCTAGTAGTGGTGGTGGAGGCAGATAAACAGTGGTATGTAAGAGGCTTAAGATAGGCAGATGGATATGCAGGGAATGGAGGCGTATGGATCACGTGCAGGCAGATACAACATGCTCTTGGCATCACATTCGGCACAACCATTGGACGTGTTCTTGTGCCGTGCCTTTATATATACTACTATGTGTATAAGGAGTGGATGTTTCCAAACCCAGAACATGGCACCAGAGGGGACTGAAAGTCATTGGAAAATGAGCCATGGCTGTAGTGAGGTAAAGTAAACTGTATGTGTGGTGTTGCTGTGTTCTGGGACCAACGCTGAGTGCAGTCGAAGCGGGTGCCAAGCAGCATTGAGAGAGGGAGAAATATTTCATGTGGGTATAATTGCAGGGCTATGCAGAAAGACCAGTGTTGTTGGACTCATTGGAGAGCTCAGATGTAATGAGCCACATGCAGGTCCTCTGTATTGTTGCATGAACCCAACACTGGCAAACTAACAGGAACAAACAATAATAGACAACGCAAAGCACATCCTTCTTGTACATTGTGATATTAAAACCAGAGGAACAAGCTCCCAGTGATGACCTGTGTTGGAAGGAACTGCTGGTTTAAACTGAGGATAGACCAATGAAGACTTGCTCGCTTCCTCCCGCAGTTTGGCCTTTGCTCCAGATAACAGCATCTGCAGTGTCTCGGGCCAAGAGTGTTTTACTGTCAAACAGTATGTCCTGAGACGGAACAATAACATTCTTGCTTGCAGTGTGTAATGTAGAACTCTGTAAATACCCTACAAAATACAACAACAAAAGCTCATATGCTGGTTTATACCAAAACTAGACAAATGCTGGAGTAACTCAGCGGGACAGGCAGCATCTGTGTGAAAAAGGGATGGGTGATGTTTCGGGTTGGAACCCTTCTTCAGACAAAACGTCACCCATCCTTTTCCTGAGAGATATTGCCTGTCCCGCTGAGTTACTCCAGCACTTGTGTCTGTCTTCAACATAAAAACTCCAGTCTGTTACCAGTAATTGTTCAAAACAAGCAACAACAGCATGGCATGGTTTGCACTTACTCTGGAAGTGGCGCTGATCAGCCTGTGGCGGCTTGTAACCATGGTGTGTGTGGCACAGTACTGGGTCTGTTTGGCCCACCGAGCCTGTGCCAGAATCACCAACGTTCTTTTGTACTGAAGCCTGTCCTTTTGAAGGTAGACACAAAGTGCTGGAGTAACTCAGCGGATCAGACAGCATCTCTGTGATGTTTCGGGTCGAGACTCTGAAGCTGGCTCTAGCAGCCGAAGAGGCGCAGTGTTGATGGCTAACTGTTCCCATGCGATCATTCTTCCATGTTGCTGTTTCTCTCAGGACAATACTGCCTTCAGATTGCAATATAATTTGGGCTGACACTTCATTCAGTTCTGTTTAGATTATTGTCACAGGTACTGAGGTACAGTGAAAAGCTTTTGTTGCCTGCTATCCCCTCAACAGAGACATTGCAATCCAGCCATTTACAGTGTATAGATAAGGGAATTACGTTTAGTGCAAGGTAAAGCCAGCAAATTCCAAACCAGGATAGTCTGAAGGTCACCAATGAGGTGGATAGTTCCCCCACAGACTCTCCCCCACACTCTCCCCCACACTCTCCCCCACAGACTCTCCCCCACAGACTCTCCCCCACAGACCCTCCCCCACACTCTCCCCCACAGACTCTCCCCCACAGACTCTCCCCCACAGACTCTCCCCCACAGACCCTCCCCCACAGACTCTCCCCCACACTCTCCCCCACAGACTCTCCCCCACAGACCCTCCCCCACAGACCCTCCCCCACAGACTCTCCCCCACAGACTCTCCCCCCACACTCTCCCCCCCACACTCTCCCCCACAGACTCTCCTCTCCCCCACAGACCCTCCCCCACAGACTCTCCTCTCCCCCACACTCTCCTCTCCCCCACGGACCATCAAGGCTGAGCAGGTGAGGAAGGAGCTGAGCAGCCTCCGCCCAGGCAGAGCCACGGGTCCCGATGGTGTCAGCCCTAGGGTTCACAAGGCTTGTGCCCAGCCAGTTGCCACAGCATATCTTCAACCTGAGCCTGGAGAGGGTTGCTGTGATGTAGAAGACATCCTGCCTGGTTCCTGTACCAAAGAGGACACACCCCAGATCCTCCAATGGCTACAGACTGGTGGAGCTGACTTCACATATCATGAAGTCTCTGGAGAGGCTGGTGCTCACTTCTCCAGTGCTTTTACCACCATCCGGCCTGCACTGCGAGGGAGCAAACTAACAAAGATGCGGGTGGATGCTCCATTAGTGTCCTGGATCACCATCTACCTGACTGGACGACCACAATATGTCATGCTACAGAACTGTGTCTTGGACATGGGGGCCCCACTGGGGACAGTCCTCTCTCCCTTCTTGTTCACCATCTACACCTCAGACTTCAGATATAACTCGGACTCCTGTCACCTGCAGACTGACCCCTCCCCATCCCCATCCCCCCTCCCCCTCCCCCTCCCCTCTCCCATCTCCCCATCTTGATTTTGCATCTGGCCTTGCCAGAAGGATAGTCCCTCAGACTGGCTTTACCTTGCTAAACGTTCTTCCCTCACCTTGTATCGATGCACTGTAAATGGGTTGATTGGAGAGGATGCAACAAAAGCTTTACACTTAACGTGCAGATAGCTATTAATGAGTATGATATAGTTGGGATCACGGAGACATGGCTCCAGGGTGACCAAGGCTGGGATCTGAACATCCAGGGATATTCAATATTCAGGAGGGATAGAGAGAAAGGAAAAGGAGGTGGGGTAGCGTTGCTGGTTAGAGAGGAGATTAACGCAATGGAAAGGAAGGACATTAGCTTGGAGCATGTGGAATCGGTATGGGTAGAGCTTCAAAACACTACGGGGCAGAAAACGCTAGTGGGAGTTGTGTACAGGCCACCTAACAGTAGTAGTGAAGTTGGGGATGGTATCAAACAGGAAATTAGAAATGCGTGCGACAAAGGCAAAACAGTTATAATGGGTGACTTCAATCTACATATAGATTGGGTGAATCAAATTGGCAGGGGCGCTGAGGAAGAGGATTTTTTGGAAAGTATGAGGGATAGTTATCTAAATCAACATGTAGAGGAACCAACGAGAGAGCAGGCTATTTTAGACTGGGTATTGAGTAATGAGGAAGGGTTAGTTAGCAGTCTTATTGTGCGTGCCCCCTTGGGCAAGAGTGACCATAATATGGTCGAGTTCTTCATTAGGATGGAGAGTGACATTGTTAATTCAGAAACAATGGTTCTGAACTTAAGGAAAGGTAACTTTGAGGGTATGAGACGTGAATTGGCCAAGATTGACTGGCAATCAATTCTAAAAGGGTTGACGGTGGATACGCAATGGAAGACATTTAAAGACTGCATGGATGAACTACAAAAATTGTTCATCCCAATTTGGCAAAAGAATAGATCAGGGAAGGTAGTGCATCCGTGGATAACAAGGGAAATCAGGGATAGTACCAAAGCAAAGGATGATGCGTACAAAGTAGCCAGAAAAAGCAGCATACCAGAGGACTGGGAGAAATTCAGAGACCAGCAGAGAAGGACAAAGGGCTTGATTAGGAAAGGAAAAATAGATTATGAAAGAAAACTGGCAGAGAACATAAAAACTGACTGCAAAAGTTTTTATAGATATGTGAAGAGAAAGAGATTAGTTAAAACAAATGTAGGTCCCTTGCAGTCAGAAACAGGTGAGTTGATCATGGGGAACAAGGATATGGCGGACCAATTGAATAACTACTTTGGTTCCGTCTTCACTAAGGAAGACATAAATAATCTGCCGGAAATAGCAGGGGACCGCAGGTCAAAGGAGTACTTGAGTGAAATCCAGGTCAGTCGGGAAGTGGTGTTGGGTAAATTGAATGGATTAAAGGCCGATAAATCCCCAGGGCCAGATAGGCTGCATCCCAGAGTACTTAAGGAAGTAGCTCCGGAAATAGTGGATGCATTAGTGATAATCTTTCAAAACTCTTTAGATTCTGGAGTAGTTCCTGAGGATTGGCGGGTAGCAAACGTAACCCCTCTTTTTAAGAAGGGGGGGAGAGAGAAAACGGGGAATTACAGACCAGTTAGTCTAACATCGGTAGTGGGGAAACTGCTAGAGTCAGTTATTAAAGATGGGATAGCAGCACATTTGGAAAGTGGTGAAATCATTGGACAAAGTCAGCATGGATTTACGAAAGGTAAATCATGTCTGACGAATCTTGTGGAATTTTTCGAGGATGTAACTAGTAGCGTGGATAGGGGAGAACCAGTGGATGTGGTGTATCTGGACTTCCAGGAGGCTTTCGACAAGGTCCCACATCAGCGATTAGTATATAAACTTAAAGCATATGGCATTGGGGGTTCAGTATTGATGTGGATAGAGAACTGGCTGGCAAACAGGAAGCAAAGAATAGGAGTAAACGGGTCGTTTTCACAATGGCAGGCAGTGACTAGTGGGGTACCGCAAGGCTCAGTGCTGGGACCCCAGCTATTTACAATATACATAAATGATCTGGATGAGGGAATTGAAGGCAATATCTCCAAGTTTGCGGATGACACTAAGCTGGGTGGCAGTGTTAGCTGTGAGGAGGATGCTAGGAGAATGCAAGGTGACTTGGATAGGCTGGGTGAGTGGGCAAATGTTTGGCAGATGCAGTATAATGTGGATAAATGTGAGGTTATCCACTTTGGTGGCAAAAATAGGAAAACCGACTACTATCTAAATGGTGGCCGATTAGGAAAAGGGGAGATGCAGCGCGACCTGGGTGTCATGGTACACCAGTCATTGAAAGTAGGCATGCAGGTACAGCAGGCAGTGAAGAAAGCCAATGGTATGTTAGCTTTCATAGCAAAAGGATTTGAATATAGGAGCAGGGAGGTTCTACTTCAGTTGTATAGGGTCTTGGTGAGGCCACACCTAGAGTATTGCGTACAGTTCTGGTCTCCAAATCTGAGGAAGGACATTATTGCCATAGAGGGAGTGCAGCGAAGGTTCACCAGACTGATTCCTGGGATGTCAGGACTGTCTTATGAACAAAGACTGCATAGACTCGGTTTATACTCTCTAGAATTTAGGAGATTGAGAGGGGATCTTATAGAAACTTACAAGATTCTTAAGGGGTTGGACAGGCTAGATGCAGGAAGATTGTTCCCGATGTTGGGGAGGTCCAGGACAAGGGGTCACAGCTTAAGGATAAGGGGGAAATCCTTTAGGACCGAGATGAGAAGGAATTTTTTCACACAGAGTGGTGGGTCTCTGCCACAGAGGGTAGTTGAGGCCAGTTCATTGGATATATTTAAGAGGGAGTTAGATGTGGACCTTGTGGCTAAGGGGATTAGAGGGTATGGAGAGAAGGCAGGTACGGGATACTGAGTTGGATGATCAGCCATGATCACATTGAATGGCGGTGCAGGCTCGAAGGGCCGAATGGCCTACTCCTGCACCTAATTCCTATGTTTCTATGTTTCTAACCTCGGTACACGTGACAATAAACTAAACTGAACACAATGGAGTGTCAAACTGGACTGGCTCCTTCCCTTCTTCTGTTTAGATCAGTATTGATTTGCACCTTTGATTGCACCTGTAGTTCATTGCTGGATTACTATTGCATTTATGAATTATACTAATGGCAAATGGACATGGTATATGGGGAATTGTGTAGTTGTGAGATTGAAGGTGAAATGCCAAACTCTGGAATCCTGTGACAAAAGTTGATTTTGGTGAATAGAATATCTGTGTGGAATTGCTGGTTAAATATTTGCAGGTGTCAAAGAAGGAAAATATAATAAATATAGAATGCAAATTACTCGTTTTCACCTCGTCCGCAGCTACCAATGGCCTGGTTCCTTCATCAGCGTTACTTTATTGCATATCTTTCATTCAGTTGTTCCATATCTCTCTACATCACCGTCTACATTTCTCCTTTCCCTCTTCCTTGACTCTGAAGAAGAGTCTCGACCCAAAATGTCACCTATCCCATTCCTTCTCTCCAGAGATGCTGCCTGCCCCGCTGAGTTACTCCAGCTTTCTGTGTCTCCTATCATGTGAAAACAATTAGTGGGTCAGGCAGCATCTGTGGAAAGAGAAACCAAATTAATAATGTGATAAAAATGGACTGCAGATGCTGTTTTAACAAAGATGGACACAAATCTCTGGAGAACATAAATATGTGAGGTTTCAGGTCGGGACCTTTCTTCAGACTGATTGTAGGGGGGAGGAACTGGAAGCAAGACACGACCAGGACAAATTAGCGCCGAGATGAGCTCAGGCAGGGTGTTTCCGACAGGCCGCTTGTTGGCTTGGGATGGTGCGATCCCAAGAGAGATAATACATCGTTGTTAAGAGTTAATTCTTTGGTCAGAACTGGGTGAAGGAAGTGGTTTTATTAAAGAGGAGGTAGAGAAGGGGTGAAGAGGACACAATGCTGGGGTCAGGGTTGTCTGGTGATAAACGGATTGTGAAGCTGTCAGTTTATCAAGATTTTCATGAAAAACATAATGTTGGAAAACTTAGATGCCATTTAAAAATGCGTTACACTAGCATGTAAAAATTAAAATGGTGAGGCTGTGTCTAGAGCACATTGTTGCTTTGGGTTTGTGTTTCAGAAGCTGTGTGTGTGGGGTGTGTGTGTGTGTGTGGGGGGTGTGTGTGTGTGTGGGGGGTGTGTGTGTGGGGGGTGTGTGTGTGGGGGGTGTGTGTGGGGGGGGTGTGTGTGGTGTGTGTGGGGGGGGGTGTGTGTGTGGGGTGTGTGTGTGTGGGGTGTGTGTGTGTGTGGGGTGTGTGTGT
>OY740802.1:46514767-46519767 GCA_963514005.1 Raja brachyura | reverse complement strand
TGAAATGAAGCACATGTTTAAAAGTCTAAATTGTCAACTTTCTGTTTACACTGTATATTGATTTTAGATAAAACGCTGCCACTTATCGCTGTGGTTTTTGGCCATCTTACTCAGTCACCCTCTGCTCATCAGGTGCAAAGGATTCTTCCCATCAAGGAAAAATAAAAGTGTTATCAGTGTTTAAAACATGTTGAGAAACTCTCTCCTGTCAATCACGCCATGAAGGCCACGCTCCTTCAGGTGGGATGGAGGAGGGATTATAAAACCCGGAAGTGTTGGTGTGGCTCAGTCTCTGCATTATGGGGGAGGGAGAGGTCACGACTTTGTCTGAGCTGTGAATCAACTGAACACACTGAATGTCTACTGAACTGTGAGTGTGGTGTTTATGTGGTTTTATGGTGGTTTCACCCTGCTTGAAATGGCACGAAACTGCACTTGAATTTGGTGGCCTTGCACCCTGCTTGAAGTGGCATGAAACTGCACTTGAATTCGGTGGCCTTGCACCCTGCTTGAAGTGGCATGAAACTGCACTTGAATTTGGTGGCCTTGCACCCTGCTTGAAGTGGCATGAAACTGCACTTGAATTCGGTGGCCTTGCACACCCTGCTTGAAGTGGAATTTCAAGGAATATCTACGTGTCAACTGCCTGCCCACCAGCACATCAGACTTTAATGACTGAGCTGTCACCCCAAGAATCCATTTGGCCCACAATGTCGATACTAGCCCTCTGTAAACCAGTCCCTTCAGCCCACAACACCCATACTAGTGCTCCAGAAAGCCCTCCCCCACTGGCCACCAATATTGGAGTTGGTGGAGAGGTGGAATATTGCGTTGGGGGACCAGCCCTCCCGTGTGAACATGGGACCCAACGGGTATATATATATATATATATAAATATGTGTGTGTATATATATATTTATGTCTCTCCCTCCCTCCCTCCCTCCCTCTGCAGTAGTTTGTTTCCCCAGTGCTTGTGGAGCCGGTTTGACCGTGCACTGTGTTAGGGGTGTGTGTGTGTGTTTAGTCAGCGTCTCTATCTCCGCCCTAATCAAGCGAAGCGGAAATGAATTGCATTGAATAGACCAGTGAGTTTGACTTTTGATGAGCAACCCAGGGCCCAATGTCTGTCAGGGTGCGGAGCAGCGGGCCAATGTGTGCGGGCTGTGGAGGGTGGGGAGGGAGGGAGGGAGGGAGGCTGGGCTGCGCTGCGGTGCTGGCGCTGACACGGACACGGAGAGGTACGGCCGCTCGGCTCGGGGTTGTTACACTAGCTGTAGCTGTAGCTGTAGCTGGGTGTACCGCGGCCCCGGCTCCAGTTGCGTGTGCGGCCGCAGTGTTTGCGGGCGGGAGGGAGGCTTCACCCATCCCCGTCTCTGTGCCGGGGAGGTGGGTGGGGCGCCTGTGTCCACTGCAGTCGGCTGGGGAAAGGTTTGTGTGTCCAGGACCAGAGTGGGAAGGTGGGTGAGCCGGGGGACTCTGCCCTTCCCCGGTGTGGAGTTACACACAAAGCTGGAGAAACTCAGCGGGTGCAACAGCACCTAAGGAGCGAAGTCGAGACCCTTCTTCACCCTGAACATTGTCTGAAGAACTAAGGGTCTCGACCCGAAACGTCGCCTATCCCCTTCGTTCCTTAGATGCTGCTGCACCCGCTGGGTTTCTCCAGCCTATTGTGTAACCCTCGATTCTCCAGCATCTGCAGCTCCTTCTTTAACAACCCGGTGTGGAGTTGCCGTGTTTGGGGTGGGGTGGGCGCGTTGCTGGGGCTGGGGCGGGCGGGGAGGAAGTGCAGTGTAGTGTGTAGGTGCCGCACCCAGATACCGCGCTTTGCACTATCCCCTTCAGTAAGTTGTCAGTCACGCCCTTCCTCTGGCTGTGGCCCCTCCTGAAATTAAATACGTTGCAGTCGCTGGCAAGCTTGGCTGAGATCGTTGATATTGAATTATATAATTATATTACATCTTTCAAGATTGAAAGATAAAGATATCAATGCAGGGTTGTTAAAAGCCTTGGACATCCATCTTCCTGCCTGGTGTGCAGCTTGTGTAGCAGTTCAAGGTACTTTGATTTTGGTTGCTGTTAATGAGGGTAATCCCCTCATTTGAAGCCCCTGATTAACTCCAGTGGAAGGTGTTGCCTCTTGGTGTCTGTGTGATTAACAGGTCAGCGGAATCCGATGGCATTTCACGTCAGGACCCTATTCACTGAGTGTCCATGATACAAAACAATGATGTGGATGGTGAGGAAGTTGGCTCAGGCTACAGCAGATGGAATCTCATCCAATAAGTGTGAGATGATGCATTTTGGGAGGTCAAATAGAGGTGGGAGATGTAGCACAAATGGTCAAGTGTGAAGGAATATTGACGACCAGTGAGACCTCGGATCCCAGTCCTATTCCCTGAGGGCATGCTTGCATTCAATAGCTGGAGGCAAAGAGTGTAAAAGTTGGCTGTTGTGCCGTCACCTCACTACAGGGCAGCAGCTAAACGTTGCCGTTTCTGCCGCACTAACCATTATGTTACCCGCTATGGTTATACTTGCGGGTACTCTGAGGTGTACTCGCATTGAATGCTTAGACATTCTCCTGAGAACGCAACCTCTCATGGGTTGAGGCAACATAATGACATGGTCCCTCACTTGCAATGGGCGTGTCCCACTGGGCTCTGTACTTGCGTTGGCAAAGAGGATTGTACAACCCTTGAGTGGGGGTAAATTAAGCCGTGCTTGAGCCTTGTACTGAAACAGTGCTCCTGTGATAAGTAGACCAATCTATTTGTGCGTAGTTTGGCTCACTTCTGTACAGATCTGGTAGGGGTTTGCAAACTGTCTGAAGAAGGCAGGGGGACAGAGCAAGTTGTAACAGGCCCTGTGCTAATGATATTCAGACTCATAAGCACAGGCCTGTCACAACTAGCTCTGTCCCCCTGCATTTTATCTGTCCATACTTTCTGTCCTTTAAGCCTCTCGAACATACGGACTTTACACTCGAAAGGTTAACTTCCACAACCTTTTGAGTGTGAGATTTCAGTACTTCCATGATAGTTTGTGAGAAAAGCACTTCCTGATTTATTGCCTGACGCACCTAGCTGTGAACAAGAGGTACCCCTGTCAGGAGCATTATGGCATCTGCTGAGGGTTAACCCAGCAGTACCTCTGCAGGAAGATCTCTGGCATTCTTGTAGTGACTTGGGCCTTTCTGTAATGTGATGTGGATAATATTGACCGGTTCAACTCTCAGAGTTGCAAGATTGTTCCGTTTTCGCTGAAAGGAGATTTTAGCAGAATACAGTACTGTATGTAAAGGAAGTGCTACTGTAAACTTGTATTGAGGTGTGAGGAGTAATTTATCATTGTGTACCAGTTAGATGCTGGTGAGACAAGGACGTGCAGATGCTGGTTCACAAATCTGGGTGTTAGTCCCAGCCTCAGTGCCCAGGGACGTTGTGATGAATGAGTTGGCCACTCTCAGCAGCATTGGGTGGACGTGTGTGCAGCTGAATGTAAAATCTGTTTGTACCGTGTGTAAAAGTGCGTGGCATTATGGGAGAAATGACGAATGATAAAATGATTGTGGCTACAGTTCAGGGCGGGACAATATAGACAGCACTGTGGCATCTTCAGGTAATTGCCACGTTCTGTGTCTGAATTTGCAGTAAGCACCCGATTCATCTTTAGCAGAACACAAAATAGTGGAGTGACTCAGCGGGACAGGCTGCATGTCTGGAGAGGAATGGGCGACGTTTCGGGTCGAGACCCTTCTTCAGAAGAGTCGAGTTTGAAGAAGGGTGTCGACCTGAAACGTGGCCCATTCCTTGTCTCCAGAGATGCCGCCTGTGTCGCTGGGCTACTCCAGCATTTTGTGTCGACTTTTGATTTAAACTCGCATCTGCAGTTCTTTCCTGCACTCTATGATTCATCGTTTAGTTTGCTGGCTGCCTTGTCTCAGGTAGTGTGTGAATGAATTGACGATGTGTTGTGCTCTGTCCGCACGTTAAGGTCACGTGATTGTCTCTCTTCCAGATGGCGCAGTGTGTGACAAAAGTTCAGCTGACCATTTCCTGTCAGGATCTGATGGACAAAGATGTTGGCTCCAAATCTGATCCGCTGTGTGTCTTACTTCAAAACACTGGGGCTGGCGACCAATGGATAGAGGTAACATTGTGTAACGTAGCCTGTGTGTATTTTTGTAATAAAACCCCACGTGATCCGAGACATTAGCAAGACAGATCGGGTTAGTCCAGGGGCGGGATGCCAAGGCACTCATTGTGCTGTGGAGCTCCAGTCACCTGACCCGGGCCAGGTATGAATGTTGCAGTCTCTAATTATAAGTAACCTACTAACCCTCCCCCTTTCCCACTTCCTCCACCCCTCTCCCCTTCCTCCATCCCTTCCCATCCCCTTGCCCCTTCCCCCACCACAGTTGTTAAACATTCTACGGTTCACCACATTGTATCCCACTTGAGATCACACCTTCCCAAGCCAACAATGGAGCTAGCAGGCCACTACGCTGCCTGAGGTCAGTCCAAAGAATGGTCCCGACACAAGACGTGACCTATTCCTTTTGTCCAGAGACGCTGAGTGTATGTTTATCTTTGGTGATGGTTGCGTTTGCTGCAGTTGAGTTATGGTGGAACTTTGGCAAAGTGTTGGTCTCGGCTGACTCCACACTATGATGCCAGGTTAGAGGAAGCCCTACCCACCCCTGCAATGGAAGTGTGGAATAACACTGGGAAAAGTGAATAAGATCCAAGCACCATGGATTATTTAATATATGCCACCTTGCTGGAACACTGCAGTAAGCTCAGCCTGTTATAAAACAGAGCCTCTGGCGATGTGGCCATGTGCTACCATCCTATCATGAAGTGATCTGGCTGGGTTCCTTGACATCCAAAATCAAAGCTGAGGGGTGGCTTATTTAGATAGAGAGAGAGATGGGAAACTAACTCTTTGTTCCCCTGCTGCAGCTGGACCGTACCGAGCGGGTGAAGAACTGCCAGAAGCCG
>OY740802.1:46491159-46514567 GCA_963514005.1 Raja brachyura | reverse complement strand
CCCCCCCCACTCACCCCCCCACTCACCCCCCCACTCACCCCCCCACTCACCCCCCACTCACCCCCCCACTCACCCCCCACTCACCCCCCCCACTCACCCCCCCACTCAACCCCCCACTCTACCCCCCCCACTCTACCCCCCCCCACTCTACCCCCCCCACTCTACCCCCCCCACTCTACCCCCCACTCTACCCCCCCTACTCACGCCTCCAACTCACCCCCTCCCTCACTCACCCCCCTACCCCACCAACCCCCCCCACTCCTCCCCCACTCACCCCTCCCCCAGCACCCTGCCTCCATGCCAGAAACTGCGACAGACACACAGTGCTGGAGTAACTCAGCGGGACAGGCTGCACCTCTGGAGAGTCGGAATGGGTGACGTTTCAGGTCGGGATCCTTTTTCAGATACTGAACGTGAAAAGTCACCCATTCCTTTTCTCCACAGATGCTGCCTGACCCGCTGAGTTACTGCAGCATTTTGGCAGTTCCATCCCACACATACCAGGAACTGCAGATGTTGCGTTACTCCACAAAACATACCAGTGCGAGAGTAACTCAGCGGGTGAGGCTGCATCTCTGGAGACATGGATAGGCACGTTGCACGTTGGGACATCTCTAAAGAATTATGGCCCCTGATTATGAAGAAGGTTCTCAACCCGAAACGCCACCCCTTCTATCGCTCCATAGATGCTGCCTCACCTGCTGAGTTTCTCCAGCATTTTGTCAACCTTCGATTATTCCACATCTGCAGTTCTTTCTTAAACACATCCTCAACTTGGTGATCAGTTATTTATGGTCAGTATTTCCTGTGTGCACTGTTTCCCTTTGGTAACATCAGCTAAAGATCCTGCCCCCTCCTCCACCCCCACCCCCCCCCCCCCCGCCCGCCGGGGCTGGGCAAGACTGCCTCACCTTGGACACCAGGCTGGCCCTGTAAGCTGCCAAAGCTTTCAAATACTCCTTCTTGGCCGATTCCGTCTTCTTCTTGTAGGCCTGTGAACCAACACACGAGGGTCCGTTATCACCGCCACCTCCGGAGACACGCATCACGGGCCCCGCAAACCTGCATCACCCCCGCTCACTGCCCCTGCATCACTGCTGCCCACTGGCAGTAAGCAGTACATCACTGCCCCTGCACCCCCCCCCCCCCCACCCCCCCCCCCGTAAACGCACATCACCGCTGCCCACCGCCACTGGTGGTCTGAAGCTCACACTGTGACCAGTATATGTCACCACCACTGACCCTCCGCTGACCACTACTGACCAGTGCTGTGGTCTAATGCTCACCGCCACTGATCTCTAAACTGCACACAATATTCCAGGTGTGGCCTTGTACAGGGCCCTAGTGAGACCATACCTGGAGTATTGGTCTCCCAATTTGAGGAAGGACATTCTTGCTATTGAGGGAGTGCAGCGTAGGTTCACCAGGTTAATTCCCTGGATGGCAGGACTGTCATATGTTGAAAGAATGGAGCGACTGGGTTTGTATGCTCTGGAATTTAGAAGGATGAGAGGGAATATTATTGAAACATATAAGATTATTAAGGGTTTGGATACACTAGAGGCAGGAAACATGTTCCCAATGTTGGGTGAGTCCAGAACCAGGGGCCACAGTTTAAGAATAAGGGGTTGGTCATTTAGAATGGAGATAGGGCAAAACATTTTCACCCAGAGAGTTGTGAATCTGTGGAATTCTCTGCCTCAGAATGCAGTGGAGGCTAATTCTCTGGATGGTTTCAAGAGAGAGTTAATAGAGCTCTTAAAGATAACGGAGTCAAGGGAAATAGGGAGAAGGCAGGAATGGGGTACTGATTGTGGATGATCAGCCATGATCACAGTGAATGGCGGTGCTGGCTCGAAGGGCCGGATGGCCTCCTCCTGCACCTATTGTCTTTTGTCTCTAGGCAGTGCATCAGATGCCGTTCACTGACACTGTGGTGCAGTGGCCCAACTCTTACTGAACATGTCTAAGCACCTTCTCAGTGAGTTTGCTTCAGTGTTGGACACTCCACATGGACCGGACAGAGCCACATGGACTAGAGTGATAGATTACACAGCCATTTAGATGAACGAGGGCTGGTTACGGATAGTCACCATGGTTTTGTACGTGGGAGGTCGTGTCTCACAAAGCTGAAGATGTGACCAAAAAGGCTGATGAGGGCAGATGTGTAGATGTTGTATGTATGGACTTCAGCAAAGCATTTGAAAGGTTTCACATCGTAGGCTGCTTTGGAAGGTTAGATCGCATGGGATCCAAGGAGAGATAGCTGAATGGATAACAAATTGGCTTCATGGAAGGAAGCAGAGGGTGATGGTGGAAGGTTGCTTCTTGTACTGGAGATCTGTGACTAGTGGTGTGCCTCAGGGTTCGGTGCTGGGCCCGTTACTGTTTGTCATCTACATCAATGATTTGGATGAGAACATACAGGGCAAGATAAGCAAGTTTGCTGATGATACAAAACATTATTGTGTTCAGTTCTGGGCACCATGTTATAGGAAAGATGTTATCAAGCTGGAAAGGGTTCAGAGAAGATTTACGAGGATGTTGCCAGGACTCGAGGGTGTGAGGTATAGGGAGAGGTTGAACAGGCTGGGACTCTATTCCTTGGAGCGCAGGAGGATGGGGGGTGATCTTACAGAGGTGTATAAAATCATCAGTGGAATAGTTGGGGTAGACGCACAAAGACTCTTGCCCAGAGTAGGGGAATCGAGGACCAGAGGACATAGGTGCAAGGTGAAGGGGAAAAGATTTAATACGAACCTGAGCAGTAACGTTTTCAAACAAAGGGTGGTGGGTGCATGGAACAAGCTGCCAGAGGAGGTAGTTGAGGCTGGGACTATCCCATTGTTTAAGAAACAGACAGGTACATGGATAGGACAGGTTTGGAGGGATATGGTCCAAGCGCAGGCAGGTGGGACTAGCTGGGACACGTTGGCCGGTGTGGGCAGGTTGGGCCGAAGGGCCTGCTTCCATAATCTTCCAGTGTTTTTCCACCCACCGCCTCAGCAGTCTGGAGAAGGGTCCCGACCCGAAAAGTCTCCTCTCCACATTGTGCAGAGATGCTGCCTGACCCACTGAGTTACTCCAGCATTTTGTACATTTCTTTTACTCTCTGTCTGTCTCAGAAAGCGCTCTGTAGGTGAAGGGGGAATTGATCTTGCCCGGCCTCTGGAGCAAACTGCCCAACAGTGATAGTTTGAGTTTAGTTTATTCTCTCGTGTACCGAGGTTCAGTGAAAAGCTTGTTTGTTGCGTGCTAACCAGTGGGGAGAGTACACATGGTTACAATGGAGCCCAGAGCCCCGTGTACACAGGAGAGAGGGAATAACGTTTAGTGCACAAAGTCCAGTATAGTCTGGTTGCAGACAGTGTGAGTGAGGGTCTCCGGGTGGGCCACAAGCATGGACGGGCCAGCCATGAGTCTGTAGCGCTGAGGCAGAGGGTCCCTGGGAGAGGAGTGTGGTTGTCTGGTGGCATCTACGCTCTGAAGGGGTTAATGTCACCGAGCTTGTGAAGACACACTGTGAATGGAAGGACAGCAACAATGTGCTGTTTGATTTGGGGAAGTAGGGCCACTCTGGCAGACGTGCATGTGTGCAGGAACTGTGGGTGTGAGGTGCATTCAGCACGGCTCTGCATTGGCACATGCACAGGTGCACGTTCAGTGGGCTTCAGGCACCGGGAGGCACTCGGAATAACTAATAGTATTCAGAATAGGGAACATTCACTGAATAACTTCAGTCTGAAGATGGGTCTCGACCCGAAACGTCACCCATTCCTTCTCTCCAGAGATGCTGCCCGTCCCGCTGAGGTAGTCCAGGTTCCCGTGTCCACATTCACTGAATGACAGTGGCTGGTGTTACTAATGACAATGAAGCACTGGGACTGATGCAGGGTTGATGAGGGGTAATAATGTGGCACACACGCACACGCACACGCACACGCACACTCACACTCACACTCACACTCATACACACACACAAACCACACAGACACACACACACACACAAACTCACACACACACAAACCAGGTCACACAGCGTCCCACTGGAGGGAGCGGCTTGTGGCAACTGCATGAAACCCTCTTGTTCTTTGAAACATTAGTTACAGAGGCGACGGCTTGTGGAGACGGGCCTGGGCTCGGCTGCGGCTGCGGCTGGGAGCTGGTGCCGTGTCTGTGCAGGGTCTCACCAAGGCCAGGGGCAGCACAGGCAGCAGGCAGAGTGCCTTGATGCCCACCACCCCCGCCCCCGAGAGTCTGCCCTGATGCACCTCTGCCCCAGGCCCAGTCCTCCCCCACACACCGTTACTCTTCCCAGCCTCCACCACCTGTACACCCGCTAGAACAGTTTTGAGTCTGTGTAGACCATAAGAACTTGACATTGGAGCAGAATCAGGCCATTCAGCCCATCGAGTTCACTCCACCATTCGATTGTGGCTGCTCTCTCACCGCCATTCCCCTGCATTCCCCCCCACGCCACGTTACAGTCAGGAAGGATCCATCCAGTCACACACTCCTGCCCCCCCCAGTACACGCCTGGTGCAGGGGCGTGTTGTAGAGCGGGCTCTCACTGGCTCATTAACCTCCCAGTGGGAATGTCTCCGGTCCCACCAGCATGCGACTCCATGCGGTGAGCGCGACCTAACGTGGTCACTTGAGCCGTCCGGCCTCGCGGGGCCGGTCCCACTTCAATCGTATAGAGTTGTGCGGAGTTGGTCCCAACATCACGCGGGGCTCCGAAAAACTGACCGTGTTCAAAAACTCCGCGCGGCAACGGCCTGTCGACCCGCCTCGACGCCGTCCGCACCGCCTCGACGTCGTGCCTCCGTGACCCTCTCTGTCCTTGCAAACTTACCGCAGACATCGCTCCAACTTCGCGCTACGTCGCGCCACTCACCCGACCTCCGCGCGGCCCCCGCTGCCGGTTTGGTCGCGCTCGCGGCATGGAGTCGCATGCTGGTGGGACCGGCTCTGTACGGGGATCACCCGACCGCCGCGCGGCCCCTGCTGCCGGTTTGGTCACGCTCGCGACATGCATTCGCACGCTGGTGGGACCGGCCCTTTATTACTTTCAGTGAATGTGTTCTGGGCTCACGAGGATGTTGCTGCCTCACAGCGCCAGACCCCAGGTTCAATCCTGACTACGGGAGCTGCCTGTACGGAGTTGTACGTTCTCCCTGTGATCGGGTGGCTTTTCTCCAGGTGCTTCGGTTTCCTCCCACACTCCAAAGTCGTACAGCTTTGGTAAAAATTGTAAATTGTCCCGAGTGCGTGTGTGGGATGGTGCTAGTGTACGGGGTGATCTAAAGTCAGCTGTTCCGCGCTGGATCTCGAAACTAAACTAAAAGGATATGTTGTGGTTTCACAAGGAGGATTTGTGAAGGCTGTGCGGGGGTGGGCAAGGGTTAAACATGGGAGCGTTGTTGGGGAACAGGTGCCCTTGAGACGGGCGAAGGACAGTGGAATCACTAATCCCGTATTACTGAGCATGGACACAGTCACTAGGCAACCACAGCTCATAAAGTCTGGCACAGCAGGGGCAGTGGGCAGGGGCACAGCAGGGCAGGGGGTGGGCACAGCAGAGTAGGGGGTGGGCAGGACATGGGCAGGGGGTGGAGCAGGGTGTGAACAGGGCAGAATAGGGGCACAGTAGGGCAGGGGGCCAAGGAGCAGGGCAGGGAATGGGGGAATCTGCCCAGAGTGCAGGGGTCCCTGGAGAGGGTGGCTGGGCAGTGGTGCCACACGGCTCGGGTTCCTCCGCCACCCCTCAGCCTCCCGGCCCGGGCAAGGAGGCCAGTCTGGGCAGTGCCCTGGCAACGGGGGGGGGGGGGGGGGCAAATACAGGATGGGCAAACAGGCTGGCCCGCCCGGGAGGGGAGTCTGGTGCCAGGGTGGTGCCCTTCATGTGGCTGTCACTGGGAACTTTACCTAGCGACCCAGCGTCCAAGCCCAACATGTCTGCCACCAAACAAACCAAACAAACATGCAACAGAGAGAGAGGGTGGGGGCCGCTGAGATCAGAGGGGCCCGGCAGAGGGGCCCGGCAGAGGGGCCCGGCAGAGGGGCCCGGCAGAGGGGCCCGGCAGAGGGGCCCGGCAGAGGGGCCGCTGAGATCAGAGGGGCTGCTACAGGAAAAGACTGTACTAAGAACATTTGAAAATTTGTCGGGGCCAGAAGATGGTGACTCGGTGTACGACTCTGTGCACTGTCTGGGTGAGGTCTGCTGCATGAGTTTACCAGGCTGTATACAAACACAAAGCATTTCTCTGTACCCACAGGCATGTAATATGGTATCATTGAGTCACTGAATGGGTCTGTTGACATCCACGGATTCTAATGTCCAGCAGTCAATCTGCAGGTCGGCCCAGGACAAAACCAGACCTAAAGTCCACAACCCTACATCTGGCCAGAGCTCACTGCTCAACGTGATTGTCCAGCATTCATCGCCCTGACTCACTCAGCCGTGCCCGAGGGCAAAGGCACCAGGGGTTTGACCCCACGCTATGATGTGGGTATCACTGCCAAAACACTGCCTGCCACTAGCTGCCCCGACTGTCAGTCACACAGCACGGAAACAGGCCCTTCAGCCCAACTCGCCCATACTGACCAACATGCCTCAATTAGTATTTCTCCTCTGTGTGGTACTAGGGTGCCTTGAGAGCAGTCAGTGTTATGGTCGAAGAAGTACTGAAGGTACCGTCGTGTATGAAGGTAGACAAATCTCCAGGGCCTGATCAGATATATCTAAGGACATTGCGGGAAACTAGAGAGGAAACTGCTGGAGTCCTGGTTGAAATTTACGAGTCATCCTTAAATGCAGGAGAGGGGCCGGAAGACTGGAGGGTGGCAAATGTTGTGCCTCTTTTTAACAAGGGCTGCAGGAAAAATGCTGGGAACTATTGGCCGGTGAGCTTAACATCTGTAGTTGGTAAGTTACTGGAGAGTATTCTGGGGGATGAGTTATACAGGCATTTGGATGGGCAAGGTCTGATTAGGGACAGTCAGCATGGTTTTGTACGTGGGAGGTCGTGTCTCACAAATCTGATTGATTTTTTTGAAGACTTGACCACAAAGGTCGATGAGGGCAGAGCTGTAGATGTTGTGTACATGGATTTCAGTAAGGCATTCAACAAGGTTCCGCATGGTAGGCTGCTCTGGAAGGTTAGATCGCATGGGATCCAAGGAGAGATAGCTGAATGGATAACAAATTGGCGAGATGGCAGCAACAAAATCATTTCACTGTCGCCCGTCCCCCCTCTTCCCCACACGTGACAATAACAAACAAAACATGGACAGAGACTTTGTTGTCTACCCGATCTATTCCCCTCATGATTGTGTACACCTGTATAAGATCACCCCTCATCCTCCTGCGCTGCAAGGAATAGAGTCCCAACCTGCTCAACCCCTTGCTGTAGGTTTGGCCGTCCAGTCCTGGCAACCTCGTAAATCCTCTCTGCTCTGCACTCTTTCCAGATTAACAACATTTTTCCTGCAGCTTTGTTTAAAGACAGGTGCGACCACGACTACGTTTGACACTATTGAATGTGTAGACATTGTGATGGCGAGAAGAGGTTTTGCACAGTTTTGTGTTTTATATATATATTCATTCGGAGTAAAGTTTATATGGTTTGCCTGGTAGTCTAGTTGACTCGGTTTAGTTTACAGATACAGAACACAAACAGGCTCTTTGGCCCATTGAGTCCATGCCGGCCATCGAACACCCGTACACACGAGGTCTGTCACCCGCTCCCTGCCCACTGGGGCCAAGTCACCTACAAACCCACATGTCTGTGATGTCACCCAGTCACAGGGAGAAGGTACAACCTCCACACAGACGACACCCGAGGTCAGGATGGAACCCGGGCCTCTGGCCGTGTGAGGCAGCAGCTCTACCGCTGTGCCACCGTGCGGCCCACAGTTGATGGGTGTGGGCCACAGTTGACACTCTGCCCTGTGGGGCTGGGCTGGGTATTGGTCCACATGCTCCTGGAGTGAGCTCCTGGACCTCCGGCTCTGTGGGAGATGGCTGGACCGTGTTGCTGCCACTCAGTCATGGTCAAACCACAGTGCAGGTTCACACAGACCCTGGTCCCAATAGAGACGGGCGGGGGGCAGACACCCCCGGGTCACCATCAACGTAAAAACACAGGTGTGTATGTGTGTATGTGTATGTATGTATGTGTGCATATGTATGTGTATATGTGTGTATATGTATATGTGTGTATATGTATGTATGTGTATGCCTGTGAGTGTATATATGTCCCCCGACCCTCCATCCCTCCGTCACCCACCAACCTTTTCCTGCTCATCCCCCGTCCCCGTCCCCCCTCCCCGCCCCCCCCCCTCCCCCACTCACCTGTTCCTGCTCATCCCCCATCCCCCCCCTCCCCTGCCCCCCCTCTCCCCCACCCACCTGTTGCTGCTCATCCCCTCCCCCATCCCCGTCCCCCCTCCCCCACCCCCCCCCCCTCTCCCCCACCCACCTGCTTCTGCTCCTCGCCCAGCCCGTCCCACATTGATGCCACAATCTTGGAGACGTCACCGAAGGTAGCGCTGGGGTTCTGCCCCTTGATGGCAGCCTGGGTGTCGCGGAAGAAGAGGGCGTACGCTGACACCGGCTTCTGCGGCTCATTCGGGTCCTTCTTCTTCTTCTTCTTCTGGCCCTTG
This sequence comes from Raja brachyura, assembly GCA_963514005.1. The sequence continues at coordinate 46,505,900 of OY740802.1, read as the reverse complement.
GTCTTCTTGCCCATGTCCACACCCCCTCTCTTGTCCCCGCTCATCTGTAAGGCAAAGGGCCAGTGAGACCGGGCACTGCAACCTGCCCCCCTCCCTGGACCCAGAGGGATATGGACCAAATGTGGGCGGGTGGGAGTAGGTCAGATGGGGTATCTTGGCTGGCATAGATGAGTTGGCTGAAGGGCCTATCTCCATGCCATGTGTCTGTATGACACCCACTCTCTGTCTCTCTCTCATACCTACTCTGCACCCCGTCAACCAGCCCCCACTCCCAATGAACCCAGCACAAAGGTCACAAATAATTCAAGTGTAACAGGGATTGATGTGAAAGGTGAGATGCGTAAGGAATTAAAAGTATTGTATATGAATGCGCGAAGTATAAGAAGTAAAGTAGATGAGCTTGAGGCTCAGTTAGAGGTTGGTAGATATGACATTGTGGGGATTACTGAGACGTGGCTGCAGGAGGATCGGGCCTGGGAACTTAATATTCAGGGTTATACATCCTATAGAAAGGACAGGCAGGTGGGCAGAGGTGGGGGGGGGGGGTAGCTCTGCTGGTGAGGGATGGAATTCAGACCCTTGCGAGGGAAGACATAGGGACTGACGAGGTAGAGTCACTGTGGATTGAGTTGAGGAATTGTAAAGGCAAGAAGACACTAATTGGTGTTATTTACAGACCCCCAAATAGTAGCCCGGATGTAGGGTGTAAGTTGCAGCAAGAGTTAAAACTGGCATGTAACAAAGATAATGCAACTGTGTTGATGGGGGATTTCAATATGCAGGTAGACTGGGAAACTAGGTTGGTTCAGGACCCCAAGAAAGAGAGTTTGTAGAATGCCTCCGAGATGGATTCTTAGAGCAGCTTGTAATGGAGCCGACCAGAGAAAAGGCAACTCTGGATTTAGTGTTGTCCAATGAACCAGATATGATGAGAGAACTCGAGGTAAAGGAACCGCTTGGAGGTAGTGATCATAATATGATTAGTTTTAATCTGCAATTTGAGAAGGAGAACGTTAAATCAGAAGTGTCAGTGTTGCAGTTGAACAAAGGGAACTATGAAGGCATGAGAGGGGAGCTGGCCAAAGTAGACTGGAAAGGGATCCTAGCAGGAATGACGGTGGAACAGCAATGGCAGGAATTTCTGGGCATAATCTGGAAGACGCAGGATCATTTCATTCCAAAAAGGAAGAAAGATTCTAAGGGGAGTAGGATGCAACCGTGGCTGACAAGAGAAGTTAGGGATAGAATAAAACTGAAAGAAAAGATGTATAACACAGCAAAGAGTAGCCGGAAGCCAGAGGATTGGGAAACTTTCATAGGACAACAGAAGGAAACAAAATGGGCAATACGGGCTGAAAAGATGAAGTACGAGGGGAAGCTGGTCAGGAATATAAAGAAGGACAGTAAAAGCTTCTTTAGATATGTTAAGGGAAAAAGAGTAGCAAAGTCAAATGTGGGTCCCTTGAAGGCAGACACGGGTGAAATGATTATGGGCAACAAGGAAATGGCAGAAGAGTTGAATAGGTACTTCGGATCTGTCTTCACTAAGGAGGACACAAACAATCTCCCAGATGTACTGGAGGATAGAAGATCTAAGGGGGTAGAGGAACTGAAAGAAATTTTCATTTGGCGAGAAATAGTATTGGGTAGGCTAATGGGACTGAAGGATGATAAATCCCCTGGGCCTGATGGTCTGCATCCCAGGATCCTCAGGTTATGTTATCCCACTTTTCAAGAAAGGAGCGAGAGAGAAAACATGGAGTTATAGACCAGTTAGCCTGACGTCGGTGGTGGGAAAGATGCTGGAGTCAATTATTAAAAAGGTATTAATGGAGCATTTGGATAGCAGTAAAAGGATTAGTCCAAGTCAACATCGATTTATGAAAGGGAAATCATGCTTGACTAATCTTCTGGAATTTTTTGAGGATGTGATGTTAAATGGGTGAAGGGGATGTCATGTTGTTTTGTGGGTGAGCGTCTGTGTGGACATTACTGGCCGGTCTGCCCTGGATGTGTCGGGAGAGGAGGGGGGGAGTGGATGGGATGGGAGGGTGCTTGCTGGGGTGGAGGTAAGGGTGAGCGGTACCTTGGCGAGGGCATCAGCTTCCTCTTCGTGCACGGAGCTGGAGGGTGATGGTGTGGCAGACTTACTGCCAGGCGGTGAGGGCGAGCTGTGGGCGTGCATACCGCCACGCCCCATGTTCATGCCCATCTGAGCGGCCAGCTGTGCATGCCCAATGACGGGCATGCGATGGTGGGGCAGCATGGCGCGGCTGTCCATCGAGTGCTGGCCGCTGGAGTCGTACGCCAGACCCTCGCCGCGATCCACGCCCGCCATCTGCTGGGAAAAGACCGGCAACAGTTGGTTAGTGGCCGCGGTGTAGAGCCCTGCTCTGTGACAGGTTATACATCCCGCGGCAGTGCCAACCGTGGTCACCGTGCCAACCGTGGTCACCGTGCCAACCGTGGTCACCGTGCCAACTGTGCCATGACCACTGTTTTTTTTAACCAAAAATAATTTAAATCAATTATTTACAAAAATGTTATGTACAAGACAAACAAACTCACAACCACAGTTCCATCAAAACAAATATTCTTAAATATTTAATAACTATTTCCCCATCCTTATTGAGGATCCACTCTCCACCCCACGCGGAGCCCAGCGGTCCCGGAAATCCCCCAGGGCGCCCGTGGACAGCGCGTAGTTCCTCTCAAGTACGACCCGGGCACGGACGTGACCCCAGAAAAGGGGCGGGCAGCCGGCTCGGGCAGAACCCTCCTCCACCTGGCACCGTGACTCACGGATGGCCAGCTTGGCCAGGCCCAGGAGCAACCCAACCAGGACATCCTCAGCCCTACCCTCTCCCCTACGCACAGGGTGTCCAAAGATGAGGATGGTGGGTGTGAAGTGCAGCCAGAAGGCAAGGAGCAGCCCCTTTAGATATTGGAACAGTGGCTGCAGCCTCACACACTCCATATACACGTGGAGCACAGACTCTTCCAGCCCACAACAGTGGCTGGCGGCTGGCGAGTCTGTGAACCATAGAGAAACGGGTTGCAGGGGACTCCTCAATGCAGTACCCCCCACCCCAGGTCCCCGATGTAGAGGGGGAGAATCCCTGCGTAGAGGGACCCTCACTGGGTAGCACCTCTGCGCTGGTCACCGAGCTGTGATCACCGTGCCGTGGTCACTATGCCGTGCGAGTCTATTGCCTCGGCAATGGTCAGTGCCAGGTCACCGGGGACCATGCTGCAGCAGGCAGTCTCTGCTACCATGGTCTTGGCATGTTCTAATGGAAAATCAAAGCAGTTTTGAGAACTAACCATTATTTCAAACTGTATCCACCTATCACTTGCCAAAGACACAGAGTGTTGGAATAACTCAGCGGCTCAGGCAGCATCTCTGGTGAACATGGATAGGTGACGTTTCGGACCAGGACCCTTCTTCAGACTGCCAGGCTTTGTCCCGCCCCCACCTCTCATCCAGGGTTCTTCCTCCCCACCACAATCAGTCTGAAAACCAACGCCATTGATTGAAAGATAGAGCACGGAAACAGGCCTTTCGGCCCACCGAGGCCGGGGCTGCCGCTGCAGCGGGTCGGTGTCCCGTCGGTCTGGAGTCGCCCTGGGCGTCTTCAGCCGCCCTCGGACGGGGATGGGACGCTCGGGGGGTATGGGGATGGTCCAGTGGCAGTTTGGCAGCACCGGAGACCCGGGTTCGATCCTGGCTGCGGATGGGGCGCGGGTCTGTGTGCATGCGGCGGCATGGTTGCCGGGGGTGTTTATCACGATTGACAGTTAACAAATCCCATGATTCCTTGCGTTTTTAGAATACCGAACTCGCTTATTTTCTGGACTTTTTTGAGGATGTAACAAGTAGAATGGATAAGGGAGAGCCAGTGGATGTGGTGTATCTGGACTTTCAGAAAGCCCACACATGAGATTAGTGGGCAAAATTAGAGCACATGGTATTGGGGGTCGGGTATTGACATGGATAGAGAACTGGTTGGCAGACAGGAAGCAAAGAGTAGGAATTAACGTGTCCCTTTCAGAATGGCTGGCATTCCATGGGGCAAGTGAGGCAGTGACTAGTGGTACTGGGATCCCACTTGTTTATGTATATATTGACCCACCTCTAAGTTCCAACTTCACTCAGAGGTCATTGTCAAAGAGTGATGTGCAAGGAGGGAGATTGTAGGGCAATCTGCCACCTCCTCTGCTGCATGAGCCTTGACTCTACACACAATACGTAGTGTTGTGGGGGTCTCCTGAAGGTATGCCTACAGTTTAGTTCATTGCCACGTGTATCAAGGTGAACAGCTTTTGTTGTGCCATCCAGTCCACGGTAGAGCCGTGTCTCACAGCGCCAGAGACACGGGTTTGTTCCTGATCTCGGGTGCTGTCTGTGTGGAGTTTGCACGTTCTCCCTATAACCACGTGTGCTCCGCTTTCCTCCCGCATCCCAAAGACGTGCAGGTTTGTAGGTTAATTGCCCCCAGTGTGTAGGGAGTGGATGAGGAAAGTGGGATAACATAGAACTGGTGTGAATGGGAGATCGATGGTGGTCATGGACTCAATGGGCCGAAGGGCCTGTTTCCACGCTGTATCTCTGAATACGAAGAATAGATAAGCTTGGTGAAGATAGACACAGAGTGCTGGAGTAACTCAGTGGGTCAGGCAGCATCTTTGGAGAACATGGATGGGTGACGTTTCACAGAGTGCTGGAGTAACTCAGTGGGTCAGGCAGCATCTTTGGAGAACATGGATGGGTGACGTTTCACAGAGTGCTGGAGTAACTCAGTGGGACAGGCAGCATCTTTGGAGAACATGGATGGGTGACGTTTCACAGAGTGCTGGAGTAACTCAGTGGGACAGGCAGCATCTTTGGAGAAACGGAATAGGTGATTTTCTGGATCAGAACCCTTTTCAGACGTGAAACACCTATTCCTTTTCTCCAGAGATGCTGCCTGAACCACTGAGTTACTCCAGCACTTTGGTTCCTTCCCGACGGATTCCTGACGGGCCGTAGCTGTGGCCTGGGTCAGCACCATGGAGGCGTCGACAGCGGTGAGGCCTCAATGTGGATGTGAAGCCTCGCGACGATGGGCCCTCGTGGCGGCCGTGGCGATGCCTCGCGGGGCCACCTGTGGACCATGGTCAATGAGGGTGTGGAAGACCAGCGTGAGGGGGGAGGAGAAGAACAAGGGAGGTCCAGGCCTGGGGGAACTGTTGGGGAGCGGGGAGAACAAGGGGGAGCCAGCGTGCTTACACATTGGCACGCAAGCAAGGATGGCTGTGCATAGTCACATGACAATAAGTATTCCTATTGGCTTGCTGCAGTACTGGGCACCTACCATTGGATGGCAGTGTTGGTGCAGTGGTGTCATCCCCAATGAGAGAGGGATGGAGGAAGGAACTGCAGGCGCTGGTTTAATAAAACTGGACACAAAGTGCTGGAGGAACTCAGCAGCACAGGCAGCAGCCTCACTGGAGGGAGGGAGGGAGGGAATGGGGACATTTGAGGTCAAGACCCTTCTTCAGACTGAGTCAGGGGAGAGGGAGATACAGAGATAAGGAAGGGTGAGGTGTGAAAACGTGACAAAGGGGATGAAACTCAAGGAAAATGTAAAATAGATGATTGTTAGCTCGGAGAAGGTGCAAACAGATAAAATGTAAATGAGGACAGTGAGACTGGTGGGAGAAATGGGAAGGGGGAGGGGATGGAGAGAGAGGGAAAGCAAGGGTTACAAAGTTAGAGAAGTCAATGTTCATACCGCTGGGGTGTAAACTGCCCAAGCGAAATATGAGGTGCTGTTCCTCCAATTTATGCTGGGCCTCACTCTGACAATGGAGGAGGCCCAGGACAGAAAGGTCAGTGTGGGAATGAGAGGGGGAGTTAAAGTGCTGAACAACTGCGGGATCAGGTAGGTTTAGGCGGATTGAGCGGTGTTCAGTGAAACGATCGCCGAGCCTGCGCTTGGTCTCGCCAATATACAGGAGTCCACACCTGGAACAGCGGATACAGTAGCTGAGGTTGGAGGAGGTGCAAGTGAACCTCTGCCTCGCCTGAAAGGACTGGTGGGGTCGAGGGGGGAGGTAGAGGGCCAGGTGTTGCATCTCCTGCAGTTGCAGGGGAAAGTACCTGGGGAGGTCAGAAGTGATATGAGTAGTTTTGTTTGTTTGGAGATACAGCGGTTTAACAGGCCCTTCGGCCCACTGGGTCCGCGCCGACCAGCGATCCCCGCACATTAACACTATCCTACACCCATTAGGGACAATTTTTACATTTACACCAAGCCAATTAACCTACAAACCTGAACGTCTTTGGAGTGTGGGAGGAAACCGAGGGTCTCGGAGAAAACGCACGCAGATCATGGGGAGAACGTACGAACTCCATACAGACAGCACCCGTATTGGTGATCGAACCCGGGTCTCCGCTGCAATTGCTGTAAGGCAGCAACTCTACCGCTGCGCCACCATGATAGGTCATTCGGCCCATCAAGTCTATTCCGCCATTCAATCATGACTGATTTATCTCTCCCTCCTAACCCCATTCTCCTGCCTTCTCCCCATAACCACCGACGCCTGTACTAATCAAGAATCTATCCATCTCTGCCTTAACAATATCCAGCCTTCTGAGCAAAAAATTCCACGGATTCATAACCCTCTGACTAAAGAGATTTCTACTCATCTCCTTCCTAAAAGAACATCCTTTGATTCTGGGGCTGTGACCTCTGGACCTAGACTCTCCCACTAAGAGGGGGTCTTACTTTGAGTGGGAAGGGACGAGTTAACCAGGGAGTTGTGGAGGGAACGGTCTCTGCGGAAAGCAGCACGGGGTGGAGCTGGGAAGATGTGGCTAGTGGTGGGATCCCGTTGGAGGTGGCGAAAATGTTGGAAGATTATGTGCTGTATGCGATGGCTGATGAGGTGAAAGGTGAGGACAAGGGGGAGCCTGCCCCTGTTGTGACTTAGGGGAGGGGGAGCAAGGGCGGAGCTGTGGGGTACCGGGGAGATTCTTGTAAGGGCCTCATCTATGATTGGAAGAACCCCCGTTCCCTACAGAATGAGGACATTTTGAATGCCCTGGTATGGAACACCTCATCTTGGGCACAGGTGTGGCGTAGATGTAAGAATTGGGAGTAGCAGGTAGGAAGCAGGGAGGGAAGCAGTGTAGCCTAGATAGCTGTGGGGGTCCATTCGGCCCATCAAATCTGCTCCACCATGGAATCATGGCCGATCTGTATTCCCCTTTCAACCACCATTCTCCTGCCTTGTCCCCTTTACCTTTCCCACCCTTACAGATCCAGCCCAAACCTCCCCACCTCTCCTCTCTGCAGTGACCACGACTCTGCAGTGATCATCTCACCATCATCACTAACCTTGCTGTGGTTGCTTCTGCTTGTGGTGCTTCATGGAAGCAGGTTCCTGCCGTACTTTGTATGACGTGTACGTAGGAAGAAGGGGCAGGATGGCACAGTGATAGAGTTGCTACCTCACAGAGCCAGAGACCTGGGATCAATCCTGACTATAGGTACTGTCTGTATGGAGTTTGCACGTTCTCCCTGTGACTGCGTGGGTTTACTCTGGGTACTCTGTCTTCCTCCCACATGCCAAAGTCGTGCAGGTTTGTAGGTTAATTGGCTTTGGTAATATTGTCCCTAGTGTAAAGGTTAGAACTAGTGTACAGACTCATCACTGGTCAGCGTGAACTCATAGAAACATAGACAATAGGTGTAGGAGGAGGCCATTCGGCCCTTCGAGCCAGCACCGCCATTCATTGTGATCATGGCTGATCGTCCCGTATCAATAACCTGTGGCTGCCTTCTCCCCATATCCCTTGACTCCACTAGCCCCTAGAGCTCTATCTAACACTGTCTTAAATCCATCCAGTGACTTGGCCTCCACTGCCCTCTGTGGCAGGGAATTCCATACATTCACAACTCTCTGGGTAAAAAAGTTTTTTCTCACCTCAGTCTTAAATGACCTCCCCTTTATTCTAAGACTGTGGAATGTGGTTCTGCACTCGCCCAACATTGGGAACATTTTTCCTGCATCTAGCTTGTCCAGTCCTTTTATAATTTTATATGTTTCTATAAGATCCTCCCTCATCCTTCTAAACTCTAGTGAATAGAAGCCTAGTCTTTTCAATCTTTCCTCATATGACAGTCCCGCCATCCCAGGGATCAATCTCGTGAACCATATAACACCATATAACAATTACAGCACGGAAACAGGCCCTCTCAGCCCTTCCAGTCCGTGCCGACCATTTATTTGCCCCTAGTCCCATCTACCTGCACTCAGACCATACCCCTCCATTCCCTTCCCGTCCATATACCTATCCACTTTACTTTTAAATGTTAAAATCGATCCTGCCTCCACCACTTCTGCTGGAAGCTCATTCCACACAGCCACCACTCTCTGAGTAAAGAAGTTCCCCCTCATGTTACCCCTAAACTTCTGTCCCTTAATTCTCATGTCATGCCCTCTTGTTTGAATCTTCCCTACCCTCAATGGGAAAAGCTTATCCATGTCAACTCTGTCTATCCCTTTCATCATTTTAAAGACCTCAATCAAGTCCCCCCTTAACCTTCTGCGCTCCAAAGAATAAAGACCCAACTTGTTCAACCTTTCTCTGTAACTTAGTTGCTGGAACCCAGGCAACATTCTAGTAAATCTCCTCTGTACTCTCGCTAAACCTACGCTGCACTGCCTCAATCACAAGGATGTCCTTCCTCAAATTAGGAGACCAAAACTGTACACAATACTCCAGATGTGGTCTCACCAGAGCCCTATACAACTGCAGAAGATCCTCTTTACTCCTGTACTGAAATCCTCTTGTTATGAAGGCCAACATTCCATCAGCTTTCTTCACTGCCTGCTGTACCTGCACGCCAACTTTCAGTGACCGGTGTACAAGGACACCCAGGGCTCGCTGTACCTCCCCCTTACCTAACCCCATTGAGATACTAATCTGCCCCCTTGTTTTTGCCGCCAAAGTGGATAACCTCACATTTATCTATATTATACTGCATCTGCCACGCATCTGCCCACTTACTCAACCTGTCCAGGTCACCCTGCAACCTTCTAACATCTTCTTCAAGTTCACACTGCCACCCAGCTTTGTGTCATCCACAACCTTGCTAGTGTTGCTCCTAATTCCCTCTTCCAAATCATTAATATATATGGTAAACAGTTGCGGCCCCAACACCGAGCCTTGCGGCACTCCACTCGCCACTGCCTGCCATTCTAAAAAGGACCCGTTCACTCCTACTCTTTGCTTCCGGTCTGCTAACCAATTTTCTATCCAGGTCAATACCCTACCCCCAATACCATGTGCTCTAATTTTAGTCACCAGTCTCCCGTGCGGGACCTTATCAAAGGCTTTCTGAAAGTCTAGATACACTACATCCACAGGCACCCCTTCATTCATTTTACTTGTCACATCCTCAAAAAATTCCAGAAGATTAGTCAAGCATGACTTCCCTTTCATAAATCCATGTTGACTTGGACTAATCCTTTCACTGCTATCCAAATGCCCCATTATTACCTCTTTAATAATTGACTCCAGCATCTTTCCCACCACCGAAGTCAGGCTAACTGGTCTGTAATTCCCCGTTTTCTCTCTCGCTCCTTTCTTGAAAAGTGGGATAACATTAGCTATCCTCCAATCCACAGGAACTGATCCTGAATCTATTGAACGTTGGAAAATGATCACCAATGCGTCCACTATTTCTAGAGCCACCTCCCTGAGGACCCTGGGATGCAGACCATCAGGTCCAGGGGATTTATCATCCTTCAGTCCCATTAGCCCACCCAATACTATTTCTCGCCTAATGAAAATTTCTTTCAGTTCCTCTACCCCCTTAGATCCTCTGTCCTCCAGTACTTCTGGGAGATTGTTTGTGTCTTCCTTAGTGAAGACAGATCCAAAGTACCTATTCAACTCTTCTGCCATTTCCTTATTACCGATAATCATTTCACCCGTGTCTGCCTTCAAGGGACCCACATTTGACTTTGCTACTCTTTTTCCCTTAACATATCTAAAGAAGCTTTTACTGTCCTTCTTTATATTACTGGCAATGGTGCGGTGCTCCTTGGTGGTATTGTGTAACGCCCCACTCCCTGCTCCCTCAGCCCTGCCTCTGGGCTTCATGTTACCTGCCAACGTCCACTCTCTCCGTGAATGATACACTTCCCACTTTAGTCAGAGGAGGAAATCTGTTTTTTTATGTTTTGCCCAACCGGACATTAGCATGAAGCCTCCTGCAAGCCCACACTAAATCACGCAGGCGGTCGAGGGCAGACTCACACTGGCATCCCATCACCTTTAACAGCTTCATTCAGCAAGAACATGTACTCCCCTCGTACTTCATCTTTTCGTCCCATATTGCCCGTTTTGTTTCCTTCTGTTGTCCTATGAGCTCGATTGCTCCGGTTTCCTCCCACATCCCAAAGACTTGCGGGTTAATTACCCCTCGTGTGTAAGGATTGGATGAGAAAGTGGGATAACACAGAACTAGTGTGAACGGATGATGGATGGTTGGCATAGACTGGGTGGGCTGTTTTCATGGTGTAGCTCCATGCTAAATTAAAGTAAGCTAAGGGAAGGGGATTGACTAAGATGATGCACTCTACTGCTGCCCGGGGCTTGCAAAGGTTGCAATGCAGGGAGTAAATGGAGAATAATCCCACTGAATTGTCAGTGTTCATGGTCTGATGCTGCTTGCTCTGTAGAGCAGGTGATTTATAGCAGAGTCGCCTCATTTACAATGAAGAGGGCTGTGAATGAGAATAGGTACATTACCCTGTGGACCTGGCCGGGACAGGCACGTTCTTGGTGAATGAAGCTGTTAAAGGTGATGGGATGCCAGTGTGAGTCTGCCCTCGACCGCCTGCGTGATTTAGTGTGGGCTTGCAGGAGGCTTCATGCTAATGTCCGGTTGGGCAAAACATAAAAAAACAGATTTCCTCCTCTGACTAAAGTGGGAAGTGTATCATTCACGGCGAGAGTGGACGTTGGCAGGTAACATGAAGCCCAGAGGCAGGGCTGAGGGAGCAGGGAGTGGGGCGTTACACAATACCACCAGGGGGCGCCGCACCATTGCCAGCCTCGCCAACAGTCTGTTTTTTCGGGTTTTTTTGTTATCTTTAGTGTGTTTAAAAAGTTTGTGTAAATGTTGTACGGTTTGTTTTTTGTGGGGGGGGGGAGAGGGAGGCGGTCAGGGGCAACTTTTTTTTCAATCTCTTCCCTTGCCGGAGATGCGATTGTTTTCCAGATCGTATCTCCGGTCACTCTGCGGCCTAACATCGTGGAGCTGGCGGCCTTGCTCGAAACTGACGTTGAGCCCCACCGCGGGGCCGTGGACTTACCATCGGAGCCGATCCCTTGCCTGGGATCGACGCTCCAACCACAGCCTGTGGATTTTACCATCGAGAGCTGGCAGTCTCAGTTAGAGACCGTAGATATCAGCAGTTCCAGCGGCGCAGTCTCGACCAGCCCTGGCCTGGGGTACGATCGCTCGGCGCGGACAGCTGACATCGCCCCGATGCAGGAACTTGATTGCCCCGATGCGAGGGCCCAAACGCCACTGGCTCCAGTAGCCAAGATCGTCCCGTCAACGGAAGGCTCGAGGCCCCCGACCGCAGGAGAACAAAGAGGGGAAGAGATTGAACTTTTTTTCACCTTCCACCACAGTGGGGAATGTGGAGGAGTCACTGTGGTGGATGTTTATGTTAAAATGTGTTATGTGTGTTCCGTTGCTTTTTATTTGTATGATACTGACTTGGCAATGAAATTCCTCGTATGTTGCAAAACATACTTGGCTAATAAAGTATTATTGTATTGTACTGTATGTTGGTGACCTCATTCACACATAGCAGCAGGGTGGAGTCACGGGGATACAGGCTGTGGGAGAATACTGGGCCACTGGCTACCAGGCTTTGGACAAACGAGGGATTCAGTAGGAAGGGTGGGGTTGGGACAAATCATATGAAAGGCAAAGCATGTCAGATTTTATTGACTTTAATGGAATTCTAACATGGGAAAACGACGGGAATTTAAATGTAGGGGTGGTACAGTGGTAGAGTTGCTGCCTCACAGCGCCAGAGACCCGGCTTCCATCCTGACTACGGGTGCTGTCTGTACGGAGTTTGTACGTTCTCCCTGTGACTGGGTGCTGTTTTCTCCGGGTGCTCCAGTTTCCTCCCACACTCCAAAGACGTACAGGTTTGTAGGTTAATTGGTTTCAGTAAATTGTAAATTGGCCCTAGTGTGTACGACAGTGCTAGTGATCACTGGCCAGCACGGGCTTGGTGGGCTGAAGGGCCTGTTTCTGCGCTGTATCTGTAAAATCTAAAGACTCTGTGGCCTTGAAAGTAGCGGTGGACACAGGGCATGGAGGCAGTGTAGGTGCCGAGGGCCAGAGAGGGGGGAGATAGAGTGGGGTTGGGCAGGCGGTCTGAAGGGGCACAGAGTGCTGTCACACCACCACTGAAGAAGGCTCTCACCCATACCCTCTCTCCACAGATGCTGCCTGTCCCGCTGAGTTACTCCAGCATTTTGTGTCTATCTTTGGGGTAAACCAGCACCTGGAGTTCCTCCCGACACATCACACACCAGTGGGACTACTGTAAAGTCGTGGAGACATAGAGACACACAGCACGGGGACAGTCTCGCCCAACCCGCCCACGCCGACCAACAAGCCCCAGCTACACTAGTCCCACCTGCCCGCGTTTGGTCCATTTCCCTCTAAACCTGTCCTATCCATGTACCTGTCTAACTGTTCTTTAAACGTTGGGATAGTCCCAGCCTCAACTACCTCCTCTGGCAGCTTGGTTGCACCCTGGTTCTTGATTTTCCCGCTAAATGATTCTGTGCATTGACTCTATCTGTTCTTCTCATGATCTTATATACCGCTATAAGATTACCCCTCATCCTCCTGCGCTTCATGAAATAAAGTCCTAGCTTGCTCAACCTCTCCCTATAATCTAGGCCCCTGAGTCCTGGCAACATCATAAATCTTCTCTGCATCTTCCCAGTCAGAGTTTCCCAAATGTCCTTCACCCTCACGTCTGGTCAGAAACGCCAAGTTCACCTGGAACCCAGCCCACAACCTCAATCCCGAGTCCTGAGCCCAGCACAAAGACCCTCACAGAAACCCCCCAGCCCACCGTGGTCCAAGGGGTGACACTGACCATTGGTAGCTGTCCCGAGAGCAGGTGGCCATCCTGGCTCAGCATGTTGGACACCATGATGGCAGGAAGGTCCATGCCCTGGTAGTGGTACTGCGGGATGAGGCCGTTGGCAGGGCCGGTGTGGCACAGAGAGTGGTAGCCTCCGTGTGGATCCATCAGGTGGAGGAAGGAGGGCTCACCCAGATTGGGGGGGGTGATGGGAGGAATCTCGTAGTCTTCATCTCCCAAAACCTGGCTGTGGAAAGTCTGTGGAGGAGGGAGAGAAAACATGGAACCGTGTACAAAATCCTTCATTACAGAGCACCATTTATCATCTTCAATTGAGAACAGTCCACTGTTTGAAATAGATCCTAGAAAGTAACTTAGAAATTCAATTCCCTCACTGACGTCCCGGAATTCCTGCTGGGATTTACACAAAGGAAAACCGCACAAATGTTTACTTTCTGGTAAAGGAGTAATTTCAACTCAGGGCCCCCTCCCCATAATCCCCATTCTCCCCCCTCCCCATAATCCCCATTCTCCCCCCTCCCCATAATCCCCATTCTCCCCCCTCCCCATAATCCCCATTCTCCCCCTCCCCATAATCCCCATTCTCCCCCTCCCCATAATCCCCATTCTCCCCCCTCCCCATAATCCCCATTCTCCCCCCTCCCCATAATCCCCATTCTCCCCCCTCCCCATAATCCCCATTCTCCCCCCTCCCCATAATCCCCATTCTCCCCCCTCCCCATAATCCCCATTCTCCCCCCTCCCCATAATCCCCATTCTCCCCCCTGCCCATTCTCCCCCCTCCCCATAATCCCCATTCTCCCCCCTCCCCATAATCCCCATTCTCCCCCCTCCCCATAATCCCCATTCTCCCCCTCCCCATAATCCCCATTCTCCCCCTCCCCATAATCCCCATTCTCCCCCCTCCCCATAATCCCCATTCTCCCCCCTCCCCATAATCCCCATTCTCCCCCCTCCCCATAATCCCCATTCTCCCCCCTCCCCATAATCCCCATTCTCCCCCCTCCCCATAATCCCCATTCTCCCCCCTCCCCATAATCCCCATTCTCCCCCCTCCCCATAATCCCCATTCTCCCCCCTCCCCATAATCCCCATTCTCCCCCCTCCCCATAATCCCCATTCTCCCCCTCCCCATAATCCTCATTCTCCCCCTCCCCATAATCCCCATTCTCCCCCCTCCCCATAATCCCCATTCTCCCCCCTCCCCATAATCCCCATTCTCCCCCCTCCCCATAATCCTCATTCTCCCCCTCCCCATAATCCCCATTCTCCCCCCTCCCCATAATCCCATTCTCCCCCCTCCACAAGATCACCCTTCCCCTCTCACCATAAGCCCCCATCTCTCCACAATCCCCCACCCCTCCCCCCATCATCATGAATGTGGGGGGAAAGCGTGCACACTCCACACAGACAGCAGCCAAGGTTAGGATGGAGCCGTGCCTGGCTGGGTGAGCAGTGGCTATGCTAGCTGCCGTTGTGCTTCATGGCTCCGTGTGAGCTGGGGCAAACCACACTGAGGGAGACATTGTCTTTTT